>CM053580.1:393311688-393333685 GCA_028627135.1 Pseudochirops cupreus | reverse complement strand
AGGGCCTAGGGGCAGGGAAGATCTTCAGATTCCCATAACACACATACAGACACATCTACACACACATATATATGTAAATATATATATAATTTATGACTGGTAGTTTAAAAAAAAGGAAGTTATGAGAATCGGGTGGGTTTGGGATGAACGGTAGCGTGTGGTTATTATTTGGGTTATTTTTGAAATTCATAAAATATTCTTGACAAAGAGAAAAAAGCATCCAAAAATTGCATCAGTAAATATTCTACTTAATTTTCATGTATCTTTTTGTTTCAAATATCTATTGTTACTATTTCTGAATTAGAGTAAACATTGAGCCAACGGTCTAGTGTGCTTAAGAAAAAAGGCAAACAAATTAACTACCTGCTAACAAGGGAAAGAATTTTTGGTCTGGAGTTGGCTCTGGTAGATAACCTCTATGCTCTGAAATCCTGGGAGATGTTTACAAAGTACCAAAAAAGAAATATATCAATACCTATTTATAATAGTAGAAGATCACTTCTTTACAACTACAAGGGGATCTTAAACATTATCTAGTCCAACCTTATTTTCTGAATGAGGAAACTGAGGTCCAGAGGAGTTCATTTATTTGCCCAAGGTCGCAGTTATTAAATAGGAAAGCTGTGATTAAAATCTCATACTTCTGACTCAAAATTCAGCGTTCTTAAGTTCAAGTCATTGAGGTAGGTGCGAGGGACCCCAGGAGACACCATCTTAAAAAGTATAGGCCTTAGAGATGAAAAGGGAACTCCTTAACAGTTTTCTTGAAGGAGAAGAAACAGAGAGAGGTCCTAGGGATAGAAGGGTTTAGAGAGAACAAAGAGAAATCCCTTTAAACTTTAAAGTCTGATAGGGAGGGATTCAAAGAGGAAGAAGATGAAGAGAACAATAGACAGAGAAGTTTTTGCCTTCAGAAAAGACTGGAGGAAGCTGGAGAGAGTGACCAGTGACAGGATTTGGTGTGGAACCAATACGTAGGCAACCTTGCTCCACTCTGAGCAGTGAGAGAGACAATGGAAAAACCCTAACTAGAATTTAGTTGGTCTGATGGCACGGAGATTGGGTTTCCTTTAGGCATTGTGTAGATGTGAAGGTTTTAGTTATCCAATTGTGGGCTTTTCCATTTTCTCTCTGTGTATAAAGAAAGCTGCCTTTCAAACCTTATAAGTAGTTTTACAAGGGTGGAATTTGGGTTGGCCATTTACTTTTAACTTCTCTGGAAGATATAATTCCCAATTTCTCCACTAACTTTCCCCCTTGCAACGATTCTGATCCAGTAAATCACAGAGACCTTTGATGTGATTTGATGTATCGACTTATCTCTGTGAAGTCAAATATAAGCAGAAGGATGACAGGGAGAAAGGAGTGATGTCATGAAAACCTCAGCATTTCTGCAGATGGCTTTGACCTAAAGGATTACAAGGATTGTAAACCTGGGGACAGGTTTACATAAGACTAATTACTCTTTAACACACTTGGGAAGCTTAGCACTTTGTTTTCTGGAACACCTGGACATTTACCTTAGAATTAATGCTTAGCATTTAGCTAGAACAACCCTTTCCAAAAATATAAATTACTTGAGATTTAGTTGTGAGGGATACAAAAAGCTTGGTTAGGATCTGGATAGGACAGGATTGGAGGGGGTTAGGGGCAGGCCAAAACATTTTAAAAAGAAAGACTGATTAGAAGCCAGGAGGGAAAATGACAATTATGCCCAGTATATAGGGAGAATTTGAGATTGGTGGAACGGATTAATTTTGTGGAAGAATTCAGGATTAATGAAAACTGGGAAAAGAGAAAAAGAGAGACAAACAGAGATAGAGACAGAGACAGAGAAACTGACAGAGGTAGAGACAGACATTGAGAGAGACAGAAACAGAGACAAAAAGAGACAGAGAAAGTTAGTAAACTTAAAGTTACACTCACACTGTGACATGATAAAAACATGATAAAGGTCTGAAACTGGGCTGTGCTAATGAGAACAGAAAGGAAGGCAGACCCAAAGATGACTGAAGTTTGGGCCCTATACTGCTAAAAGGAAAAGTAGTTAATAATCCTGAAGAAGAAATCAATATTTGCTTTCTTCAGGCAAAAATGATCAAACAAGTAGCTTCCCAACTTTTTGCATCAGGTTCTCCCTTTTCTACAATTTTCTAGAAGTAGCATTTTACATGTAGAAAATGGATGCAGGAAAAGATTCAGACCTAGATGCTGGCCAGAGAAAGCATAGACACAGATTCCATGTTTCTGACATAATAATTCAGAGATTTAGGGCTTACACATTTTAGTTAAAATGTGCTGGAGGTTTAGTGTTTACTATGCGGCAGCTTCTCTAGTAACATATTAAACTGGTTTTCCCCAAGGCAAGGATGCTACAAACTTTTAAAGAAAATTATGTATTATAAGACAGCAAATGTTCCCCCTGCCAAAGTTAGACTGTGGGGAGGATAGGGCCTTACTCCATAACTATGTCCCCACCCGACTACCCCCAAGCAACCTAGAATTTAAATAGCTTGTTTCTCCCCAAATGAAAGACTTAACTAAAATAAGCAGTATGAACAATCTCCAACTGTGAACTAATTAAAGACAATTCCCTTTCATGTTTTTTTTTCACTAGATGTCATTTGTGATTTTATTTTGCTTTCCTTGAGTTTGCCCTATTTTATATGCCTCTGCTTTCTAAGATTTATTCTTAAATGACAAGGGATTGTATGAAAAATTACTGAAAAGTTTGGCAGGCAAATTATGAGGAAAAACAGGTGGGCAGCTGGTTTAAATTATTTGCACGACTAACATCTAATTGAAAAATCTTAACTTAGATTTTAAAATATATAAAGTAAACATTACAAGTGTCATTATTTTTGTTATGCTGCCTAAACTATTTTCAAATTGCACAGGAATTATGAAAAAATACTACAATGGCATGTAGCAAACCAATTTACCTCAGCTGAACGTCATTAGGTATCTCTGCTCCACCTGGGCCCCAAATGTCAGTGGTTCCTATACCATCAAGTAAAAGCCAAGTCACAACAGTGCATTCTCCCAAAACACCAGAGGGACATTTTCTACTATTCTCCCCATTCTCCTGGCTCCTTATACACTCAAGTCCAGCATGGTGCTCTTTTTCCCAATGGGAAAAATCAGACCCATAAATTATAAAAACAAGATGGGCAGATATTATTTCTTTAACTCTTTATAATTAAATCTAATTGAATACTGAAGAGTGTGTCACTAGGCCCAGACATACCACATCCCAAGATACTGAAAGAAAGGGCAGATAGGATTATTGAGCCACTGCCAGTGATGGAGAACTAGACAGGTATTTCAGAGAGGGGTAACTGTTGATCTAAATCTAACAAAAAAAAAAGGTTAAGAGAATGAAATCTCCAGGTTATGAGTAGTGAGTTTGACCTCAATTCTTGACAACATTCCATATCATATTATTTAAGAGATGGTTAGTGAACAACTCTGAAAGGAAGTTCTGATCACAAAGAGCCAACAGAGTGGCATCAAGGACAGGTGATACTAGGTACATGGATATACTTTTGATGGGGCTGTGATTTGGTCCATTTATTCTAGAAATAATTTTAAATCGTAAGAGTCATATATACTCAGAGAAGGTCAAAGACCAAAAGAAAGAGTGTGTGTGTATCGATATCTATCTATCTGCACACACACACACACACACACACACACACACACACACACACACACACACACAGTCATATGCATAAATATGTACCAAAATATTGAGAGTATCACTTTTTTGTTGTTGCAAAAACTTGGACACAAAATGAATGCCTACTAATTGGGGAAGGACTGAAAAACCTATGTTATACAAATGTAACAATACTATTGTGCTGTAAGAAATGAGATATATGATGTATTCTGAAAAAAATGGGCAAACTCATAGGAAGAGACAAAGAATGAAGAAATGAATAATAATAACATAGTAATGATGTAAACAAAAACAATGCTGAAAGAGCAAGCTGAGCACTAAATAATTGTATTGACCAATTTCAGTCTTGGAAAACAGATGTTGAAAAACATCTTTCTTCTCAGAAGAGAGGTAGGAAATATGGCATATTTTGTCAATAAATTCGTAGTGATAGTTTTGCTTAACTTTTATTTATTTATTTTTAATTTTCATCGTACAAGAGAAAGTTCATTGGATGGTGAGTAAATCAGGAAATGACTGTGGTATAAAAACAAAAGACAAGGATTACCCTTTCCAAGGAAGAGGATCAGGTCATAGCAGACCTACTTTATTTCCTTTTTTGGCAAGGTTTGTAGACCAGTAGATTGGGGGAATACCATAGGTAGAGTTTCTCTGGATCTTAATAAAGCATTTTGCAAAGACCCTCCTTCTGTCTTGGGGAAAATGACAAAGACATGTGGGCAAGATGATAGGACAATTAGAACTAGTTTAATGGTTGGACACAAAGTATAGTCATTAATGGTCTGGTATCTGTTTATAATATCTCCATTGGAGAGTCCCAAGGACTTGTTCTTTGTCCCTGTGCTGGTTCACATTTTTTTGCAATGATTTGGGTAAGAACACAGAAAACGTGCTTATCAAATTTATAGCAAATAATGCTGAGACTAACATATTGCACGATAAGGTCAGGATTCATGACCCTGCCATGCAATATGTTAAGACCTTAAATTAATACAACAAGCTAATTCGAATGAGATTAAATTTAATAAGGTAAAATATAAAGTCTTTTTACTTGTATTCAAAAATCATCTTCACAGTTATAAAGTTAAAGGAGGCATGGCTAGATACCAGTATGAAACAATCTAGCAAAATTTAGTCTTGACATTAAGGAAAATTTTCCTAACAATTAGAGTTCTACAAAAGTAGTTACGACTGTCTTGAGAGACTGGAGACTCCTCCCTCAGGGGAAGTCTTTAAGCAAAAGTGGGATGATTTCTTGTCAAGTGTTTCATAGAGGGATGCTTATTTTGGTGTAAATTGAACTAGAAAATCTCTATGGTCTCTTCCAACATTGAGATTCTGTGAAAATCATTTTAGATTTTAATATGAATAAATTAAATCATGTAAAAGTATATGGAATGAAAATAATCTCTACAAAATGGGATATTTTGATCAAGGAGAAAAGTAATCTATAAAAAAAATGGGATGTTATTTAAATTAAGGAGAAAAGTTAGAATCCACCAAAGGAGGCACTAGATTCTACTGGAAAATGACGTCATGAAGAGTAGCTTACAAAATCTGCCATTTTAACTTCTCTAAAAGAGTACTTTGCAGATCACTCGCCATTCCTAAGAAGCCTTCAGTTTTCCATTGACTGCTGGATAAAGTCCAATCTCCTCAGCCTGTTGTTAAAAACCCTGACCATCAAACTATCTCATGTTTTCTGAATGTAGCATAACAATAACTCCTTAGTACCTTTGCTAACATCCTTCCCTTTATGTGGAACACCCTTCTCATCACCAATCCCACTTGTCTAAAATTTATCTTGGGATCAAGATCAAGTCTCTCTTTCTCCATTAAGCTTTCCTTAGTGATCTACACCCTCTCCAATACTCCTCTAATACTTACTGGCAGTACTCCTTCAGCATATGGAAACTTGTAGAATTAGTTGTCTTTTAGTACACACATATCTATCTATCTATCTATCTATCTATCTATCTATCTATCTATATATATATATATTTATCCTGTCTCTCTTACTTGGCAAATACTATGTCATATATTAGATTTTATATATATATATATATATATATATATATGTTTTGAAAACTCAGTGATTATTTCTTTTTTCATCTCAATATCTCCAACATCTGCCCCGTTTCTTTGTACACAGTAGGCACTTAATAAGTGTATGCCAATCTGAATTTAATAGATTTCTTTACATCTCCACCTACTGATAAAAAAAACCTTAGTAAATATTTGAAGATGATGGTGAAGATCAGAAATAACAACTCTAATAATCATAAAAGTAATTTCAAAAGAATTAAAGCATTTTTGGATCAACAGTCTCAAAAAATACTGGGAATTTAGCTTTAATTTTTTTCAGTAACATCAAATTTTACTGAAAAGCTGATATGTAGCTATTTTTCTATCAGAATATATGTTCATTTGCTCTTTTAGACAAGAGTGTTTACAATATATATTTTGAACTCTTACAATTTTAAACATGGTTTGTATTTTATATTTCAGTAGATCTCTAGGCTTCATTATAAAACCTAAGTAACAGTCAATTCTACAAAACTGAATACCAAAAGATGCCCTTGGTTATGGCATTCTTAATGCTCTCATTTAAGTTAAAACATATTCTCGATGAGCACTGGTAAATTAACTAAACTGTTTTCCCCCCTTTCTAATCCAGGGGGACAACTTTTAGCTACTACATTTACCATTAGTCTCTCCATTTCCTGCAGTTGGCAAAAAAAAAAAAAGGTTTGGTGTGAAAGTTGATAGTATTGGTTAAAATTAGATTTGGAATTTTCTCTGGATTTCAATTATTCATACTACTGATATATCCTCCTGATTTGGCTAATTGAAAATTGGATCTAATCATGAGGAGGAAATTTTTTCAATCATTTATCAAGCCTTTGTTGAGTACCTACCACATGCAAGCCATGTACCAGATGCTCAGAGAGACAAAGAATGAAAGAAATAGAGTCTCTTTCTCCAAGGAGCTTGCAATGTGTATAATTGAGAACAAAGCGTGCATAAATATGGTAGAATATAAGTACATAAAAGAAGTGCAAATACAGTGCTGCTGAAGTTCAGAAAGGGAGACAGCGCTTCCATCAGGCAAATCAGGGAAGTCTTTATGAAAGAGATGGCATTTAAGTTGGTCGTCAAACGATGAAGAGGATTTCACCAAAGATGGGGGGAAAGGCATTCTAAGCCTGAGAAATGCCATAATCAAAGACAAAGTGAGATGGCCTTAAACAAAAATAATGCATTAAAGAACATGTTTAAGAGATAGCAAGTAATCTGTTTAGGTAGATTGTCATGTGTATAATAAGGAATAGTGTGAGATAAGTCTAGAAATGCAACTTGGAGCAAGGTTCAATGTTGAGGAAAGGAATTTGGCATTTATTTAGTAAGCAATAGAGAGTTATTGAAAGCTTTGAGTAGAAGAATAACATTCTCAGATTTATTCACTAGGAAGATTAATCTAGAATTGATATAAAGCAGATTAAAGCAGGGAAAGAATTGGGGCTAAAATTGTATTACAGGGATCTGTGTGAGAGAGAATAAGGGCAAGCACTATGTCATATATTTGATTATACATATACATATATACACATATACATATGAATGTACATGCATATATATGTATGTATGTATGCATGTATGTATGCATATATGTAGAGTATACTGGTCACAGAAATGCACATGGACAGAGGCAAAACACTGTGAAAGTTAAATGGACAAGACTTGACAAAAGATTAGATGTAGGAGATGAAAAAAAAAGATTCAAAGGTGTTCCTGAGGTCTGAAGGTTAAAAAACTGGGAGAATGATGCTACACACAGGAAAGGAAAGTAAGAATAAGACATGGAAAGAAGCAGATTTTGGTTTTGGTCTGAGTACAGTTAAGCTATACATATAATCAGGCACTTTAAAATGTATCTTATCAGTGAGTGTGTCTATTGGAGAATTATAATTTAAACTAAAAAAGAGAATTACATATAGTCTGTGGGATAAAGTTCACTTTCCTCACAAATAATGAAAAGACATATGAAATTGGATAATGATCAAGGAAAGACAAAATGACCTAGAAAACTTTCCTAATGCAATTTTTAAAAAACACAACAGTTAGATACAAAATGAACAAAAATAATTGGCAAGAAGTAAAATTAGTGGGCTTGAAGTAGCACTTGAGGATTGGTAGAAAGAAGTATTCTTACTCCAGTCTTCCCTGTCTTCATTATTCTTTTATTTTCTTCATTTGTGTTGGTGTAGCTTTCATTCCATCCCCCCTACTTCTGACCCACAGTACTATTAGGACACTGAGAATAGAGTACTATTCTAAAGTACCTTCTGAAGTAATTGTTTTCACTTCCATTGCTGACGCTTCCATTAGATTTGGGGCAGGAGCAGGGTACTATGGATCATTAATTCCTACGATTACAACTAAATCATGCCCTTCTTTCTCCTTCTCATCACCCCAGTTCCTATAGAGGTGTTTTGTGCATAGTTCTGAGCTCCAGGGTAGAAAACAGTAGATAGTGAGTGATGTTGTAGAACCCTACTACCAGAAAGCTCCACCAAAAGGTGGAGTATGTTGAGTATGACTAGTGTCAACATACACCCTCAAATAGTTTGAAATGATACCCCTTACTCAACACCCAGGTTAACTTCACATGGAAATTTTCTATCCAATTGGAATGCCCTACATGGCAGGCCAGGGTTTGATACTGGCCAACCAAAGGATTCCATTTGGCCAGAGAAAGGGATTTAACCAAATAATGTCAAGTTTCATCACCAGGCAGGGAGCAAGGGATACTGGCTTGTTGGTTCTCTTCTAACCTCCACTGTAGGCCAGCCTGGGGCTTAGTAGGGCTCCTTGTTAAAAAAAACAAAAACAACTTGTGAATATGGTTAAAGGAACCAAAGACTTATCTATGGGCACCATGTGGCCAGCTCCCTTGACAGTGAGGAAGGCTACATTGGAGAATTCCTTCATAAAGTCATCACCATGCTGTGTTCCTACCTTCTAGTTCAAGGAATTCACAAACCATTGTCTTCTATGACATTATGGACCATGGCTACATCTCTTTCATAGATCAGGATACAATACTTCTGGATGCTGAGAAGTTTGAGGTACTGGAATTCATGGTTTGATAGAGGAGCTGATGGTTACTGTTTACCACAAAGTTGCTTATATACTTGGGGGAGGTGGGGAAGAGCAGGGAGGGAGGAAAAGGAAGCCATTCAGTGATGTGGAAATTGTGAAAGAATGCATTGTTGAAGTTGTATGATGCTTAGATTCTGATAATGTTTCAAAATACAAACTGCCTCTTTCAAGATCCCATCTCCAAGGTGGGACCTGGTCAGGTATGTGAAAAGCCTGTTTTGATAGGTAAAGGCTGCTGAAAGTTGGTACAAGGGATGATCTAGTAACTAGACTCTAGTCGTACCTCTTCTCCTTATGTAAATAGTACCTACTGCTGCCACACCCACTTGGCTGGTAATATAGTCCTTTACCTTTCTTTGTATCCCTAGAACTTAGCACAGTGTCTCACACATCACCACATGCTTAGTGGCATACTCCCTTCTCTTTCCCAAAAGGTCCAAAAGGTTGAATGTATGAATAGAATTCAGGATGCTTTGGGGACCTTGTGGTTAGGGTTGCAAGAATTTAATTCAAGGAGCATTTATTAAGTATCCACTATACACAAAACCCCATAGGAGACACTAGAGATATAAAAACAAAATAGAATTAGCCCCAGTCTTCAAAGAGCTTCCATTTTACTGGAATCAGACTATTCTGGTTCCATAAGGAACTATAAACCATAATGGCTAAATTGATGGCTCCTATACACATGATTTAGCTCTAACTTCCCCCACCTGACTGGTGCCACTACTTCACAAGGCTGGCTGGTGAGTTTATGGGGGCCAAGTATGCCAGTCTATTATTAGCTTTTGACAATGGTACACCATGTTTCTGTTTGAAGTGAAATTTGTGAATAGTTGCACAGTTCAATGGTATTTTTTAAAGTTCTGTTTGCTCAACAATCCATCATGTCAAAGAAGACCAAGAAAACACTGAAGGAAGAAAATTTTTAAATGAGGATTGGGAATTACAATATTACCTTGTTTCTGCTAAAAATAAGATGATTTGCTTGCTTTGTGATACTAAAATAGCAACATTAAAGAAATTCAGTGCTTATCAGCATTATAACATTCATAAGGACTTCATAAGGACTTCATAAGGAATTCATAGTTCATATTTTAAATTAGAGGGAGAGTACAAAAGGTTGTATTGCAGAGATTAGAAGATGAAAAACAAAAGCAAAGACAATTCTTTCAAGCAGCAATAAGATCTGAAAACAATGCCACTGAAGCAACTAATAAAGTAGTTTATATACTTGGGGGGTGGGGGAGAGCAGGGAGGGAGGAAAGGGAAGCCATTCAGTGATGTTCAAGGAGAACCATAACTAATTGGCAGTATGAATTAGCCTTCAACTTAACAGTACAACTTCATGCAATACTTTAAAAGGAAAATATATGTTATTCAATCACTTGGATGAATCAATTGATATTACTGACTCAGCACAGGTTTTATACTTCATTTGGGTCATAACAGAAGATTTTCCTTGCTACAAAGAGATATTCTCTTTGGGCATTCTTGTAAACAGAACACGGGGAATAAATATCTTCAACAACTTTCAAGACAGATGTCATGAAGTTGGACTGAATTTGGTAAATTTAGTGAGTGTATGTACGGATGGTGCAACTTCAATGACAGGAGAACATGAAGGGTTTATTGCACAGATAAAAATGTATTAACAGATTCAGACACTCATTTCTTTTCTTTGTATCTTGTATCAGAAAAATTTCTGTACTAAAGCTACTATTTTAAGTGATGCTTTGCACCAAGTTATAAGTATTGTTAACAGTTATCATGCAAATGCAACATGGCATCATCAGTTTTGTAACATGCTAAAGGTGAATGATGAGGTATTTAATCAGTGTGGATTTACCATATCATTCTAAAGATTGTCTAGGTGTTAACCAAAATTTTGTCTCTGTGAGAACAGATAGTTAAATTTTATGAAGAACAGAATCAGCCATATGAATTATTGAAAGGAGATTTCTATAGGCATGCCACCTTCCTCTGCAATATCACATCAAATCAAAATGACTTGGATATTTCTTTACAAGGTAAAGGTAAATCTATACATGACATGTGGCAAAAAAAAAAATTCAAGCATTTCAAAAAAAGCTATCTTTTTTCAAAACACTTCTTCAAAAGGAAATTTTGGATGAATATTTTCCCCAGTTAAGAAAGGTCAGTGATGAGCAGGATGATATATGCAAATCATTTTAAGAATATGTTGCTGTTATAGACCTATTAATTGGAGAATACAATAAAAGGGTTACTGACTTTGAGAATCATGACATGACACTCAGTAGATGACATTTTTTTTTCTTTTTGGAGAGGGGAAGGCAGGACAATTGGGGCCAAGTGACCTGCCCAAGGTCACATGGCTTGTGTGTGTCAATCTGAGGCTGAATCTGAATTCAAGTCCTCCTGACTCCAAGCCCAGTGCTCTATTCACTGCACCACCTAGCCACCCCAAAGTCGATGACATTTTATGATGATGTCATTGTTTGATGCTAAGGATTCAATTTCCAATTGAAATATGGAAAAACACAGTAGAATGCCCACATCTTTGGCAACATGCCTGAAAAATGCTGTCTTGCTTTTCGACCACTTATTGGTGTGAATCTACATTCTTCTACCTAATCCATGTCAGGACATCCTTAAGGTCACAAATGACTGGTACCCATTTAGAATATCAACTGAAACTGTGGACCTCCATGCTACAACCAAATATTCAAATGTTTTCTAACAAAAACAAGATGCAATAAAGTCATTAAAAGGTTAGTTAACTTTAAAATGAACAAAGTTTTAATTTTTGAAATTAAGTACATTGTACTTAAGATTTTTACAAAGTAATGTATATTTTAAAGTGTATCTGATTGAAGTTTTTTGAATGTGGCCTTATTTGATTATAGATAGATATCAATGTGGCCTTCTAACATGAAAAACTTTCCCATCCCTGTACTAGGTGATGCAGTGCATAGAATGCTATACTTGGAATCAGGAAGATCTTAGCTCAAATGTCACTTTGGACACTTTCTAGCTGGGTGAACCTGAGCAAGTCCTTCAAACTCTGTCTGCTCAGTTCATCATCTGTAAAAGGGGGAAAATAATAGCAAATATTTGGACTTCATAATCTCCAAAAACTTATAGTTCTTCAAGATGAAATTAACACTGAAATTCACACCTCTTCAGCATATTCTGCCTCTGTGGGGAAAACGGGGGAGGGTTATGACTTACTCCTTCTGGTTGGAAAGGGTGGAGTATGGACATGTGGGAGCTCCTCCCAGATCCTCTACCATTTAAAAAGGACATCCAGGAAATTCACTTCCTCATTTCCCATCTGGCTGTAGGATTTCACAATACTTCCAACCCCTCCTCACTGGGTAACCTTTCCTCCCCACCTCCTTCAGCTTCCTTATTACCGTATATTCTTCCATTAGATTGTGAGCTCCTTGAAGGCAGATCTTTTGCATTTCATTGTATCTCCAATATCTGACAAAGGGCCTACCACAGAGCAGGTGCTTATTCCATGGTTTTGACTCTGATTCTGATTCTAATATCTTACAAAGTTGTTGCAAGAATCAAATGTGGTTATATTTTTACAGTAAATCTTAAAGGGTCAAATAAATCCTAGTTATCATTATTGTTCTTATTTTATCATTAAGTATTTTGTCCAATATGAATTCTGTGCACAGAATGAATTTATCAGGCATTTATCTTTGGGAATACAATTAAAAGAACAAAGATTATCTTTTTCATATTTTAATCCCCAGCACTTAGCATGGAGCCTGGCACAAAATAGGCACTTAATAAATGTCTTTTGACTACTGATTATCAACTAGAAAAGGAAGATAGCCCTTGTTCTCAAGGAGCTCACATTCTTTTCTTTTTTGGAGGGGGGAAGGTAGGGCAATTGAGGTTAAGTGACTTGCCCAAGGTCACACAGCTACGGTTTGTTGTTTTTTTTTTTGGCATGAAGTGTCTGAGGCCAGATTTGAACTCAGGTCCTCTTGACTCCAGGGCTGGTGCTCTATTCACTGCACCACCTAGCCACCCCTGGGAGTTCATATTCTAATGATGAAGAATGCACTCATGGAAGGTTTCAACAGTAAGTCACATTGAAAGGTCTCCTGGTCCTTAGGGTGCAGCAGTAAAACAGATGGTAATGTCTTTTCTTTAATGACGCTTCCATTGATAAAAATCATAGCAGTTTCTCATGTTGAACCATTCAGCAGTGCATAGAGAAACAAAAAGAGCATTTAGAATTTAAAATTGCATGTTGGTTTAGGGAAATCAAGAGGATACTCAGGAGTAATTCTCTGATTTTAAACTCTTTGAGAAATATTTCTTTCCATGATATTCATACATCTGACAAATAGATTGCTCTCTAAGATGTTCACTGAGTTTCCTAATATACAATATTCATTTTTCCTCTGGGTCACATTCTTAATTTCTATTGTTGATCTTCCAAACGATACTGAGAATAAGTTTTTTTTTCCTTTCCAGTCATATACACTTGGTTATGAAAAATGTGGTTGAATATCTTTTTGTAATACCCTTTCATACATGTAGGGAGTTCAGAGGGAGGGGGAGTGAAATACTAATAAAACTTATTATGAGACTCTTCTGACTTCACCTAAGCTATTACCTGGTATTTTAAATGGATTTAATATCGTGTTGTTCTCATCAACTCAGTTTGGAAATGGTGCTAAATGCAAATTCTTTGTGTTGTTCTACACCAGATGTCTTTGACTATTATTTTTACTACTATAAAATACTGTCCACTGCCCACTTCACATGCCCTACTTCATGATTCCTACTCACTTAGCAAACTGAACTACTCATGAACATGTGTGGACTTTGCCACTTTTGTTCTTTTCCTGATGCCTAAAATGCTTCCTTCCTCTCTTTTCTGCCCCCTTCCCCTACATCTCTAATGGTTGAAATATGGTTCCTCCTTTAAGGCTCAACTCAATCAATCTTCAAGCATTTATTTTTCACCCACCATATGCCAGACCTGTGTTATGCCAGGCACTTTAAATACAAACACAATACATGAAACAATCTCTACTCATGCCAAGCTTTACATCTGAACAGGGAAGAAAATAAGGACACATACAGATAGAGACAAATAAATAAATAGAAAATACCCAAATAGAAAGTGGTTTGGGAGGGAGGGCACTGGTGAGTAGGGGGGTTGGGAAAGGTTTCATGGTGATAATGGCACCTGAAATGCATCTGGAAGCAAGAGAGGAGTTCTCTGAAGTGGAGGTGAAGAGAACATACATTTCAGGTATGGGGGTAGGACAATGCAATGTTATTTAATACATTTCTTGTCAAAAAAATTTTTTAGTTAAAAAATAACCAACCTTCTGAATCTCTAATTAACACACATATAATACCTAGCTACATTTTTTTGTAACTGCTTGCTTGTCAGCACAATTTAGGCTAAAATTCCTCTTCTAGAGTCATTACTCTGACTTTCTGTAGCATCAGGTATTGATTTTAAGCTCGCACTTAACAGCTCTTAAGACATTTCATGCTTTAGATCTTCTATACATTTCAGATTGATTACTTCTATATTATCTGTCACTTTCTTTATTGTCAGAACAGGGACTGCTTTCTGCTCCGTTGTCACAAATGGAGTCCCATGAGGCTAACGCTTTTCATGCGCCTTGCCAACAGAAATTGCTACTTCTCGATATGAGTAATTCTGAAGCTTATAGCTTTGTAAAATAGAGATGCGACATCTTTTCCAATTGTATTTTGGTTGCTTCTTTATTTGAGTCTTTGTTCTTCAGATAATTGTAAAGTATTCTAAGGAGTTTCTGTCAATAGTAAAGGGAATTTCTATAATTAATATCATTTCCAATGAAATATCAAATCCAAATAACAAAGGGAGTCATACTTAGTAGCAGTTTAGGCCTGCAGAGACAAATTTAGTTTTATTTGAATTTTACTTTCCAACAAAAAACAAAATCTACTACCTGTACAAAATGGTTTTGCAAACAGAGACAAAGTGGTATATTTGACAAAGAGCCAGTCTTGGAGTCCAGAAGACTTTGGTTCAAATCTGGCCTCTGACACATACTGACTTTGTGACTTCTTGGGACCCTTAACTTCCCAGGTTTTCAGGCAAGACTATTTGTTGAAGAGAACAGTTGATGATCTATGTAGATAAGGAGTTTCTTCACCAGGAGTTCTTTACACCAATGAAATCACAAATCCAGACTAAGAAACAAACAACTACAACAACAAAAATATTGTCATGTATACTTGAAAAGGAAGAAAGGCTTCACCCAACTGTCATTTTCAATAGTTACATCCACAATCAATGGATGTTTTCTGGAATTTGCATGTTCAACCAACCTTAAGAATCATAGGACTATGAGTTGGGATAGATTTTAAAGATCAATGGAATTCATTGCTCTCCATTTCTCTAGCAGGATTAATTTCTCAAACTCACTAAACAGTTCTTATAATGTAGAAAATTAGATAAAATTTCCAAAAAATCCACACTGACAGTGTATCTTCTCATCACTAGAAAAAAAAAACCACAGTGTACCACACATCACTGGGCAAAGGTCTTATTTTTTTTACCTGCACCAGTCTGTACTGGTTCTTAATTTATCTATGTGCTCCCTAAGAACTTCATTTCTGTAAACTAAACTCAAGAACTTGACAATTAACCTTAATTCACCTTGCTATAAGGAGGATTCAAATTCAGCCTTGAATCCCAGAATCTTGAAGCTTATGTTCTTGATGCTAACTCCAATCAATATAACCTCCCAGCAGCTTCATGGAAATATGTATAAGAGCAAACAAACTGATACACTTTGGAAATTTTTCAGCAATCATATATGTCAAAATACATTGCTTGTGTCTAGTTTGAGGATAGGATCAGTTGAGGGAAATATGTGTGTTTCAAAGACTTTAGACTGCAGTTCTCCTCTTAACTTTATTATAAAATGTCTCTTTTTTGTCCCCCTATGCCCCTGATTCCTTTCAGCAGGGAGCAAGCATAAACCAGTACAGTCATAACTCAGAGATTTTGTTGATATGGTTACAGACCACTGCAGTAAAGTGAATATCACAATAAAGTAAGTCACACAAAATTTTTGGTTTCCTAGTGCATATAAAAATTATGTTTACACTATGCTATAGTCTATTAAGTATGCAATAGTATTATATCTAAAAGATGTACATACCTTAATTAAAAATACTTTATTGCTAAAAAATGTTAACCATCATCTGAGTTTTCAGTGAGTTATACTCTTTTGGCTGGTGGAGGGTCTTGTTTAGGTGCTGATGGCTACTGACTGATCAGGATGGTGGTTGCAGAAGCTTGAGTGGCTGTGGCAATTTCTTAACATAAGACAACCATGAAGTTTGCCCCATTGATTGGTTCCTCCTTTCACTTGAATACTTAGAGGCCATTGCACACTTATAAAATGACCTAATTTCAATATTTTTGTGTCTCAGGGAATAGAGAGACTGGGGAATGGCCAGTTGGTAGAGCAGTCAGAACACATCCTATGTTTATCAATTAAGTTCACTGTCTCATGTAGGCATGGTTTGTGATCAAGGAGCAGAGCCTCAGGTAGGACAGGTAGAGACACAACGCTTATGAGACAGAGGCTGAGGCTTATCCTTGTACATTGCCCCACATCAAAAGTCTAATGATATCTAAATAAATGTCCAAGGGCAAGGATGGATAGATTTGTCTGAGAGCACAGCAATGCCAGGTCTCTGGTGGACAAAAACCATCCTGAGCGCTAGAAAAAAAGGATGTGGCCAAGATTGTAGCAACAGGTCAGGGTATCAGACCAGCAAGCCACATATAGAAAGCAGGGGCTATCTATGATTTATGATCTATGATCTATGATCGGGGTTTGGGTGAGATCAGAGTCAAGGTTTCAAAATAGCATCCAACAGCCAGGGGGTCATGGACTCTGCTCAAAAAGCAGAAGCCTCAACTTCTTTTTAAGCCTACCAGTATGGAAGTGGTCCTGCTCTTCTCCTCCTCATCCTCACCTCCCCCATTTTAGTGACATCAGCAACAATGACTCACCTCTTATTTCTTGGGAAGGAACTATGCTGTGACCAGTGGGAGATATTCTTTTGGGGCTTTTTAAATTAGAGAATTCATAGACATAATTTTAAGGAGGAAAAAATTACAACCTTAATTTGTATTCATCAAAAACAATGTCATTCAAACCACTTAACCAACAAGCAATAAGCACCAGACTTACAATGCTATGTTATTTTTAATTAATTATCTTTTTTTTTGGCTGAGTGGTATTTCAGTTCCAAATATCATTATTATATTGTTACAATTTTTAAAAATAACAATCCTGCCCTTGTAAAGAATTTTTCCCAGTACTTATATAGCAGCTCTCCAAATCCAGTCCAATAACCAGATGAGAACTAGCAAAGACTCACATTAATTGAATCTATGACCCAGCCTCCATTTAAACAGTAGTTTACTTACTGACAATGTTATCAACTTTGAGCAGTAGGTTTATGGGCTAAAAACCTCATAGTGTTTTCTTTTTTATCACAATTGAATAAGGACAAATGATTATTATATAACAATTTTCAGTAATTAGTATACACATGAGAGGTAATGTATCTTTTCATATGAACAATGTTCTTTGGATAAACAATAGCTTCAGCAACACTAAATTATGGAGGCCATGTTCCTAATTTATGGTGGGTTACAATTATACATGCTGTGGGCCACAAGCACTCTGTGGGCTGTGTAATGAAGGCCAATAGTTTAAAAACTGATTAGAATTACAAATAATCTGCCAGGTGTTTGCACTTCTGTTGCTGGAGATAGTGTCATCTAATTCTTCTATTTAAAGAAGTGTAAGAAAAAAAGAGAAGCTAATCTGTACCATGGATGCTGTCTTGTACACTCCCATTAAGTCCATTTCAAGACACAGCTGCCTGATTCATCCAAGGCCCGTCTGGATGAGGTGAATGGGGCTCTAAAATAAACCAGGCTCTCATAAATTTAGACTCCCTCCTTTGGGGACAACTGCCTTAACTGTCTTATCAAGAAAAATTCCAACTCTTTTCTTTCAGAGAATAAAGTTACTGGAAGAGGAAACAACATTAGCAGAAAATATGCTATCAAAGGCTACCACTGTAGCTGAGGTCCTCATCACCTCTCACTTGGGCTCTTGTAATAACTTCTTTCTAGTCTCCTACCTCAAGTTTCTTCTCACTCCAATCCATCCTCCACGTAGCCACCAAAGTAATTTTCAATAAGTACAGATCTGATTACGTCATTCCCCTCCCCCACCCAATGACCACTTAAGGAACTCCAGTGGCTCCCCATTTCCTCTAAGATCAAATATAAACTACTGTTTGGTATGTAAATATTTTCAAAACCTGGCCTCTTCCTGCCTTCCCAGTATTCTTACGCATTATTCCCCTTCAAGGATTCTTTTATTCAGCCAAAATGGCAGCCTTCTCGCCATTCCTTACACAAGATGGTCGATCTCCAGTTTCTGCTTTATTTTGTTTTGGGGGTCATTGTTGTTGTTGTCGTTGCTTACACTGGCTGCCTCCTGGCTTAGAATTCTTTCTTCCTTATTTCTGCCTTATGGAATCCCTGGTTTCCTTTAGGATTCAGCCCAAATACCCCCTTCTATAGTAAGCCTTTCCCAATTCCCCAACTTCTAGTGCCCACTTTCCCAAAACTACCTTGTATTCGTTTTTGTAGAGACTCTATATAAACTCAAAAATGTATATGTTATCTCCTCCATTAGCATGTAAGCTCCTTGATGGTGGGATGCGTGATACAGAGTAAGTGTTTAATTAGTGTTTGTTGATTTATGCAAATTGCTAAATCTATTTTTCCAAAATTAATTTCAGAATCACAAAATTTGGAGTTAGAGGACACTTTAGAGGTAATCTGGCTGCATGCTTTACTGACATTGGAATCGCCTCTGTAACAGTGCTCACAAGCCAACCCCTACAGAAACCCTTCCAGGGAGGGAAGCTCACTTCCTCATAAAGCAAAACATACTGTTTTTACATATTTGGGGCAGTGGGGTGATATTCTACCTTATGTTGTGCCCAGACTTTTCTTGCTATAAATTCTACCCATTACTCTTTGTTCTTTATGGCTGAGCCACATAATAAAAGTTTAAACTTCCATTAAATTAAAATAATCATATTCCCTGCTGAGTGTCCATTATCTCATGCTAAACACCAACAGTTCCTTCAAGCAAACCTCATAAGATGTGGTTTCAAGGACTTTTCACCATGCCAGTCTTCTGTCTTTATATATCACATAGATTTTCACACCCCCTTAAAGAACTGAACACAATGGTAACAACATATAACCACATCCTCACTGCCCTTCCACCAAAGCAGAAGAGGAGAGGGAACAAGCCTTGACTTCAGGTTCTAAGGATGGGTATGCCCTCAAAGATTATAATATGAAAAAAGCTGAAGGATAGTAGAGAGTTAATTGGGCAAGGGTAGGAAGCGAATAGGCTGCAGCACATTATTGATGATAGCTTTCATTCAAAAAGTAGTATAACTAATTCATTGTTAGTTGAGTTATGAGCTGATCTAACCATTCTGGAAAGCAATTTGGAACTATGCCCAAAGGGCTATAAAGATGTGCATACCATTTAACCCAACAATACCATTTCTAGGACTGTATCCCTAAGAGATCATAAAAAGGGGGAAAATACCCACATGTACAAAAGTATTTATAGTAGCTCTTTTTGTGGTGGCCTAGAACTGGAAATCGGGGGGATGTCCATCATTTGGGGAATGACTGAACAAGTTGTGGCATATCAACATAATGGAAAGCTACTGTGCTATAGGAAATGATGAACAGACAGACTTCAGAAAAAGCTGGAAAGCCTTATATGAACTGATGCTGGTTGAAGTGAGCAGAACCAGGAAAACACTGTACACAGTAACAGATAACAGTGTGTGATGATTGACTTTGATAGACTTAGCCCTTCACAGCAAGGCAAGGTCCTCAAACAATTCCAAAGGACTCATGATGGAAAATGCCATCCACATCCAGAAAAAAGACCTATGATGTCTGAATGAAGAGTGAAGAAGACTATTTTCTTTTTTCTTTTGTATTGTTATGTTTCTTTCTCATGGTCCCTCCCATTCATTCTAAGTCTTCTATACAACATGACTAATGTGAAAATGTTTTCATATGGAATGTATATGTAGAGCCTATATCAGATTGCTTGCCATCTTGGGGAGGGGAGAAAGGAGGGAGGAGGAGAAAATCTAAAACTTATAGAAGTGAACACTGAAAACTAAAAATAAATAAATTAACTTCTTTTGAAAGCATGAATCGTGTCAAGAGAAAGCATTTAATGCAATCTGTAATGTGTATATATGTGTGTATTTATCTATATACATATAATTCCAAATCTGAAATATTTAGTTTAAAACATATATTCATAAAATAGTTCAATAAAAACATCTAGGCAAAGAAGAAAATGATGAAGACAATGAAGAGGAAGAAGAGGAGAAGAAAAAGATGAAGAAGACGAAGACAAAGAAAAAGACAAAGACGAAGAAGACAAAGAACTTTTTTAAGTTCGTCTTCAGATGATGAAGACGAAGACAAAGATGAAGACAAAGAAGACGAAGATGAAGACAAAGAAGACAAAGACGAAGACGAAGAAGACAAAGAAGAGGAAGAAGACGAAAAAGATGAAGACAAAGATGAAGAAGAAGAAGGGAAGAAGAAGGAGAAGGAGAAGGAAAAGAAGAAGAAGAAGAAGAGGAAGGAGAAGAGGAAGAAGAAGAAGAAAATACATCAGGAAACAGTGGGTAGAGTGCAGGGCCTGAAGTCAGGAAGACTCCTCTACCTGAGTTCAAATCTTACCTAAACATTTACTAGCTGTGTGACTCCGGGCAAGTCACTTAATACTGTTTGCCTCAGTTTTCTCATCTCTAACATGAGTTGGAGAAGGAAATAACAAACCACTCTAGTAACTTTGCCAAGAAAACTCCAAATGGGGTGAGAAAAGTTACACATGACTAAAATGACTAAATAACAGCAAAAATAAAACATATCACTGAGGACAGACATGTGACCAGAAAAAGGAGTTTCAATCAGCCCAACAAGAGTGAGGGGGAAAACTAAATAGAGCAGAACAGAAAGACAGCATGAGTGTGACCTGGTATCTAGGGAATATAAAAAGAATCAGGGAAAGGCTTCCAAAGACATGGGCTTGATCCTCTATATTTTCAAACCATTGGATCATTTCTCTTTTCCCTGAAATTCTGGAATGTGTGGAAATCTAGGGCTACCATAATCTACAAAATTCAGGTAGATAATTAAAAGGTACAGTCTCATTACTCTTTCTCATCTGGCCAGAAATTAACATAATAATCAGTCTTTTAATAGGTTGTTACTCTTCATTTCACACCCAGGCAGACTATTTCTATTTTAGCCTCACAAGTCTTGGAACCTTGCATTGCTAGTTCACCTTTACTAGGTCCTAGCCCATACTAAGATAAATCTCTTAGCAACTTTTGTCACTGAGTGAAGAAGGTCCTTTTAGAGAACCAAGAACTTCCTTAGCTGCAAGTAATAATTATTCCTTATACAGATGCTAAAGCTAGATTTGGTGATGTCACTGTATTCTGACCCAATCACTAAAATTTCCAAGAATTCTATTTCTTTTCAAACACATTGAACAGAAAAAAAAATCCAAGAACAGTTTCTCTATCCTTGTCCCCATCGCACCTGTCCTGTTCCCTAGTTTTCAAGTATCTCACAGCATACCTAAGCCTTTTCTGATTACTCATGAGCTCTTTTAAGAAGTAACTGTGGTAGAATGAGAAAAATTCATGAGTCTAAATCTGAGTTCAAGCAAGTATAAGTTTTATGACTTCATACAAGAAATCGAATCTCTCTGGCTCTTGGTTTTCTTATTTTTTAAAATATGGAGTCTAAGGCTAGGACTAGAGGCTTTTCCAAGGTCCATTTCTAATCAAATATTCTATGATTCTTCTCTAGTTTTCCTATACCTTAGGAGCTCCAATACTCTAAAATGCTTTACTGTTTCCCTCTTTTGTCTCTGGAATTATTACCCAAAGTTTCATACATACATACATATGTATACACACATGTGTGTATGTGTATAGATATATGTATATATGTATGTTGATTGT
>CM053580.1:393305265-393311188 GCA_028627135.1 Pseudochirops cupreus | reverse complement strand
AAGTCATGTTCTATTGTTTTGGTTCTAGTGTGCTGTTCTTTCTGTCTTTGTGGTTCAAAGGCAATTATATATTTAATTTATTGGATATGGTCTTTTCTTGACTTTCTCTCCTTTCCCCTGGGCATGAAACCTGCCTCAGAATTCTTACCAAAACTTGTCTTCCCTCTTTTATTTTAATGTGAAAGATTACTATTATCAATTTTCATTTATCCTTTCATTTTCTTCTCCTTCGTCCTACTTCTTTCTCAGTCTCTTGTCACTGAAAGTGTTCAATCAGAGCCTGGATAACCATCCTTTTCAGAAATACCATAGAGAGGATACTGTCAGGAGGTATAACATTGGACTAGATGATCTTTCAAGTACCTTCTCATTATGATACTCAATGATTATATAATAGGAAACCTATATTCCTATAACTTTCTCAAATGTGAGAATATAAGAATTATCACTATCTCTTTTCCCTAAGAGTCTTCACATAGTCTTCAAACATCTTCTTGGCCTGACCATTCATTCTAAGACCTCACTGGAAATCATCTCATTCTGGGTTTTTTTCTATTTCATATTCCACTCCTTTTTTCCATTTTCCCAGCTAAAAAATGGGGGTCATAATGGTTACCTTTCCTTTCATTTAAAAAAAATTCTCTTCCCCAAAACAAGAGAGAAAGGAAAGAAGTATTAATTAAGCACCTACTGTGTGCAGGGTACTGTGCTCAGCATTGTGGATATGAAAAGGCAAAAGATAGTTCTTCATCTCAGGGAGATCGCCATAGAATGGGGAGACAAAGAACAAACAAATATGTATAAACAAGCTCTTTTTAGAATAAGTGGGAGATTATTGAAAGGGGAAAGGGATTAGGATGGAGAGGGATTGGGGAAGGCATCCTGTAAAAAACAGGATTTTGGCTGGGACTTTAATTCAGGGAAGCCAATAGGTAAAGGCGAGGAGGGAGGCATAGGAGAACAGCCAGAGAAAATGCCCAAAGTCGAGTTAAGGAGGATGGCAATTCAAGAGATTCCCACAACAACCCCGGGAAGTAGGTGCTATTCTGATCCTCATTCTGCAGCTGAGGAAGATAGAAGTTAAATGACTTGCCCAGGATTATTCAGCTCATAAAGGTCCAAGGCCAGAGTTGACAGTAGGTCTTCCTAACTCTAGGACCGTGGGTCCTCTTCGAGAATGAAGGACAAACCCCACCGCCCAGCTGCCTCCACTTTTGACAACTTCACTCTAGTCTATATTTTCATATAATCTCGTCAAGTAGTGTCGAAACATTTGTTCTTCTACTTGTCCTTCCATCTCAGTTACCTCTCATCTGGGGTTTTCTCTTTTATTGCTAGTTCTGTGGTTGATTGTAGGTAAGGATAACATAATCTCAAAATGGGCTAACAATAGCCAAAGAGGTTCTGTTCCTCAAAAGTTTGTAATATGGAGGTGTGGAGCAATGTTTGCCAATCAAATTGCTTACGCAAATAACTGCATCTAGATTGGCTTGTAACCAAGTGGGCTGAAAACTATCATTCACCTCTGATGAGCCCAGCAGATAGCATATGCAAATTTCAGAGCTGCATAATAGCTTTTTATGGACCTCGAACTTCAGTTTTCTCCAAGAATATTCATTTTAAACTCAAAAAGTCTACAAAATGCATGGACAAAAAGCTGGACAAAAAATTGTGAATTTGTAACAGAAAATATTGGAAAGATACATTAAAATAGATACATGAACAACTCCCAAATGCTCCTTCCTAGCAAATGTGTTGTCTTCCCTATTAGAATATAAACTACTTGAGGACAGGGACTATCTTGATCATATTGGTACACCCAATGATTAGCAAAATATCTGTCACACAGTAAGCATTTATTAAATGCTTTTTCTTTCACTTGGTTCATGTTTTACCAAACTTCAAATTTTATTGGTTGTTTAAATTAATAGTGCTTTCCCAGATCAGTCTATCTAGAAATAATCTCTTTCCTGAGCTCCAAATCCCATGTTATCTCTTGTATATCTAGTAGTAGATATTCTGAGGGCATCTCAAACTCAACATATCCAAAATAGAACTGGGTATCTTCTCCCTTCTTAAACTCTTCCCTCCTCCCAATGGCACAACCATTTTTCCAGCTTCTCAAGAGTGCATCCTTTGTTCTTACCTTCAAATATGTCATCTTCTTGTCACTCACAGAGCCTACAACCCTACACAGGATTTCATCACCTCTTATATGAATCATTTCTAATTATTCTCCTTACTTCAAATCTTTTCCCCACTACTCAGCTGCTAAAGTTATTTGCCTAAAATATAGGACTGACTCTGCTACCTACAACTCAATAAACTCCAACAGGTCCCTATTAACTCCAGGTTCAAAAAAACCCAAAATCCTCTGTGTGTCATTTTAAGCCTTCACAACCTGATACCTTTGACCTTTCAAGTTTTCTTGTCCTTTGTTCTACATACATACACCCTAGTAGGTTATCCTGGCCTATTTGTAGTAACTCACAAACAACAGTATCTCCTATTTCCATGAATTTGCATAGCTTGTCTCCCTATTATTTTCCCTCCTTGTTTCTGATTCCTAGCTTCCATGGTTTCATTTAAGACTCCACTGAAAGCTCAGCTTCTGCTTTACATCTTCCCCTTGTCCCTTTTTTCTCAGACCTTTCATTCTGAGATTAATTTCATTTACACTGCATATATATCTACCTGTTGCCTCCCCTGTTAGATTGTGAGTTCCTTAAGAGCACGGACCATAATATATTGTCTTTCTTTGTATTATCTGAGCTTTGTGGAGTATATAGTACATAGTGAGTATTACTAAATTCCTGTTGACAGAGTTCTGTTTTTTTTTCCCAAAAAAATTTCATTTTATACTCAAACACCAGAACACAGAGAATAAAAAAAGAAACAAAAACATATCATAAACTTAAATATTGAAACTTAAATACAAAGTCAGAAAGAAATAAAAGCATGTCATGTGCATAGCAGAACAAAAGAGAGGATTCAAAATTTGTAACAATAAATTTTCATTTCAAGAAAGCCTATGTGATAAATAATAATTGTTGTGCTGAAAACTGTCCATCTTTTCTTTGCTTCCATGAGAGTTTTCCTTTGTTCTCTGATGTGCAATTTTTTCCTTTGTTCTTTTTTTTTTTTTTTTAGTTTGACAGAGTTTTCTTAGAGCAGGTAATTCAAATCGGAGACTGGATGATAGACAGGATAGAGTGCCAGGCTTAAAGTCAGGAAGCCTACATTCAAATCCAGCTTCAAACACTTACTAGCTGTGTGAACCTGGGTATGTTGCTTAACCACTGTCTTCTTCCGTTTCCACAACTATGAAATAAAGATAATAATACTACCTACCTTGCAGGGTTATTGTGAGGGTCAAATGAAATATTTGGGGGCAGTTAGCTGGCATAATGAATAGAGTACTGGCCCTGGACTCAGAAGGAGCTGAGTTCAAATCCAGTCTCAGACACTTGAAACTTACTAGCTGTGTGATCTTGGGCAAATCACTTAACCCCAATTGCCCTGCCTTCCCCCTTCAAAAAAAAACAAACAAACTTGTGGAACGGAATGTTAACAAAAAATAAATAAATAAACTTTTTTTAAAAAATGGAATATTTTTCAAAGTTCTTAGCATAGTGGGCTCATAGTAGGCACTACATAAATGTTATCCATCATCACCACCACCACCACTACCACCACCATCACCATCAACATCATCATCATCATGTTCCAAGGCTGCAATTATTTGTTTTGTTTCACTGCATAAAAAAATGTTCTATAATTTGTTTAAACGTTTCTATTTGGTAACACAGCCTACAAGTATGTCTTCTATTAAATAAAAGTTTATTTTATTGGTCAAGATTTAACTCCATCATATTGGTAGCCATCACATTTTGGAACTGATATTTGCTATTAGACAGATGACTCTCAGTGTTTTGCTAATTTTGTTGTTCAGTCATTTTTCAGTCCTGTCTGACTCTTTGTGACCCCATTTGGGATTTTCTTGGCAAAGATACTGGAGTGGTTTGCCACTTTCTTTCCAGCTCATTTTACAGGTTAGGAAACTGAGGTAAATAGGGTCAAGTGACTTGCTCAGGGTCAGAAAGCTAATCAGTGTCTGAGATCAGATTTGATTCAGGAAGATGAGTCTTTTTGATTCTAGGTTTTGTGTTCTATCTACTGCACCACCTAGGAGGCATGTGGTAGGTGCTTAATAAATGTTTACTGATTAATTTAACACTACATATCAGGCCTATAGAGCACTGGGTTTTGGAAATGTAAGGACAACATACTGAACAGTGCCTCCTCTCAAGGAGCTTCCATTCCACTTGGAAGAGACAACATATACATATAAAAGTATATAAATGTAAGAAGGAAAGATAAAATAAATATGAGGTAATTATGGAGATAAATACAGGTAATTGGGAAGAGAAGATTCTGTTAGAAGGTGGAAGAATCGGAAAAAGTTTGGTTGTAAAAGGTGGGGCTTAAGACTAAATATATCTCATGCATATACCAGGTAATCTATCAAAGTAAGATGACTTGGAAATACTTTTTGTAAGTCTGTGAAAGGGCACTGTCAAAACTTGAACACAACAGCTAAACTGTTAGCAGAGTGTAGTAGTTTTCTTCTTCTATTGGCCTGTTGGCCCACTTGTCTCTGACAAGAGCTAGCTATCAAATCAAAGACCCTTATTCAGAAGGTTAATGCGAGGTAGGAACTCCATTCAGTGTTATTTTGGCTTAAGGGCATAATGTCACAATTTGGTGCATCCTCTAATGACTTTTTTTTTCTAAAGACAGCTTACAGCTTAGACCTAGTTCAGCGAATTTCCTTGCAAGGTCCTTGGAAGACTGGAGAAAAAAAAAAGGACAATTGATTGTGTGGCCAAATTTCTGCTCATGCCTGCTTACTGATTTTTGTTCATTTCACAAATAAACAAGGCATGAATACATCAACCCACAAACCATCAACAATAAAGAACTTCATCCTGTGAGTTCGCTACGGCCAGCAGTTCGTGGCTGAATCTGCTATTTGTCATAAGATAAATGATAAAGTGATTGCCATTTGTCACTGAATGCACAAGAGAAGGGCTCAGCTGTGAACCACGCAGATGCAGACAACAGTAAATACTGCCATTCTTATCACTAACTTCCTCTGGAAAGGGGGGGCGTCTAAAAACTCTAAGAAATAAAAATGCATTAATGAATCGGCTAAAATACATAACCATGTCTCCTAGGAGGGGAAAGCTGTGGTTTAAACATCAATCCCCGGAGCATTCTCATCTTAAAAACCTTTTATTTACTGGACTACAACAGGATGGATGCAGAAATAGACCATCTTTTAATTAAAAAAAGGTGTTTTATAAAGTTGGGTGTTGAATATAATTTATATGTATTGTTCCCATTTTTGTACTGTTCAGTGATTTTTAATACAAACTTTTTTATGTTTCTAAGAAGCACTGGTGCTTGACGGCTCTCAACTACATTAATAGAGTTTATAACAGTGCCCATACATTAATATAGGCTGTGTTTTATCTAAACTATGATTGAATTTAAGGAGTACCGAAATTTGGTGTTGCTATACTTCCTGCCAACCGCATGAACTTTATTAAATTTGTTTGAAAGGCCACCCTTACAACAAAATAAGAATGACATTTCTCTAACCAAAATGCCTTCCCATGAAACTCGTGAATGAATACACCCTTGCCGAGAGAATCACAGGAAGTCAAAAGATAGTATTACAATTACAACACCTTGCATGCAGCAATTCTGAATCTTTCTTTCCAATATCCCATGTCTGGAAAAGAAAGGGCAGTGAAGTCCTAGGTTTTTTCATGGGAAAATTATGGGGAAGGGAGAAAGAAGGGAGCAAAATGCAAACTACATTGTTTGAGGAGAAAAAAATGTTTATAACATTTTAGTT
>CM053580.1:393275265-393300265 GCA_028627135.1 Pseudochirops cupreus | reverse complement strand
TCATTGCCTTCAACAAGGAAAAAAAGGAAAGGAAAAGCAATAGTTGTAGTCAGTGTTCTACCCATCTTACCAGCTAGCAGCCTTAATGGTACTGATTAGCTGCCTTCAATATCAATAACCGAAGTATGCTTATATACTAATGGATCGTTTGGGGCCAATTCCTAAAAAATTGAAATAGGATCAAATTGCAAGACCTGAGGTAGTATAACATAATCACACATTACTGAGTGCTGCCACAGAAAGAAAGCATGACAAACCAAAACTGGTAATAATTGCTAATGACTTTTTTTTCATCATAGATTGTCCAGATCACCATGAGTAAGCAGTCTTTGGAGACTTAGAAAACATTTCAGGTGCACTTGTATCACAAGGAAATGTGACTTAATGGTGTTTTCTTTACTTACTAACAGGGACTTAAAAACAAGTGTTCCTTTGAGTCCTTTAAGTAAATGTAGTATCTACCAAATGATTAATAAGACACACTTGGCTATAAATGGGTAATGAATTTTGTCTCATTTTTGTCATTTTACTCCCATGTATCTTTCTTAAATATCCTGTAATAATTCCGTATAGTGAAAAAAGAGGCAACTAAAATACACACATGCACACACACGCACATACGTACATTCTACTCTAATAGCCACTTGTGACATTTGTAATATTTTAAGATCTCCCTAACATGAATGTATTCCACTGTTTAAAGGCAATTAACCCAATTAAAGAGAAAAGGACAGTAGATTTTATAAAATATAGGCCAAAGAGTTTAATTTGACTCCTGATAAAATTGTAGAAAAAAATCAGTAAAAGAATAGTTAATAAAGATCGAAAAATGGAAAGATTAGTTATAAAGAACCAAGATGTTTTTATCAAGCACTATGTTAGACCTAACAGTTCATTTCTCCTTTGACAGTTACCTGACTGGTAGAACAAAAGAATGTTACAGGCATAGTTTGTCTAGATTTTAGTAAAGTATTTGACAAAGATTTTCATGGTATCATTTCTGAGGAATATTCAGAAATGTTCAAATGACTGGACCCCAAAGTTTAGTGGTTAATGACTCAGTACTATGTAACTCATGGCTCAGGGTCCCTCTAAAGACTGGGCTCCTGTGAACTGGGTCCAAACCTGGGAGTTTTCCCCTTTGAGAATAATTATCCCACTCTGGAGTTACGTGGGAAGATTTATATGAACAAACCCCAAAGAACAGACAACGAAACATGCCTCCTTTCTTATGACAATAAGGAGGGAGACTATATGAATCAGAATGTTGCATACATGGTCAGATGTGATCATTATATAAAACACAATCTTTTTTCTGTTTGTTTGGACAAGGAGAGGGACTTTTTTTTGTCTTTGTCTTCTTCTCAGAAATAGCTGTGATATGAAGATATGAGGTGCCAAAAATATTTTTTTAAGAAAAAGGTCAAGGGATGGTGGACTACAATAATTGTATTCCACAATTTCTGTATGTCAACAACAAAAAACCACAACAGCAACAATAACAAATGTGATCTCGGGCTGCATTTAGAGGCATAATGTTAAAAACAAGGATCGACCGATCAAACAACATCTGAAGGGCTGTGTTCAGATCTGGACACCACATTTTAGAAAAACATACTGGGGCGGCTCGGTGGCGCAGTGAATAGAGCGCTGGCCCTAGAGTCAGGAGGACTTGAGTTCAAATCCTGGTTCAGACACTTAACACAAAATGAGCCGTGTGACCTTGGACAAGTCACCTAACCCTAATTGCCCTAGGTTCCCCCCTCCAAAAAAGCAAAAACAGAAAAAAGAAAAGAAAAACATACAGATAAATCTCTAGGAGGGTGAGTGTGATGGTGAAGGGTACTATAGCATGTCACACAAGGATAAGTTAAAGGAACTGGGGATGTTCAAATGGAAGACTTGGAAGGGATATGATTAGCTATACTAAAATTTTTGGAGGATGACCATATAGAAAAGGTATTAGATTTGCTCTGTTTGGCTCCAGAAGGCTTACCCCAGAGCATAGGAGAAAAGTTGTAGAGAAGCTGACTTGGGTTCAATGCAAGGAAAACTAGCTCTAACAATGAGAGCTGTCCAAAGGGGGAAAAAAAAAGGAATAGTATGACTCAGGAGATTACTCTTCACTCAAATTATTCAAAAAAATAAAAATCAAGTGATTAAGTATATTCACTTGTCAGAGATATTTTAGAGAAAATTTGAGTCATATAGAAGATAAAGAAATTGTCTCTACAGTTTATTCCAGTTCCGAGACTCAATCCTCTAAATCCCTTTCTTATCCTCCTCTGAAGATATCTGACATCCTTAAGTTATCTTCTCTCCAATACCTTCTATCTCTTCTTTCAACTGGCTCTTGTCTCTCCCATCTTAAAATCAGCCAACAAATATTTATCAAGCACCTACTATGGGTCAGGCACTGTTCTAGGTGCTGGAGATGCAAACACAATCCTCCACTAAGCTGAAAAAATTGTGTGACTTCTACACTCATTTTCCTATTTCTCTCTTTGAATTCACTCCATTTCTCAACCATGTAAGGTACATCTACTTTGTCTTTTGGATCCCATCAAATCACATAATTCTCATATCCTCTCAACTTGTTCTCTTAAAATTTGGGGTTCTTTCTTTCCATTTTATTGAAAATCTACTGATAGCTATCAAGTAGCTCCTTATAGCCGAGTGCAAAGGTCTATTAGAATTTTATATTTTATCTTCTTGACTTCTTGTCTATATAATGAGTTTTGATCATTTAAACTCTCCCTCTTTGTCCAATTCAACATGGAAATGCCCTATATTCCTTCTTTTTTCTTCTATGTTCTACCCATAAGAGAACTCACTCATTTGTATAGCTGGTCATGTAAACAATTACCATTCTCAACCACTTCATGTATGGTTCCCAAATCTGTTTATTTGTTCCTAATCTTTCGCCTGAACTCCAACTATTGACTTTTCTTTTCTAATTATTTATTTATGGAATGTTAGTGCTATAATGTACTTAAAGACTCCAGTTTAATGGGCCTCATTCAGTAAAACTGGAGCTCTGGAAGGGGAAATGATTAATCCATAGTCATATATAGTAAATGGCAGAGCTGTAGCTTGAAATCCATATCTCCTGAATACCATTACAAGTGGTTGTCATGTGGCAGTATGTTTCTGAATTCAATATCAACAATGGAGAGTATCATAGTAATATTGGTTTAAAGCCCAAAGGGACCTCTCAGGACTTGAGTGCCAGAAAAGCCTGGCCAGTGTGATTATCTCTCCTAAAGTACAGTATCTAGAACTGAATACAATACTCCAGATGAGGTCAGACCATGTCAATGTAATGGAAAGTCTTTTGGTGTTGCTGTTACACATATGCCATAGGGGCCTCTGGGGGGAAACTATGTCTTTTTAACTTAATTTATTCCTAAATGGCAGAGGTTCATGATCACTCTCCTTGGAATCCCTACAATTATAAGTAGACAGCAAGGATTTTCTGATTGGAAATTTCATCTAAGCAATTTTGATGCAAAGCAAAGAACTTTGATGTGAAGACCCTCTGCTCTAAGAGCAGGGCAGAAACTAAGGCTTGGCTATTAGGGCTTTGTACCAGGGCAACAAATTTTATAATATGCTGACAGTTTGTATTTCTTAGGAGATTAGAAACAACTTAGTTTGGCACCTACTTACCAGGAAAACCTAGCTAAAATGGGAAGCCACTGTCATTATCTCCTTCTCCTAGGGGCCATAACTCAGTTAAGTTTCTCTTTGACTGTTTTACTCACTTCCTGAAACATAGTAAGCATTTAATAAACACCAGATTGGGGTTCTGGGTGGTAAAGTGGATCAAGAGCTGGGCCTGGAGTCAGGAAAACTTATCTTCCTGAGTCCAAATCTGGCCTCAGACATTTCCCAGCTCTGTGACCCTAGGCAAATCAGTTAACCCTATTTGCCTCAATTCCTTCATCTGCAAAACAAGGTAGAGAAGTAAATGGCAAACCATTCCAATGTCTTTGCCAAGAAAACCCTAAATGAGGTAACGAAGAGTCAGACAGGACTAAAACGACTGAACAACAAATATCCACTTCCTTTCTCAATGATATCTTCCTAGTGTTTCAGGCCCTCTTATTTCTATGCAAGTTAATGTGAATTCATTAATCAATATTCCATTGAATAGACTAGTTCCAAACCCAACTAATCACAGGATCCTCTAGCACACATCTTGCTAATTTGACCATAAAGCTATTAAAGGAAACTTGATCAGATGCCTTGTTAAAATCCGGGTATACCATGTCAATAGTGATGTCTTTATTTTCTATTAGCACTCATTCACTACAAGACTGAGGTCATCTGAAGCTTTAAAAATTCTAATTTTTTTAAAGGGTACACCAATATTTTGTTTGTCTGCCCTTTCTTATAACTTTGATCTTTAAACTAGTAAGTATATAATCTTTAGATAATGGAGAATAATAAGTTCAATTATTTCCCTTTTTCTTCTTTATTGGAATGATTTATATTGTCAAAATTTAATTCTGGAGAATCTCTCATATCTCTTGAGTTGAATTCCCAGATGGCATCTTAGTCTATGGAACCAATCAATGAATATTTATTATCTTCAAGTCAAATTGTACTATGGATTGAGGATAAAAGAAAAAAATGAAACCATCTTTCTCTTTGAGGAACTTTCTAATATTCGGTTGTTGACTTAAATAATTAGATTTTGTAGAACTAAACAATAAGAGTTGTAACATAACTGGCTGGGAAAATCCAGTTGAGTGAAGAAATATTTGTCTAATCTGGTAAATACTAACCCTGGGTAAGTATATGACTGTCATTTTAAATATATACAATATGTAAAAAATAAAGAAAATGTAATGGCAAGGAGGAGGCACTAGCAACTGGAGGGAATCAGAAAGGCAATAATATTTAGGAGGTGCCACTTGAACTGAGCATCAAAGAAACTAGGAATTATAAGAGGCAGAGACAAGGAAGAAGCACATGCCAGTCATGGAGGGAAGGTTATCCAAAGACACAGAGAAGAGAAATTAAACACTTCCTGGGAAGAATAGTAAGAAAGCCATTTTGGATGAATTGTAGTGCAGGTAAAGAACTTGTAGCATATAATAAGCCTCAGAAAATAGAAATGAGCCAACTTTAGACAGAGGAGTCTGTACTTGACACTGGAGGCTGGGGTCACTAGGGCTTTTTGAGAAGTAGTTCAGACTGTACTTTAGTAGTAATGCTTTGGGAATATAGAGAGGTTGGATTAGAGTGGGAGAGGGGGTGACGAGAAACAGAACAAAATCAATTGGGAGACTATGACAATATTCTACAAAGGGAATTATGAGAGTCTAACAAGATGACTTGACATATGAATGAAAAGAAGGGGCCAAATGCCAGCTTGTGGATGTGGTTAACAAGACAAACTGATTAGATACATGGGATAAAACAGAATAAGTAGTTGAGTGTGACTCTGAGGTTGTCAATCTGTGGGACTGGAAGGATGCTGATGATGTCCTCAAAAGTAAGAGAGGATTTTGAAAGAGGGATGGAAAGGTAATAAGTTCTGTTTTAGACTAACTGAGTTTGAGATACCTATGAGACATCCATTAGACAGTTTGTGATGTGGGACTGGAGCCCAGGAGAGAGAATGGTGATCTAGGAGTCATTGGCATAGAGATAGTAACTGAAACCTTGGAAGCTGATGACATCACTGAGAGAGAGAATAAAAGAGGGTCCAGCGCAGAGCATAGGAGAATATCCACAGTTAAGAGAGCCAGACTGAGAAGGAAGGTTCAGGCAGGTAGGATAGTCAAGGGAGAGCAATGTCATGAAAATCCAATAAGAGAGTACCCAGGAGGAGACAGTGGTGAGCAATATCAAATGGTACAGAGAGGTAAAAAGGGATGAAGAATAAAGAAAAAGTACTGGCCTTCAAGAGATCGGAGGCAACTTTAGATGGTTCAGTTTCAATTCCCTGATCAAGTCAGAAGTCAGACCTACATGGCACTGAAAAATGAGTGAGAATAAAGGAAGTAGAGGCAAAAACTGCAAACATTTTGTAGGAGTTTGAGAAATGGGGTTAAGTCATAGGATAACTGATTAATAGAATGGTAGGGTCAAGTCAGAGTATGTCTGTAAGCAGCAGAGAAGTAGGCAGTTGAGAGGAGAAGGTTAATTATTGGGTGTGGGGGTGTTTATTAGGGCAATCTGGTAAGGGATATAGGAGGGGATGGGATAAAGTGTATAAACAGAAGAGCTTGCCTTGGCAAAGAAAAGAACTACATCATCATTAGAGTCAGCAGCGAAGGAAGAATAGGAGATGATATAAATGAATTCTGGTTTTTGTTGTGTGGCATATGACTATCGATGGGCCCCATAGGAAATTCAAAGAAGCATGGTTGGAGGACCAAAGACAGTCACATCTCACCCTCATTAAGACTGCCCATCTATACAACAAGAAACTTTTCTGGCATTGCAGAGTGAAAGTAAAACCAAAGACACAGTATTTCACTGTTGTTTCCATGCAAAGGGCAACACAGCATTTAACAATGATGTAAATCCCAGTAAGAAGCAGGAAGGCCTGATCACCCTGAAAACCTTTGGAAGAGATGGATGTACTGTTTGTTTGTGGTTTGGTAGTTATCATTTACATAGCACTTTAAGTACTGCAAAGTGCTATATTCACACATGCTCTCTCATTTGATCCGGCTCACAACAACCCTGGGAGATAGGTGTTATCCTCAATTTATAGATAGGGAAACTGAGTCTAAGTAAAGTTATATAATTTGCCCAGGACAACACAACTAGTAGGTGTCTCAGGTAGGATTTGAACTCAGGTCTTCTGGAATTAAGGTTCATCCTTCTATTTACTGTGCCACCTGTCTCTAAACTCTCACCACCCCAAAATACTTCCCTAACTTTCAAGATTTCTGAACTCTGAGATATTTAGAGGCATGGATACATTATAGCTATTTCTATAACGCTATTTCATTTTTATGGGGAGCCCAGGGCCCCAAAATTCTCACAGGAGGAAATTACACGACCTGTGAGTGGGTAATAAGGAATTCCTGATTTGAGAGAGTTCATGTAGATAGCACCAGTCATAGAATGCTACCACTCCTGTGGCCTGAGGAACAAGGGATACTCCCCTTCAGATTCAGATTTCTTTTCTGTCATGCAGGTCATGGGAGCCTGGGAAGGGAACAGGGAACAACAACAATAAAGCTAAGTCCTTGAGGATTTGGGTTTCTCTGTCAACCCTATGGGGGAATGGAGTATCCAGCAGCTGCCATTGGAGCCAGGTTCACTAAACATCTTATAGGTAAGTGGCAACTGGCTTTGGATCTGGGACCATTATAAGCTGCAACTCCATCTACTGTTGGCCAGGATAAGAGGATGAGGAGCTGAGAACAAAGACCATCATTCCTCAAATCCATGGGACCTAAAACTGTAGAGACTGTGGAAATCCATATAGCAAAGGCAAATCTAGAGTTGCAGGAACTATCAGCAATTTAAAATCCCCTAGGCTAGTGACATAGCTCTCTTTCCCTTGCAATTCCCCTTCTTTCCTTTGGCATAGCTCCTGAGCCTGAGGGATGTCCCCTGGGATGTAAAACCTTATTTTAATCCTTTCCGCAAAGTATGGGTATGAGAGGAAGTTGTGGGAGATAGGTAGGGTAGGGACATCACGTAGGAGTCTTAACTACTCATTTCCTTTCATTTTTGCTATGTCAAATAAACAATACAGCCACAGTTGGTTGAGTACCTTTGTCCAGTAAATATGGGCAATCACTGACTGAGAAATTCCAGATGAAAGGTATGTAAGCTAGAGCCATGGATTTCCTATTTATAATACGCAGGCAATATACCTTATCCTCCTCTAGCTAAATTATGAACCTGGCCAGCAAGCTTTAAATTGTTCAATGCCTCCACCAAGTGGCGTGGTAGGATAAGAGGTTCTCCTATTCATGTGCCAGAGAGACTCTGATGAGACCACTTGGTTGGTGGTTTGAGTGCATTGCCACCTAATGGATATGACACATATTACACTTGATGGATAATAACAGTAATCTATTGTCATCTTGAAGAAAAGGAAAGCAGCTTATGAGTTGGTTTGGTCTCTTTACGTTGAAAAGGCTACATTCAGGGCTCATAGTGACAGTATACAATGTATGCACACAAGTTCACACCCAAATATTTTAGCTACCTTTGAAGTATTCATCCACTGAGAGGTACCTCGGCACCATTTGGGACTGAGGGCCCTTGACTGAGATTACCCAAGGAATGAAAGTGGGTGCCAACTTTTTTATAGATATGCAGCCTAAGTCATCACAGATATACTAATCAGTTTGTAGGCCCAAGGAATGAACCGAAAAGGATCACGTGTTGTAGCACAGGCAATAATTAAGGCTTAATGAATCAAAACAGGGGAATTAGGCACTAAAATTTAGATAAACATAAGAGATAGAAGGTAAGCAGATTACATAAACAATTCAAAACAAAAAAACAAAAAGAATCTGGTGCAGACAGATTACATACGTTCCCCTTTATACATATTGTTCGCTGTTTTCAATTCTAAATGATCCCATCTGGAGTTTTCTTGGCAAAGATACTAGAGTGGTTGACCAATTCCTTCCACAGTTTATTTTACAGATGAGGAAACCGAGGCAATAAGGATTAATCAACTTTCCCAGGGTCACACAGCTACTGAGGCCAAATCTGAACTCAGGAAGAGAGAGAGGCATGGCACTCTACCTATTGCACCACCTAGCTGCTCCTGGGTCCCCACAACCCATGTTAAGTCCTGTAAGCTGTTACAATGGCAAGCTAAAGTAAGATCATGTAAAAACTGGGACAGGAGACCATTTGTTTGATATTTTGGCTCTACAGTACAAAGGAAGACAGTAAGCCTTTATTAATCACTTACTTTGTACCAAGCACTGTGCTAATTTCTGAGGATACCAATTGAAGAAAAAAGAGAGATTCAACCCTGACCTCAAGGAGCTTACCTTCTACAGGGGCAGACAACACTGAAAAAGGAGTTCCAGGTTGAGGAGACCCTAGATACTCAGGGAGATTCCAGGGTGACAATGGAGGAGAGGGATGTTACTGAAGTCCTAGGACAGTGTTTCGTACTTATATAAATATAAACAATAAATATCTGGCAAAAGAATGAATGAGTGAAGGCTTAGAGGAAACATATGAATTGGTATCAGTTTTAAAAAATCTAAAAAGTTATCTTGTGAATGAGGAATTAGACATTTTCTGTGTCTCTGATGGATAGAACTAAGAGCATGTGAGCAAAAGTCAAAGGGAGACGTATTTTGTTCAGTCCAAAGAGGAATCTTTGTGGATCTCTCAGAAGAATTAATGGAATGATAGAGACAAGTTCCACAGGATGAGAAGGCACACATGGGCATTCATTGGAGAGAATATCTAAATTGATGAAATTATAATCATTTAAGGACTGAAGTATAAGGAAGAAGTTTTTAGCTAATTAAAATTGTCCACTGCCTTTGGAAGCAAAGAGCTCCCCAACATTAGAGCTGTTTAACCAAATGCTAAACAAATAACTCCTTAAAGAAATGTTTGTAGGACCAGAGATTAGCTACATGGATCAGATTTAATTCTATGATCCTCGTAAATGTAGTATCTTATTTTTTAAATATATTCTTACATATTTCATTAAATGTTTCTCAACTATATGTAAAAAAGTTAACATTGATTTTTCAAAATTTTGAGTTCCAAATATTCTTCCTCTTTCTTGACCCTCCTACAACCCTTGAGAAGGGAAGCAATATCAATCCTACATGTGAAGTCATGCAAAACATATTTCCATATTAGCCGTGTCGCAAAAGAAAATGCATACACTCCCTTGTAGCAGCAAGCACCCTAGCATACCCAGGATGGTTGCTAGAACAAGTTCTTACATCTGCTTTTCTAAAAGAAAGCAACTCAAAATAGGTTAACAATACTACTTTGATGAAATGTATCATTTACAGAGTTCAGGGGAAAAAGTCAGCATCCCGAACTTCAGAGAATACAAACAGAAGTTACAAGCAGACAAAAAATACAGACAGAGAAACAGATCAGTAGACAGGGCTTCCAGCTGTCTGACCATTACATCCATAAGTAGTTAGTTACCAGAGAGGGAAGCACCAACATCTGGGTTTTCAAAGCTGGGCAGCTCAACGGCTGCCCAGAGTCTCATCTGTCCAAATCATACAACTCTTCCCAAAGTGAGCCCCAAACCAAAACCTCACATCAGGATATATATAGCCTTCTCCTGGCTTGGAGAATGTTACAGCCCTCTTGACCCACTGCCCAATCACAAAGTAACAAGTTGTGGGTATTCCTGATAAACAAGCCTCCCACCACAGGCTCCATGTGACCACATTCAGCCTATTAGGGGGCAGAGTATATTTTCAAATCAGGGAAGATTCTCAGATTCACTTAAGCCTATCAAGGGGCCAAGGGGCAGGGAAGATCTTCAGATTTCCATTACATCCCCCAAAAGAACAAGAAAAACAAAGAAATTTTTAAAAAAGCAAGCTTCACTCTACATTCAAGAGTCCACCAGTTCTTTCTGCGGAGGTGGAAAATATTTTTTACCAGGGCTCCTTTGGAATTGTCTTGGATCACTGTCTTAATCAGAGTAGCTTAGTCTCAGCTAATCATTGTCACAATGTTGCTGTTACTGTGTACAATGGTGTCCTGGTTTTGGCTCACTTCACTTTGCATGAGATCCTATAAATTTTCCTGGGTTTTTCTGAAACCATCCTTCTCATCATTTCATAATCATACACCCCAACTTATTCAGTCATTCCCTAAATATAGAACTTTAAAACAAGCTAACCTTCAATCATTTTCCTGTTGTTAGGCTGTGATTGGTTTATTCTATAAATCCAAGGTAATATGGTAATGTGGTATGTGATGATAGGTACAAACTAGGTTATTATTGGTTAAAAAACAAACAAACAACCTGCATCCTGTATCACAGACACAATATATTAAATAAGCAATTCATCAACTAGATAAAATGTCAAAAATTTACAACTTTTAAGGAAAGAGCACCCCTGAGATTATTTTGTTTGGAAATTCCCAATATCTTGATTATAGGAAATAGTGACAAGAAAATAGAATGCTGGGACAATTCAAATCCCAGTTCTGATATAAAAAGTAAGCTCAATCAAATGATGTGACCTAATGACCAGCTCCAGGAACAACCATCAAAACTATGAGCAAATTCTTTTATATTGTCCATTTTATTAAGGTGAAAACTAAAATTTATTGCACTGGAGAAGATCATAGCTACCATAATCAACACTTAATTGGTCCAATTTGTGAGCCAACATTTTAACCAATTTTTTAAGATGTCATATGGCAAGGGCTCCGTTTTATTTACAAGATAGAAAACGTTATGGTGACTAAGAATATAGGAGCTGTTTTTACTTTGTATCTTCAGCAAAATGTGTTTGGTACATAATAAGCACTTAATAAATGTCTATAGATTGAGTTGATCAATTATATAAAAACGCTCTTTCTTATAACTTTGATCTTTAAACTAATAAGTATATAATCTTTAGATAATAGAGAATAATAAGTTCAATTATTTCTAATATTCAGTTGTTGACTTAAATAATTAGAATTTGTAGAACTAAACAATAAGAGTCGTAACATAACTGGCTGGAAAATCCAGTTGAGTGAAGAAAGAAAAGAAAACGAGGAAAACTTAACCATGTCAACAGTCAAACTGGTAGAAGAGGGTTATGGTTGCCCAGAGAGTTCAGCCTTCAGTACTTTAAGGAGAAGCTGAGCCTTGGTAGAGAGGCACCATTGCAATAGAACTCTGAGGGTCATGTTACCTGGGAGTGGTTAGTCTACATAACAGCAGACAACCATAAAGAAAAAATGGCAGTAGTAGTCACTGTAGGAAGTGTGACCTCTCAGGAATCAGCACCCTGAAACAAAGTCCCATCTATCCCATGCTAGTTATGGATCTGTAAAAATCTAGGTCTATGTATTTATCATTAAGAGTTGTAGTATGGATCATTTCTCTATATAAATGTCATAATATTTCAACAGCCAGATTTTCAGTTGTGATATATGTCTCATGTGAAATACTTGAGTGTGAAGTGACACACAATTGCTTTTGAGTATAATTCTCTAAAACAGTTAAACAAAATGAAGTTTACATTTATATTAATAAATTAATATAAATTAATAATAAATTTTTTCAACTCCATATGGTGAAGAGGGGAATTCTGAACTTGTGACTTCAGTGTTATAGAGAAATGTTAATGAGGGAATATTACTCTACCAACGGACATTAAGGTTCCTTTCTGCAACTTACTGTCTTGTGGAGTTGCCCAGCGCACAGGGAAGTTAAGTATTTTGCTGAGGTTCACCAAGTCAGTAAGTTTCAAAGGTAGAACTGGAACCAGGGTCTTGCTGATTCTGAAGTCATCTCTTAATTCACTATGCTACACTGGCTCTCATTGTATGTTTCTTATTATAGCATGCCTGTCACTCCCCAGTTTATCTGTCAATGATAAAAAAACAAACATATTTGCATAAATATAATTCAGTCTTTGATTTATGCGCCCACATTTCTTGAGTATACAGTTTGTATACAACAAATTAAGTGTCTATCAGCTATAAGGCATTATGATAGGTGATATAAGGGATATAAAAGTAGAGAAGATATTGGCCTGGCCTTCAAAGAACTTAAAACCTACTCAACATCCATGACATATTTATGATCTCATGACCAAGTTTTGAATTTTTGTTTAACAGGAAAAAATAGTCATACCAGAAACCTCTTTTGTTCCATTTCTATCCAAGAGTACATATATATCCATGCACTCTTTCCCATTAAGTACGTGACAGTGCAGTTGGTAATGTATATTGGCTAGAGACAGATTTGGAATAGGTACAAATACAAAGAAATGCTTCCATTAAGGTTTCTGTCCCCTCACTCCTCCAATGCCTCATTGTGCTGATGACTCTGATTTCCTGTAGATGAGGCCAGCTGAGTAAGAGTTCTGACAGCCCTTCACAGACCTGAGAGCTCTGAGGACAGGAATGATGATTAAGTATTCTCCAATGACAAGTCTAGCTATAGTTTGGAGAAACACAACACCAAGTTGATGTAGCAGCAAGCACCCCAGCATGCCCAGAGCGGCTGCTCACAGGTTCTTAGATCTGCTTTTCTAAAGGAAAGCAACTCAAAATGGGTTAACAATCTTACTTTAATCAAACACATACCATTTACCTAGTTCAGGGGGAAAAGTCAGCACCCTGAACTTCAGAGAATACAAACAGAAGTTACAAGCAGATAAAGAAACAGATCAGCTTCCAGCATCTGACCATTACATCAGTTACCTATTCAGTTACCAGAGGGAAGCACCAACATCTGGGTTTTTCAAAGCCAGGGGGTTCAACAGCTGCCCAGAGTCTCATCTGGCCAAATCACACAACTCTTCTCAAAGTGAGCCCCAAAGCAAAAAACTCCCATCAGGGTGTATATAGCCTTCGCCTGGATCAGAGAATGTCACAACCCTCTTGACCCACTGCCCAATCACAAAGTAATAAGGGGTGGGCATTCCTGAAGAAAAAGCCTCACCCAGGCTTCATGTGGCCACATTCAGCCTATTAGGGGGCAGAATATACTTTCAAATCAGGGAAGGTTCTCAGAGCCACTTAAGCCTATCAAAGGGCCTAGGGGCAGGGAAGATCTTCAGATTCCCATAACAGTTGACCACAAGGTGATACATTTTTTTGTTTTGTGCTCAGCAAACCTTAAATGTCATTTGAGTGTCTTAGTGATGGAAGAGATCACACTGATAAAATTACAGAAACTTTAAATATTGACATGTAAAAGTGGCTGAGGGGAAGAATGCTGCCTCCTTTTGAATAGAGGAGAGGCAATCCTAAAATCATAGATTTAGAACTGGAATGCCCTTGGATAGTCCAACCCTTCCATTTTACAGAAGAAGTTAGTGAGTCTCAGAAAGGTTAAGCGATTTCCCCAGTGTCACAGAGGCATTCAAGTATGGAAGTGAGGACTGTAACATGCTCCCTCTTCGTTCTATGCTTTTATTATCAATAAGTACCAAATAACTATTTGTCTGTCTCTGAGAACTCTGAAAAATCGATAATCACAAGTCAAAATTTGATTTTCTGAAATGATACCTATGAAGAATTAAGGCCAGAACCATGCTCTATCTAATCTAAACCTACGGTATAAAAATGCACAAATTTAAGTCAAATGCTAAAAGTAGTTTCCTAATTTTTTTCTACATTCATTGTCTTTTTTCCATAAAATGTATTTCACATTATAAAAATCAACAAAGGTTATCGAAAAACATTTTCATTATTTTATATAGTACTGTAAATGAACATGACACTGTACAATAGTTTATATTTTCCATTTTCTCTCTCTTTATAGCCTATTTCATTTTCTCTCAAACTGTTATTATCATCATGGCACCCAAATTTCAGCTATGCAGCTCCCTCAGGAGGTCAGGTGTACAAGTTCTCTCTAAGCCAATAAATCAGACAGTGGGAGGGCTATTTGGATAATGCTACCAACACTCCCCACAGGACAGCATGCAAGTCAAATTCATGATATTTTTCAGTCTTTCCAGAAGCAAGGAACAAGATTCGAAAGTCTCTCCTGTAACATGGGACACATACTAGTATAGCACATTGCTGAAAGTCACTGAGTAGGCTAATTAAAGACAAAACGAGAGCTGAACAATTCACTACCCTTGTTCTACACACACACACACACACACACACACACACTGTTTTGTAACTTTAAACAACTCTCTTTTTGTCAAATATTCAGTCATGGACTTGCTTTCATTATAACAGTATCAGTCCCTAATTTATTCAACATTAAATTCGTTTGGGGAAAAAGTTAAATATGTCAACCTTCCTGATAAAATTGCAAGAATCATGCACACCTCAGGCTAGGCAATGAACAAGAGAATAGAAAAAAGGTCTTTTCCACTCCTAATTTTTATACATATGAGAGGGAGCTAGACAATTTTTATGCTAATCAGCACGGCTCAGGTACAGTTTAGATGTGTTGGGTTTTTAAAATCTCTTGGTTATGTTCATCAATACCTGAGCACTTTTCTATAATAATCTTTAATAAGATGTAATGTCATTTTGCACGTGCCTTCGTTAACAGTGCTAGCTGAAGCGGCACTTTATCAAGGCTTGGTGATCTAAAATGTCAGTAATTTACTTTCCTGTCCTTCAAAAATTTGTCTTAATAGAAAGGAGAAAACTGACACTCTTTCAAAGCATGAATTACATTTCAGAACATTTACAGATCTTTGGGTGGCTCTAGGTAATTAAAAAGTGCTCAATGGATCCCAAACTCCCCTCCAAAAGGCTAAGTTAAGCTTAAAAAGCAAACAAATATGTAGGTCTTCCAGAAAAGTCATTCTGTTAAGTGAGTATTAAGGATTTCACATACAGAAGTATTACATTCCCAAGCTAAGTTGTATTGATTTGAAAAGAGGCAGAGAGACAGAGAGACAGAGACAGAGACAGAGACAGAGACAGAGAGAGAATATTAATCATTTGAAGAAAAACAAGATGTAATGTAAGAAGGCTGCTTGGTAGTATAGTGAATAGAGTGCTGGGCCTGGGGTCAGAAGACTTATCTTTGTTATTTCAAATTTGGCCTTAGACATCTATTTACTAGCTGTCTGACCCTGGGCAATTCACTTAACTCTGCCTCAGTTTCCTCATCAGTAAAAGAAGCTGAAGAGTTAAATGGCAGACCACTCTAGTATCTTTGCCAAGAAAACCCCCCAAAGAGTCAAAAAACATTGGACATAACTGAAAAATGAGCAAAAAAAGTAAAAAGACAATTTAAGTGCACCATGTTTAGAGTCTGAAGATATAAGTGCCTGTCCCTTATTACCTATGTGACCTTAAGTGAGTCATACCCCTATAGGTGGGCCTTAATTTCTATTAAGTGAAGGGGTCACACTAGGTGACATCTGGAGTCCCTTCCAGATTTAAGATCCTTTGATCCTATAGACTTAAAAATGTAAATTTATGATGAGAGGGATCTATGACATAATGTCCATATCCAACAGATGGCCAGAATTTAATTAGTAGGTAGGTTTGTGGTTAACAAAGGTTTGAGGAAGGCAGTATGATGCCATAATCATCTGAAAGATCAATGGCTCTGGAGTCAAGGGGCCTGGAATCAAACCCATCTCTGATAGTCACTTACCTGTGTGAACACAGGCAAGTCACGACCTCTCTGGATCTCATTTTCCTTATTCATAAAATTCAAGGCTTGGATTAGATAACCTTCAAAGACCCTTCCTTCTCCACATTCATGATCCTATGATTACATCTTCAAGCAAAAATTAACCTTCCTAATGTTTACTTAAGTAAGGATCACAGATTTAGAGTTTGAAGAGAACTTAGAGGTCATCTCTCCCCACATGGGGTCATGACCCACAGTTTAAGAAGCACTGAAGGGGTCACAAGTGGAAAAAATTTAAGAAACCCTGACAATATCCTCACTTTATTGTTGAGATGAATGAAAACCCCTGAGAGGCAGAGTTTCTAGGTAATTAATAATCAATTTGTTAATTAAGCCAACCAACAATCAAAAATTTGATGGTCATTGGTTTCAGTAACCAAAGATGCCAAAGGAGACCCTGAAATGCTTAAATGACTTCTCTAAGGGAGTTCCTCTGACAAGTAAAAACCAACCTTGATTGGTGGGTATTTAATGAAGAAGTGAACTAAATATCTTTGCTCCTCCTGCTGAGAACACGACTGGAACATGAGACTCAGCAGCCTCCAACAATCTGGACAGGGAGAAGCCATCTCCACTCAGACTTCTCTGGCTAGTTTTCTCATTCACAGCTGAGTCACCCTAAACTCTAATGGAGGAGACCAAGTACAGGGGTTCATTTCCTCAGGGTAAGGATTCCCCCAGATTGGATTTTGTTTATACTCTAGACAGAAATGGGTCTCCTAGTTGGGTGGGGTCCTGGTCTTGAGGTCTAGGAACAATCTCATCAATCAGTCATGCCCTTCAGAGACTGACTGATATTAACAGGAGTTGGGCCCTTACAGAAAATAGAAGGGAAAAATGGATCACAAATTAGTAATTAGATATTAGTATAATCATATAATATTAATTTTTCTCATTGTGAAGGAAAATAAGTCCCTTATAGATTTGCTCTAAGTGACCTTCTCAAAGTTACATAAGCAATCACATGAGCCATTGCATCACTGAATCCAGCTAAGTTTAACTCACACACACATACACACATATGTATGTATGTATATGTATGGGTAGGTGTGCATATGTATGTATCACAGAATTATAAGGAACCAACAGTAGTGTGGAAAAGGAATCTGAGATTCTAAGAGGCAAAGGTAATTTCCCCACGACAACTTAATTTAGAAAGGTCAAGGTCATCCACTGCATCCTGAGCTATTGCCAAAAGTATTGGCTTATGACTTGCCAACGGATTCATATGACTTTGGATGAGGGAGCGAGGCTGATGACTTTTCCTAGCTCTGCCTCACTTAAATCCAATTAAATCCAATTCATGCACACATCAAGACATCACCCTCCTAATGTCATTGGTTCTCTTTGAATGAAGGATGAACAACAACAACCTCAAGTATCTGCAGTAGCTCTTTATTGTTTTTGATACAAAATGCATGCTCTCTGTTTAGCATTTTTACAGCACTTCTCAATCTGGTTCCAATGTGCCTTTTCAAACATCCCATAACCACATTCCAGTTGCATTGGCTGCCTTGCTGCTTCCCAAACTTGGCATCCTACTCACTGCCTATGTTACTTTGAGGAAGTCACTCAGTCTCTCTCTGCCTCATTTTCTTCACCCATAAAATGAGGGGGTTGAACCAGTTGACCACTGAGCTTCCTCCCAGTTCTCCATTTATGATCCTATAACCACATCATCTCCCTACCTCTGAAAGCCTTTGAATCCTACCATCTGGGGCAGTGGCAGCCTCAAACTGGAAGGCAATTCTTCCTCACTTGTTTCCAGAATCCTTAACTTCCTCTCAACTCATGTGCCATCTCATAAAGGAAGCCTTTCCTGATCTCCTCTAGCTCTCTGTGCCCTATTCCTTCTCAACCAAATCTTGTTTTTATGCATTTGTGTACATTCTGTATACACAGTCAAATGTAAACTTCTTGGGGACAAAAAGCATTAATCATATTTAGTGTCTTGCATGTGTAGGCACACCATTGTTGAGATGCATTTATGTGAACGGATCCAAGAGGGATGACAATGGACTATGATCTGGCATCACATAAAGTTTCCCTACTAGATTAATCAGTAGTACCTGAGAACTATATTTGATCAAATTGATAGAGAGAGGGGTCTTTAATAATCAGGTCCATCAGCCTGGAAATCATACATGTCACAACTCAGCTTTAAGACTGGGTCACACGTGGTACAAACACAAGATTGTTATATCTAAGCAACTGCCAAAATTGGCAACCTTAATAGATACCATACAAGATCACTGTGAAAACATAAATTTGAACAATTTTGAACATTTTGGCTTGCGGTAATAAGAAGTAGAGAGGCTAATTTTGGAAACTGACTAGGGCAATTCCTGAGAAAAGGAGATCCTCAGCAGCCACCATAATTGGTAAACACCAGTTATAAATGCTACCAAGTCAGGAGGTAGGAGGCTAAATGTATAATCACTGGTCAAAGTAATGCAAGTGAAACAGAATCTTTTCAACTACAATCATGGATGGGAAACTAGCAGAGTACAATTAGCCTCCATGCTTAAAAAAATATTGAACTGAGTTATTAGAATGTGAGTAGAAATGCTAGCCACCAAAGGAAGTGCTTTGATTTAGTCAACCATGCACACATGCAGACATGTATGTATCTACTCAACAACAGGTTTAAACAAATATGGTACTCAGAGGTAAAGACAGTTTGGAGCAGTGGTAGCTTCAGAGTTGGGAAGATCAAGGTTCAAGTCATGACTTTGGGTTAAGTCACTTAACCCTGTTCATTGCTCTAGGAAACAGAGTATAAGTTACATGGAAAGGACTTCCTGAACTGTTTGAGGGGGCTTCTTCACTTGGAAATTCCCCATATCAATGAAATTATAGGTATGGTCCCTCTCCTGAAGTGAAGCTACTGTGCCAAATTGTGGGGAAGATTCAAAACTTATATCATATGGGATCCTGCCTTCATGAAGCCTACTTTCTAGAAAAATAACCTATAATACTATAGGTTTTCAAAATCCACAAGTACTTTCCTTATTAAAAAAAAACAAAAAAACTCTGTGAAGTTGGCTGTCTGTGCAAATATCATACTCTTTTATTTATAAATATTTAGGAGACAACTTGGTGACTCAGTGGATAGAATGCTCAGCCTGGAATCAGGATGACCTGAGTTCAAATCCAGCCCCAGATACTTACTAGCTATGTGACTTTGGGCAAAGCATTTAACCTGTTTGCCTCAGTTTCCTCAACTATTAAATGGGGCTAATAGCATTGATCTCCCAAGCTTGTTGTAAGGATCAAACTGAGATAAAAGTAAAAAATGCTTGTCATGTGGTAGATGCTACATAAACGCTTATTCCCTCCCTCCTTTCCCTTATGAAGTACATCAATTTTCGATTTTTTAATTATACGTTAACCACAATTTTTCCCCATCTCCCTTCTATTTACCACTTTTGGCCACTTATTGTATTAGTATTGGGTCCACTAAAGTTTGTAAATGCTTTGATATTTACTGAGTTCTCAAAAGTTGTGGATTCAGAATAAAGTGAGACCTGGGTTTGAATCCTGCCAACAATACATTCAAATTATGTAACTATGGGTATGTCACCGACCCTCTGAGCCTCAGTCTGTTCATCCAAAAAGGGGAATAATGACAGTAATAATACTAATAATTGCAATAACGATAGCTAGTACATATATTGCCTACTCTATGAAAGGCACCGCTCTAAGTGCTTTACAAATATTATCTCATTTGAGCCTCATAATAACGCTGGTGCTATTATTATCCCCATTTTACAGCCCATAGCTGAGGAAGCTAAGACAGAGGTTAAGTGATTTTCCCAGTCACATAGCTATAGGTAGGATTTGAATTAAGCTCTTCCTGACTCCAAGTTCAGCACTCTACCTACGTAATAACATTTATAGAAGAGATCTCACAGGTTTATTTTGAGGACAAAATGAAATAATATATCAAAATGCTTTGCGTATCTTAAAACTTTATAGTTAGCCATTATTATAATCACAGAGACCACACTCTAGGAAAAGATGAAATCTAGAGTAGTGCAGAGGTAAGCTTACCAGATTTGGAGATTTAGAAAACTTAAACTCAAATCTAAGAATTGGAACTTTCCACCTGTGTGACTTTGTACTAATAATTTGACCTTCCTGGGCCTCAGTTCATTTGCGAAATAAAGGGGTCTGAAAAAACAATTTTTTAATTCTAATTTTTTCTGATTCTAATCCTCCAAATTAATTTTTGTGCTATGGCAATCAGAATGTCAGATCAATGCCTCTTTGGGGATGTGAATTCCATTTAGTCAAATGTACACTCAATTTCCTGGTGCCTCAAAGAACAGAGATCCATATATGTAAGTGAATCTTCAAAAAGCTTCACTGATAATGGCCACTAGATGGCACCAAGTATTCTTAGTGAAAAATGTAAAGTCCAATTCTTTGCTCTTTTCTGCATCTTCTTCCCTATGATGAGTGCAATAAGGTAGTAACTTTTGAGTGTGTGTAATAGCTCCAGTTATAAACTAGGAACAGAAATAATTCATGTAACATTATTGTTGATACAATATAGTTTGAATTGTTTGACTTTACTAATGCTTTCCAACAAGAATGGGTGTCTAAGAGGAAGAAGGAAAGGAAATTATACAGCACCTACTATGTGCCAGACATTGTCTTAAGTGCTTTACCAATAGTATCTCATTTGATCTTCATGACAGCCCTCAGAAGTAGTTCTATTATTATTTTCATTTTACAGATGAGGAAACAGGGTCAGACCAAGAATAAAGTCACTTGTCCAAGATCAAAAAGCTAGTAAGTGTCTCAGACTACATCTGAATTCAGATCTTCCTGACTCCAGGTCCAATGTTCTATCCACTGGACCACCTAGTTGCCAACAGTACTAAAGAAGGCTCCAAATATAGACGCAGATATAGATGATATTAAGTAATATATATGTATGTATTGCATATATTTTACTTTATAATGTGTATATATAAACAAATAAACATACGTAATAAAATATATTCAATATACATGCATGTTTTTATATTCATATAAATATATTTACATATATACATAAATAATAAGTATATAAAATATTTTACTTACATATATTAAATATACGCACATTGTTTTGCTTAATATCATCTTATGGAAAAATGAGCTACAGATCAAATTATGTCATAGTTCATATTCAAATTTAGAAATGGGTAGGTTCAAGAAATTTCTGGTAAGAATAATTATTCTGAATGCCACACAAACAACAAACAAAAAAAGCCCATACATGGAAACACTTTCAAATTAATGGAAAAGAGCTCCTTTTCTTTGGGCAGATTCTCTCACTCCTAATAATCTGGGTCACATCTAGTCTGTTTCTCACTATTTTGGACCATTCACAAAGTTATTATTCACAGTCTAGTTAAATAATAGGCTATAACCATTGGCAGTATGTAATCATAAAATACTGACTAACATTCATATAATGCTTTGAGGTTTGCAAAGTGCTTGACATGTGTCAGCACAGATTTATACAGAAAGCATTGGACATGCTGTGCATGTCAAGTAGGAAATATGCAATCTTCAGCCACTGACTTTTTTCTAATCTACTTATAGAAGCAATATGTTGCAATGAATAGGGGACTGGCCTCACGAGTCTAGGTTCGAATCCTCCCTCTGACACATAGTGGCTAGCTGACTCTGGTCTTGCCATTTAACTTCTCAATGTCCTATGCAATTCTCCAAGGCTCTTTTAGCTGCTAACAAGCATTGGTAGAAGGAGTTGCCTCCTCTGAGAGTTTCCTGAACAAATAAAATCACATATCTAGTTCTTACCCTCTTCTTACTTTACAAATAACTTTCTAGCGTATGAATCCCTTAATAGATTGTGTACTTCTCAAGGGTAGAAGCTATTCCTTAATCAACATGACTTGGCACAAATGAAACATATTGCCTGAGTTTAATTGAAATAGTACCACTGTTTTGGAAATGTAAGTCTAAAATATTACCTATGTGCTTGTTCTTTAGCCAGAACTCACCAGAGAAATGATTTGTTTATTAAAAGCAATAAAAAATGTTTGAGAACAAGTACATTTTCACCATCAAGAAACAAATTTGAGATAATTTCAGAGAAGTATAATAACTTATTTGATAATTGTTTTACTTTTAAAAGTTGTTGATGCATTTTTAAACTTTCTGGAAAAAATGCCATTAACACCCCCATGTTTATCCCTCCATTATAAATAAGGAAAAATAGTTAAGGGAAGTGATAACATACGAAGGTAACCTACTGGTACACATGAAGAAGGGTACAAGGAAAGACAGAATGAATTGGGTCAAACTGGTGAAATAAAAGGGCTGATATAAAGATTTACTCAAGAATCTCTTTTAGAAAGGACAATTTGAACAAAAAATGTCAAACTTTTTACTTCAAGTTAGTCAATAAATTAATCATAAAGATGCTCTTTTCATTCTTGAAAAGTAAAATAAAGTGCATTTCCACTGTACTCACCATTATCTTCTGCTGAGTTTCTCTTCTTCCCAGTAGTATATAGTCAATTGCTCTTTTTTCCTGATCAAGTCTGACCTGTAATGTTCTCAGATCAATTTGGAGCATGTCATATAGTAGCTTAGAATTCTCCTTTTTATGTTTTTCAAATCCAAATACTTCCCTTTAAGAAAAAAAAAAAGGATGACATTCAAGACTTATCAGCTTTTAAAAAGTGCTAGTTAGGATGTATACACAACATGAAGGGAAAAACTTCCCTTGATTATGTTATGCTAAAACTAGAAGAGACTTGTAAAGCCAAGCACAAGCAACTCTCCAGAGGACTGCTGCTGTGAATAGCTTTAAGGTTCTGATCACATAGTATAGTGAACTCTATTTATTCAGTAGTAAACTAAAGGAAAACATTCACAGAAACCACAGTACAGCATCAACAATATTATAACATAACAATTTATTACTAAAGTGGCCACATAGTTTTCACCAAAGTGGCCACATAGTTTTAAACAAAAGATATCATTCAGTAAGTCCTTAACTCAATCATCCTTAAGGAGCAATGTTCAATGTCATAGTAATAGCAAGTAAGAGAGCTAGAACTGAAAACCAGATCCTTTGATTCCACATCCAATGGGGTCCATAAATTATTACTCTTATGGTGGTGGTGGTGCTTGTTCTTGTGATTTTAACTGTATTTCAATATGATTGATTCCCTTTATTGAAACTATGAGGGACAGCTAGGTAGCAAGCTAGAGCACTAGCCCTGAAATCAGGAAGATTCATCTTAGTGAGTTCAAATCTCTTCAAATCTAGATTCAGATACTTACCAGCTGTGTAACCCTGGGAAAGTCACTTAACCCTATTTGCCTCAGTATCCTCATCTGTGAAATGAGCTGGAAAAGGAAACAGGAAAACACTCCAGTGCTGTGTCTTTGCCAAGAAAACTCCAAATGGGGTCATGAAGACTTGGACACACACAATGGAAATGACTCAACAGCAACAACAAATCAGTCTTTGTATTTTTCTTTGTGGCTGCTGCACATACTACAGATTCTTGAAGTCACAGGTGAGAGCTGGGTGAATCAGGTTAACACCAAAGATGGATGAGCAGCCCTGAAAAGGTCTTCAGCAAGCCATCAAGAGGTTGCCCTATACGGTAACAGAGAAGGTAGGAGAGGGAGAAGATTTAGGGAGAAAGATAGTAAGTCCTGTCTTATTTTAAGATGTTTACTAGACATCCAGTTTGAGATGTCTAAAAGGCAGTTGTAGATGCAAAATTGGAAGTCAGCAGAAAGAATGCAGCAGGAAAGATAAATTGAAGAGTCATCAACATAGATATGATTAATTAAATCCATGGGAGCTGATGAGATAACCAAGTGAAGTAGATAGAAGGGGAAAAGAAGAGACCCCAGAACAGAACCCTGAAATATGCCTAGGGTTAGAGGGCATGATCTGGAGGAGGATACAGCAAAGGAGATAGAGAAGGAATAGTCAGATAGAAAGAAAACCAGGAGAAAGTGGTGTCACAAAATCCTAGAGAGAAGAGAATATCAAGGAGTGAGTGAGTCCCACTGTCAAAGGCTGCTGTTAAGTCAAGCAGGATGAAGACTGAGAAAGAGTCATTGGATTTGGGAATATTCTTAATTCAACAGTAAGTTGGAGGAGGAAAAGGAATAATTATATAAAGGAAGAAACAAACAAGTGAATGAACAAATGAGTACTTTGCACCTTTTACAAACCACATGACAATAAAAATATTACTATTTTCAATGAACATAAAAGATCCAGACTAAAATGAAGATTTAATAATAAAATCCTAACTAATAAGAGGGTTATAAAATGAATTATATAAAGATATAAAATTATGTGAAAAATAATTATAATTAGGAGGCAACACATCAAATTTACTAGGATATAGCTAAGCAATCTCCAGAGAAAAAATTGTAACCCAAAAAATATATATTTAATAATACAAAAAGAGAGGATTAATGAACTGAATATTTGTTAAAATTTAGAAAGTTAACAAATAAAAAAGCTAAAATAAGTACAAAAGAAATCTTAAAATTATAGAAATAAGTAAATTGGAAAACAGACTATAGAACTGAAATTAAAAAAAAATTTAAATCTGATCTAAATAACTGGAAAATGTTAATTGCTCATGGGTAGCCCAAGCCAATATAATAAAAATGACAATTCTGCCTAAGTTAATCTATTTATTCAGTGCCATACCAATC
>CM053580.1:393254019-393264782 GCA_028627135.1 Pseudochirops cupreus | reverse complement strand
ACATATAATCAGTCTCTCACAATATGTCCACTGTGGAGATGTTCTGCATAATTACACATGTACAGCCTATATTGAATTGCTTGTCCTTCCAGTGAGGGAGGGGGTGATGAGGGAGGAAGAATTTAGAATAGAATTTAAAGTTCTATAATCAAATGTTAAAAATATATATGTATATATATATATATATAATTATAATTATAATTATTATTATCATTATTAACTACATGCAACTGGGAATTAAGATATACAGGCACTGGTGTAGGGAGACCCATCCTGCCCTACTCGAAAGTCAGAGGAGTGATGGTAGAGGACATAGGAGAGAGCAGATTGTGGGACAGGCTATACAGTTGGATCACTGTTTTGGGGTGGTCAGTAGGGGAAAGATGGGGAGAAAATTTATAACTCAAAATCTCGTGGAAATGAGTGATGTAAACAAGAAAATAAATTAATTAATTTTAAAAAAATATGACTCCATCAGCACTAGGTAGTTGAGATATAGCATAGGCTTTTGGCCCATAAATAACCTTCAGAGCATCAAAAAAGTGTTTGGGATTTTTGCTATCAGAGTAAAACTGAATTTCATCATCTTTCTTACTGAGCCCAGAATTCTGCATCTTTCTAAATTTCACTTGCATTTTACTTTTGATGGAGTTAAACACTGCCTTCTTAGAAATGGATGGACTATCCTGCTGATAAAGCCTGTGAAGTTCTCATTTTTCATTTACCAGGTTCTTAATTTCTCCATCATTTTCATCAAACCAGTCCTGATGTTTGTGAGTGTTCTTGTCAGATGAATAAATGCTGTGCTGGACACCTAATCTCTGAAAGCTATCTACTTCTTTTCTCCTCCACTGTTGCCAACTGTGTTGGCTCAGCTTTCCCAAGTTAATAATGAACTCTTCCCACTCAGAATCACTCTGATTCGTTGACATTAAGTCTTCTGGTAGTCATCTTTCCTTGGGGACACCACTTTGGTCAAATGAGAATATTTAACTTGGAGAGGATAAATCCATGATCAGTCCAGCACTCTGCACCACACATTATCTTCATCACTCACATCCTGTCTCTCTTTTCTCCTTATGACACCATCTATTAAATGTCATTATTTCCTGCAAAGGTGCATCTATAAAGGTTTATTGCATTTACATAAATGTTATGTCAGTGTTGATCATGAGATAGCCAAGTCTTCAGTACTAAGTGACCCTGCTGTTGCTGTTTCTAACTCCATTTTGCCCAAGGACCCCCTGCCATGTCTAGTAGTCTATGCCTACTCTTCTATAAAGTCACCCAGAATTATAAGCTTGTCTTCTTTTGGCACATGAAGGTCTCTAAGTCTTCATAAAATTTCCCTTTAACCTAAGCAGCCCTCATCATGGTGGGAGAATAGGCACTAATGGTGGTGGCGTGGCACTTTCCTGCAAGCGGCAATTGTATTGTCATGAGCCTGTCATTCACTACTTTTGGTAGGCACACAAGCTTGTTTGGATTAGCTTTGATTGCAAAATCTACACCAGTTGTACCATGCTCCCCTTCACTGTAGCCACTCCAGAAAAAGGTGTATCCGGCTCTGACTTCAATAAGCTGGTCTTTATTTGCCAGTCTTGTTTCACTTAGGGCTCCTATTTGGATGTGATACTGGCTGAGTTGTCTTGCAACAAGAGTTGTTCATCTTTCAGGTCTATTAGACTTTTTTGTTGTCCATAAAGATACACATATTCCATGTATAAATTGTGAATGGAAACATCTTTGCAGTTTTTGCACAGTTTTTTTGCATTTCAACCACAAATGGGATCCCCACTTACCACAGTAAGCAGGCCAGGGCTGGATAAAGCAGACAATTTTTAGGACATCTTTTCTAGATCCTTCCTCATACTAGAAAGTGAACAGTATGGCTGAAAAGGCTGCCAAATCTCACTGCTGCTTCCAGTGAAACGACCACCCTACAGTCTGGACGAACTGTGTGAAGGGTTTTGACTCCCAGTGTATCCACACCTCCTGCTTCATCACTTGTCTGTTCACCACAGGATTCTGAGATAGATAAAAATGGTAAAATGGTATGGAGGGGAGGGGTACTTTTTGATTCATGCATAAAATTGTGCCATTCCAACAGAGGGTGACTACTTGGATAGCCTTCCTGTAGTGTACTGTTCAGCAAAATGATAATGTTTTAAGGTACAGTAGATTCCATAGGGATTCAGCAACATGGGCAAGAATGGCGACCTTCTTAGTGGACAATTTTGTTGAGAAGTGATAGTGTGATCTCAGTTAGCAGCAGAGATATCACTGATTACATACAATATCAATTCATCCTACTCAGGACTCTCTGAAATCACCTCCTTTATCATTTCTCAAAGATACAATAATATTCCAGATTATATCCATTTGCCATTACTTCTTCATTCATTCTTTCATTGTCTAAGAGGTCATTTAAGGCACTTCCACAATTTCTAGTTTTTTTTAATTTTCTTTTTTTTTTTTGCCCCTTTAATCTCCCCTTGCAGGATCAAGAAGTTTATCTGTCTGTAACTCTTCCTTCCCTGATGTTATCATCTTTCCTAAGTTTACCTTTTCGTCTATCCTCACTTGTTTCCCTAATGAATTTAATGTATTTCTAAACTAAACTATTCTGTGTGCGTAGGTGTTCAATACCTCCTTTGTCTATTTCAGGTAAGGATGAGTTTCATCTGAAGACCACTTCCTCCGTGTTTGCGTGCATGGGTAAGTAGGTGGTGTAGTAGGTAGAGTTCCTAGACTGGAGTCAGGATGCCTGAATTCAAATCTGGCCTCAGGCACTTAAGCCTTAGTTTTCTTCTCTTTAAAATGGGGATTATAATAGGATTTACAAAGTTATTGTTAGGCTCAAATGAGAGAATAATTCGTGCTTAGCACAGTGCCAGGTATATAATTAGTTCTATATAAAGTGTTTGTTGTTGTTCAGTGTTTTTCAGTCATGTGACTCTCCATGACCCCATTTGGTGTTTTCTTGGCAAAGATTCTAGAGTCATTTGCCACTTCCTCTTCCAGCTCATTTTTAGATGGGGAAATGGAGCAAACGGGGTTAAGTGACTTGACCAAGGTTACACAGCTAGTAAGGCCAGATTTGAACTCAGGAAGATGAGTCTTCTTGACTCCAAGTCTGGCACTCTATTTAGTGTGCCACCTAGCTGCCCCATATATAGAGCTAGCTATTGATTATACTTTTTATACCCCAATTATAAGAAAAAATATGTGAAAATTCATTTTGCTCTTTTAAATCTCTGTTAGTAGTCATTATGGTCTTACTCACTCTTGTCTGGAGATCTCTAAACTTTCAATAATTTTTTATTCTAGTCAGTGTTTTCTTTGATTTCCTCATCTCTCCAGTTTTAGTTCTTGGAGAGGGCTGTTGTGCCTGGGCTAGGCTTTGTACACTGCTGCTCTTTTGGGTGGGGAGGTAGACTTTACTTGACCTTGCCCTGGGTTTCCTGGGATCCTGATTCCACTGACCTCCACCTCCCAAACTAAGACTTCCATGGATCTTTGAGGTGCAGAGTTCTAGATCTTTGGGGCCCTCTCTCTCATCTTAAGAGAGAGTTTTAGGGACCTCTGAGTCCCTAGATCTGGACTGTCTTGCTCTTATTGCTTCTGATGTTTCGGCTCTGTACCACCTGGGCTTCCAAGAGCCCCCAAGGCAATCTGATTATCCTAAAACTTTCTCAGAGGAGTCCTCTCATCTCAATGACTTCAGACCCAGAGTTTTGCAATCTGTTTTTTGTGGGGTCTGGGGGGGAGACAGGAAGGGAGTTTTATGGTCCACCTGCTTCTGGTTGACTTGTACAATTCATGGGTAGAAGTCACTTAGTATAGTCTCTCATTGCATTTTTTTTTATCATTATTCAGTCTAGTGTTAATGTTAAGGCTTTGCTGATGAAAATATGTAAGAGCTAAGTTGTCTTCACTCCATTCAGAAAGTCATCTTTGTGAGAAGCAAAGTTACATCTTTGTAATGATGCCTAGGTCCAGGGCACCATAACAGTTCAAACTCAACAGTTCAAACTTAATTCTGGATCTCTTGGACTATTTTCAAACCATCTCCATTTCCACAAAACTAGATCATCAGAGAGTAAAAAGTGACTTTCTATATACCTAGCACAATATTCCAAGGGCATTACGGCCTGCTGGGCTGAACATGCTGATCTGCTTTTAAACTTTTATATGAATAACATATTCTGGGGCCTGAACCAATATTTCAGCCTAGATAATAGAACTACAGAATCCTAACTGTGTAAGGGATCTCAGAGGCCATCAAATCCAAATCCAACCTAGAATTGAATAAGAATCTTCTTTATAACATAATTGACATTGATCCTCCAATCTTTATTTGAAGATCACTAACAAGGAGCCACACTCAACTACTGAAGAGTACCTACCATTTCTTGAATGGTTTTAACATGTTTGGAAAGTTTCCTTTGTAAGGAACCTAAACTTGTGTCTGAAGCTTTTTACCCATTGAACATGGTTCTGTCCACTGGTACTATGATGAAAAAGTTTAATCATTCTTCCCCATGAAAGCCCTTCAAACTCTTTTTAAGAGTTATCATATCTTCCTCACCCTTTCTTCAATCAAGCCCTAATGCCTTCAATTGATCATCATTTGTCATGCCCTCAAGGTTCTTCACTATTTATCTGGACATTCTTCCTCTAATTACACCATTCCTAAAACAGACATGGAAGAGTACAATATAATTCTGAGGTTAGCAGACTTAGAAAACTGGAAGTAGAGTGGTGGCCTAAACAGAAATAGGAAAGTTTCGAGGGGGTAGGTTAGTCAAGGAGGTGAAATCAAGGATGTCTTATCATTGTTTTACTATATATGTGACATAACGCAAGGATTACAGAAGAAAAAAGAAGAGATATCCTAATGTACTAAAATGTTAAAAAATTAGTGACAATATTTCTAAAAGTAAATCAGAATAACACTTCCCATTTAAATAACATCTTATTGTTTGAAGTTTGCTGAGATAGGTAATATAGTTAATCTTTATCTTCATTTTGCAACTGAGAATTTCAGAGATTATTTAATTTAAATTAGTGACTTGTCTACATACGTGTGCACATACACACAGAGCTAATAAACGTTAGAGGGGCACTCAAATCCTGATTTGCTTGCCCCAAATCTATGCTCCTCCTTTTTTAAAAGTATTTTTTTGCTTTTGCTTTTTGGAGGGGGTGAAGGCAGGGAAATTGGGGCTAAGTGACTTGCCCAAGGTCACACAGCTAGTAAGTATTAAGTGTCTGAAGCTGGATTTGAACTCAGGTTCTCCTGACTCCAGTGCCAGTGTTCTATTCACTGTGCCACCTAGACACCCTTGTGCTTCTTAAAAGGAAATTGGATGTCCCAACTTTATAATATAGATCAGAGGTTTCCAAACTTATCTGTCCTATCTCCCCCCATAAAAAAAAAATTTACTCAGCTCTCCCTCCCCACATCTATTGTCTTTAGCCCTTTAGCAGTTTTTTTTAATAACACATCTCAAATTTAATAATTTATTATAAATTTGTGGGGTTTTTCCTGCATTGAAATTTTGATGATGCAATATTGCATGATGTAACTGGATAATATTATGTCATAAGCAAGTCATTACACACACATATTCCTGACAACGCATGCTAGACTTTTTGACAATGCGCTGTACACTTGCCTGCCAACACTTGCTTAAGATCTGTTGGTAGACTCAACCACTAATGTATTATAACTTGCATTTTTGTGTGTTTATTTGGAAAATAATGTAATCACTGTGACTTTAACTGTTACACTACAGATGAAACATATACGAACAATTCTTCAAAATTCTTTCCTCTTTTCTCATGCTTCCACCACCACCTTATTTTTATTCAAAGCCCCTCAATTGCACCCAAGGCTGCTACCAGGCCCTGGATCGTTCCAACACCCCAAGGCATAGTATTGCCCACTTTGGGAACCTGTGTTTCTAGAGCTAGGTTAATCTGTCAAAATTCTCACATCACAGTTGTGTTGTGGTCAGTCTATTGTAACAGTGTTTTCCTCCAGGTCTCACTTTTTATCTCCGTCCAGATTTTCCATCTGGATTTAGCACATTCTCGATAAAAGTTTGGGATTACCTGTCTTTGACTCCCTGTAATGCAGCTTGGCTTTCTTTCACCAGTGATTTATTATCTTGCATTAGTAGATCTGTTTTCACTAGGATTGTTTCAAGTTCACTCTGTAGTTTCTGGATTTCACTGTTCCAAAATTTTTTCTTAAGAAGTAAAATGAGACCCATAAGGTAAGATATAAGCTTCCCCCTTTCCCAGAGCAAAAGATAGGCAAGAGAATTATTTTTAGCAATAATTAATAAGCATTCACAGATGGAAAGAAACTTACCGCATCTAGATATTTAGTCAGTGCTTCTTCACATTCCTCTTCTAACTGTTTAATCTTCATGGAGTGAAGATTCACTGCTTCTTGCAACTCAATTAACTAAATTTTTTAAAAAAAAGTTTTAAAAGTTCATTGTAAGAGTATGAAAAAAAAAGTTCAGCACAACTCAACTGGTCAAGTCTGACATTATCTGTAATGTTCTGCATTTATAGTCTTCCACCAATACAAAGAAGGAAAGAGAAGGTGTTAAAAGCCAATTTTTACTCTTAAATATTTCAACAGGTTAAAAGTTGTATGAGGCATGACATATTTAAAGTCACCCCATGCAGGTATGAAACTAGGAAAAGGAATGGATTCCTACTAATTATGACATTGCATCTTCATGAGGATAAACAAACAAGGAGAAATCCAGACCAAAGATGGTCTCATTGATCAGTTGTATAACATGACATCCATTATAACTAAATCACCAATGTGCACCAAGATAGAATTTTTAGTACACAATTAAAATACATGAAGCAAAGCAGAATGTTCTGAAATAGCAAATTTAAAATACTTCTCCATTAGGGAAAGCCAACTGGCAAAGAAAAATCTTTAAAAACATTTCCTGAAGTAAAATTAATTTAGAAGAGGTCATCTGGTATCACTCACTAATTTCAAGGAGCCAGAAAAGAGCTCCAGTGAGGTAGAGTGACTTAGTCCAGGGGCGATCACTTTCTTACAATCACACCTGGAGTAAGTAGCAGAGCTGAGATTGCAACCTTCTGATCCCAAATGCTGCACAAATATTTCTGTTCTGGCCAGAAACTCTGAGGGTCTTCCCCTTCCAGAACAATTCTTTTGTGAAGGCAAACTAGGCCACTTTTGCCTCAATTCTTACGTAACCTTTCATTACTGAACGGGTATTGACTCAGTTAAGTTAAATTGAGACCTGGGAAAGACCTTAGCTCTAAAAGGTCAAGATCTCTCACTGCATTCAGGGACTTTGCCAGTCATATTGACCTGTGTCTTGCCATTGGATTCCAATGACCAGAGGAGAGAATGAAGCTGATAACTTTACACAGCCCTGTCTCATTCAAATCCAAATCACTTGCAAGTCAAGACATCACCCTCTGGATATCATTGGTCCTCTTTGAGAATGAAGGAAAAACAACAAGCAACCACTCTCCACTGCCATACACTGTCTCTTTGGTTGTAGAGCTGAGAAAGATGACAGACATCAACGAGGCTGTTTCTCTCATTTTCACAGATGAGAAAGGTGACACTTGGTTTCACTCAAAATAATGATAACATTCATAAAATACCTGGGAGCCAATCTAACAAAACACACTCAATAACAGTATGGATACAATTGCAAAATATTCCTTATAGAAGTAAAGAACCGTTTAAGTTACCAGAAGGATATTCAGTGCTCACTGATCAAAATGTGTCAAGACTATAAAAATAAAATACTAGAATTGAAAGTGAATTACAGATTTAGTATTATGTCAATCAAATTACAAAGGGGGTACTTGACAGAACTAGTATCAAAATTCATTCTGAAGCTCAAAAATCCCTAGACTATGAAGGGAAAAAGAAATGTAAGTAGGAATGAAAAGGGAATTACACCGCCAGACCTCAAACTATATTGTAAAACGACTAGTAATCAATAAAATTATTAGATTGAAAATTACAAAAGTAGCTCAAAAGAACAGACTAGATGAGGAAGAATAAAAAAACAACTGAATCTAATAACTCAGTCTTCAATAAACCTCAAAACATAAACTGAAGAATTCTCTATTTGACAAGAATTACTAGGGAAAATGTTAAAATCTGGAAGAAACTAGATCATAATAAAGAGATGCCAAGGTGTTTGTGCACAATATTATACACAGGATCATAGATTAGAGCTGAGAAGAATCTTAAAGGTCATCTCATCTCACTACCCTCATTTTATAGATGAAAAAACTGTTGCACAAATTTAAGTGACTTGTCTAAAGTCACTTAGGTAACAAGTAATAAATGAAGGATTTGAAACCATAGCTTTAACTTTAAACCCAATGTTTTTTCCATTGCACATAACCTCCTTAGGGTTTTGATGAACCTCAAGAACCCAAAGCTCCAAAAAATGCTCATTTTTTTTGAGGGGGGAAGGCAGGGCAACTGGGGTTAAGTGAATTGCCCAAGGTCACACAGCTAGTGTCTGATGTCAGATTTGAATTCAGGTCCTCCTGACTCCAGGGTTGGTGCTGTATTGACTGCACCACCTAGCTGCCCCCAAAAGTGCTCATTTTTGATGAATTCTAAAAATAAACAGAAAATACACGTACATTCATTTTGGATAATGTTATAATTATGAATGTATGTTATTAACAAAAATTATGCAACAAAAGCAACATAAAAGATATCAGAAGAATGATAAAAAATTGTATATCAAAATATGAATAAAACACTATTTGAATATATGAATATGAGTAAAATGCTATATTCTTGTGCCATAAGAAATAATAACAAGCAAAGGGAAGTGTACAAAACCAGAAAGACATACGAATAACATGGTCACATTAAACAACTTTGAAAAATTTAAATTCTTTCACAAACACAGTATCCAACCTTGATTCCAGAGGGTAAAGAACGCTATCCTCCTCCTGACAGAGAGGTGATGAAATCAACATACAGAATAAAATGGTTTTTTCCCTCTAATATGTGGGAATTGATTTTCCTTGCCTGAATGTTTGTTATAAGGATTTTCTTTTAGGGTAGGGAGAATTGGGGTTAGATAGAAAAAATTAAGATGTCTGGACACCAGCCAAGATGGAAGAACAGGGGGAAACAGTGCAGCCCAGCTCCCCTGACAACTCATTCGAGAAAGGTCTGATCAGCACCAGACCAAGTACTGCTCAGAAATCTCAAGAGGGATACACAGTTTGGGGGTAACTAATCACTTTATTAATTATTGCTAGAGGATTTAGCTGTCTCTTGTAAACCAAAGATCTCTCATGGAACTCACTCAACACTTATATGCCCTTGGAAGAGTGGGTGTTCCTGAGGGTAGAAATCAACTCTGATTGGTTAACAAGTAGTAAGAGAATTAACATTATAGTGAGAGGTGAACCAATTCTAATTAGAGCCTGGGGGCATGACTCTGATCACTCAGTCTTTATCAAAGAGACTTGGAGATACTTATAGCACCCCCCACACTCCCACACCCCCCCTCCCAGGGTTATATAGACAAAAGAGGGAATCGACTTCCACCCAAGACCTGTCTGATTAAAACACAATGGGCCAGAATCCATTGATTTACCTAAATTAGAATTTTTTTTTACCTTTTGATCAGATCTAAGTTTTCCATCTCATTATCAGACCTGTATTTCAAAGGCTATCTGAATAACCTACAGGGACTAATTTCTGAATGAGGAAATAGGAAGGGGAAAAATCTTAGTCCCAATTTAATAATTGGTTATCAACATAAGAGAAAAATAATCATTTCTGTTGCCACAGTTAGTCATCTTTTCAGCACAAGATCACAAATAAAACCAAAAGGCAAGCAACCAGGGCAGGAACTATAGAATAAGTATAGTATCGGATTACAGAGTCAGAACCAGACTATAAGGAGAGGATGGCTGTCTGACCCTAAGTGGTTTGCGTGTTGATTATGGGGGTGGCACAAGGATCTATGACTCAATTCACAGGTAAATAGGCTATTAGTAAAAGTTATCTTGGAGGCAGACTCTGTAGGCAGAGGAAGGCTACAGATTCTGTCTCCCTAACCCAGGAGAAAGGATCTCAGAACTAGACCTTAGAAAAAAAACAGAGTCACCGCGCTGTCATTACAAAAAGGCCAGGACAATACAAGGTCACTAACTGTCCTGCCACAAGTGCACAGAGCTTAGCCCTAACACAAAATCACAATCCAGGAAATAAGACCGAAAGAATGAATGAACAAATAAAAAGATGGAGGACTATTAAGATGGCAAGGTTGTCCAGGACAAAAACTCAGAAAAAGGGAATAACTCTGAAAGACCTTGAAGAAAAATACAGTTTGATGACAAAATCATTGGAATTCCTAGAAGAAATAAATTAAGAGTTTTTAAAAAGAGTTAAAATGATACGTTAAATGAATGATAGTGCTCTTGGAAACAACTGTAAAAGAAATGAGCTATAAATGAAGTATTTATAAAGAGATTCAACAGCTTAGCAAAAGTGATACAAAACTTTACCTACGTAACAGACTCCCTGAAAATTAAAATGGACCAAATACAAGTTAATGACTCCATGAGAAAACAAAAAAATCATAACAGAATCCAAAGTTTGAAAATTAGAAGAAAATGTCAAGTCATATCAAAAACAATTGATATAGAAAACAGATCAAGGAAAGACAATTTAAGAATCGTTAGATTCTCTA
>CM053580.1:393237565-393253919 GCA_028627135.1 Pseudochirops cupreus | reverse complement strand
TGGAAAGAATCACTTCTAGACTATCCCACTCCCTCAAGCCAGGAATCCCCAGGTTTAGCCATTATAATAAAAATAACAACACTAACCAAATTAATTTAATTATTCAATGTATATCGAAGTACCAATAAACTACTCCTTAGAACTAGGAAAAATAATAACAAATTTTTTAAGGTGGTAAGGAAAGGATCCTAGTAGTATCAGATATCAAACTGTAGTAGAAAGTAGTAATTATCAAAAATGATTTGACACTGGTTAAAAAATACAGAGGTTGATTAATAGAGCAATTTAGTTATATGATATGCCAAAATAAGCAAATTTAGTATAGTAGGGTTTGATAATCTCAAAGATCCAGCTACTGGAGTAAGGACTCACTCTCTGACAAAAACTAATGGGAAAACCAGAAAGTAGTCTGTCCAAAATTAAGTTTAGATTAGTGATTCACACAATATAATAAGAGAAGCTCCAAATAGACATATTACTTAGATAGAAAACAAATTAGAGGAGCAAGAAAGAAGTTACTTTTCATATTTAAGGATAAAGAAATCATTCATGATCAATAAAGGGATATAAGGCTCATGGAGAAAAAATGGACAGTTTTGATTGCATAAAATTTAAAACTTTTTGCACAATCAAAAGAAAAAGGAAACAACTGGTTGAAATCTTTGCATAAAGTTTCTCTGATAAAGATCTCATTTTCAAGATATATAATATATGATATATCTATATAATATATATTCAAGATATATAATATATATTTCAAGATATATATGTATGATTTGAATTTATAAGATATCTTTATCTGTGCATACACACACATATATATGCATATACATAGATTGGTGTGTGTGTGTATATGTGTATATATATATATGTATATATGTATATATATATATATACACACATATATATGTATTATATATAAAATGAAAATTCCAAATCACTAAAAATTAGAGATATAAAACCAAAAGCAACTCTGATGCTTCACCTTATTTCCATCAAACTGTCAGTCAACAAAAAAAAAGTGAAATAGCTGTTAAAGGACCTTGGAGAAAACAGGAATGTTGATTCACTGTTAGTAGAGAGGTGAAATGGTACATCTACCCTGGAAAGTAATTTGTAACTGTACTCCAAAAGTTACTAAACAATGCATATCCTTTGACCAGTAATACTATGAGGCTTATACCCCAAAGGGATCTTAAAAAAAGAGGAAAAGAATACACATTACAAAAATATTTATAGCAACTTTTTTATGTTGGCAAAGAAGTGGAAATGGATGCCCATCAATAGGGAAATGGCTGAACAAATTATGGTAATTGAATACTTTTGTTATTGTTCAGTCATTTCAGTCATGCCCTACTCTTTGTGACCCCATTTGGGATTTTCTTGGCACAGACACTGCAGTAATTTGCCATTTCCTTCTCCAGCTCATTTGAGGAAACTGAGACAAATAGGGTTAAGTGACTTATGCAGAGTCACACAGCTAGTAAGCCTCTGAGGCCAGATTTGAACTCAGGAAGATGAGTCTTCCTTACTCCACAGCCCGAGCAAGATGAAAAGGTCCAGTTTCAAAGAAGAAAATGAAAAGTCAAAATGAGGAAAGAGATAGGTTCTGAGAAACTTGAGAAGACTTATAGCAAATGATACAGAGTAGAGCAAAGAGAACCAGGAGAATAATTCATATTGTAACATTAATATTGTAAAAACAATTTCAAAAATGTAAGATTTATAATCAACACAGTGATCTACCATGATTACCAAGGCTTAACAATAAGGAATGCTATCCATCTTCTGACAAAGAAGTAATGGGCTAATATTATGCCGAATGAGACATACATTTTGGATATGGCAAAACAAATGTAGGAAATTGTTCTGCTTTGAGCAAGTTCATTTGTTATAAGTATTTTGTTTCTTTCTCTCTTTTTTTCCCCAGTAAGGGAAGGGGGGAAAAGTAAATGCTTGTCAACTGAAAAAAAATAAAAAACAAATACTTGTTAATTTAGAAAATAATTTAAAAAATTTAAAGACACTTCTGAATATTATCAGATATACTTTTTTTTTTGAAGGGAGGGAGGGCAGGGCAATTGGGGGTAAGTGACTTGCCCAAGGTCACATGGCTAGTAAGTGTTAAGTGTCTAAGGCTAGATTTGAACTGAGGTCCTTCCGATTCCAGAGCTGGTGCTCCATTCACTGGGCCACCTAGCCTCCCCCAGATATACTTCTTATAATTTATAGGGTTAGGAATAGGGATAGTGACTACATCTGTATTTGTATTAGTACAGAAATGGCTGAATACCAAGGTGAAGGAACATCCTCTGTGAACATAGATCAGCACATTCTTTGAAATTACAGACATAGAGAACTGCTTAGAGCAGTGGGATCAAATTCAAATAGAAATAGGGGACACTAGGGAAAGCTAAGTGATGCAGTGAGTACAACAGTGGTCTTGGAGTCAGGAGGACCTGAGTTCAAATCTACCCTCAGATGCTTACTAGCTGTGTAACCCTGAGCAAGTTACTTAATCCCAAACCAAAAAGAAAAAAAGAAACAGGGACAACTAAATCATACATAAAGATCTCTGTGGGAGGCATATTGACATGCAAAACCACATATTATTACAGATTCTTCATTATAGTTTTATTTATTTTTGTTAAATATTTCCCAATTTTATTTTAATCTGGTTTGGCTACACTCGGTGGTATCATGGGTCACATGTGACCCCCAGCAATGTGTTTGACCACTCTGGCTTAGAGCACTAAGAGTTCAGGTGACATGTCCCGTATCACAACAGCCAAGAATGTATCCAGAGATAGGACTTAAACCCACTTGGAGGCTGGGTGTCCACCCTCTATGCCATGTTGCCTATAATTTGTTGTTCGGTCATTTTAGTTATGTCCAACTCCTTGCGACCCCATTTGGAATATTCTTGGCAAAGATAGTGGAGTGGTTTGCCATTTCTTTCTCCAGCTTATTTTACTGATGAGGGAACTGAAGCAGAGTTAAGTGACACACAGCTATTTAGTATCTGAGGCCAAATTTGAACTGAGGACGCTGTGTCTTCCTGAATTCAGGTCCCAGCACTCTATGCACAACCTATAATCTGTAGACTACTACAATGTAAATGGGATTTAAGATATTTTCTACTCATTAATAGAGCTCATGTGGAGCCCATTAAGGGAAGCTTGCTTAGGGGAGGCTTGCTTGTAGGAAGGCTTTCACACTTTTTGTTAATTTCTAATGAGGCACTGAGTCAGGAGGGTTGTGATGGCCTCTGACTCTGAGAAATATATATATTTTCTGAGTTGGTATTTTGCTTTGGAGGCTCACTTATGGGAAGAATCTTGTGATTCTCTAGTCAAGATTCTGAGCGACCACATGTTCCGAGCTCCCCGACTGCTCAGATGTAAAGACTTTCTTGATCCAGGGATGTATGTAAAGTGTATAGTTGATTCAGGCAGTCAGAGCCCTGTCTGTTGATATTTATTTCTCTGCTTGTATTTTCTCTGATGTTCAGGGTACTGATTTTCTCTTGAACTAGTGAATGTAATTTAAAAAGATTGTTGGCCCCTTAAACAGCTATCTTTCCTAGTAAAGCAGATCTAAGAATCTATGCTAGCAGTCATCCTGGGTAAGCCAGTGTGTGCCCCTACAACTACTAAATTGGTGATGCTGGTTTTTTTTTCCAAAATTCTCAAGTATAATGGAAAGAGAATCAGATTGGGAATTAGGATACTTGAACCCAAGACCCATTTCTGCCACTTATTATCTGTGTGATCTGTCTTTAGTTTCCTTACCTGTAATATGAAGGGGTTCATAAAAGCAGAATATTGTGAAGTTATGGCCTAGGCCCTCATTTTACAGAGGAAGAAAGAAAGTCCATGAGCAAGAAAGCACTTTACCTCAGGTGACAAATGTACCAAATGGCAGCACCATGTATTGACTAAGTGTTGGAATCTCTAAAGAATCTTAGAATCTCTAAGGTTCTAATTCTAAGTCTGTAGCACTGAAGCAAAGAAATGTATTTTTTATTATAAGGAAATATATATTTTTTTAAAGTGAGAAACCAGGATCATTAATTATGAAGAATTCTTCATAACCCTAAGTTTCCATAAAATTTTATCAGAAGTGGATAAATTATATACTGTTCTCTTATTTAAGTCCCACATTAATATCAATATTTTAATATATCATGCAATTTAGTTACTTTAATAATTATACTTTAAGGTTTTTTTATTTCAGCAAAGTTGCTAATTAAATAAATACTACAATAATCAATCTTGTAATTCTTTGTAGACTAAGTTTTGAAAACAGCTTTTATTAATTTATGGAATGAAATGTTTAACAGGAGTCTCATTTAATTACCTTCAAGGAAATTAGCATATCAATATGGAAATGCAACTTTCAACACATACCAAAGATATGTATAATTAGAAACAATTAGCCCTCACCAACCTGTAAACAACACTACTTCTCAAATTCTTGTACTTTCCCCCACTATATTCATAACTTAGAAACAATTCATTTTTTACTCATTAAAACACATATACATTTGAATAATGAGCAATGATTACTCAAATCACACAACTTCAACGAACACTTTTATTACTGATAAAACTGAATAAACAGATGCAATTGAGAACTAATTATAATGGTTTCATGGGAGTAAGTAGAGAATTTTATAGCTTAGGACTATAGTTACAGCACCATCTGACTAGTATTTTCTTATACTCTGGACATACATATCAATGATCATAAACTTTCTCTCTGGATTGAAATTAATTATTATTTAGTTAGTCCAAGACTTGCATTTATAGATTGGTAAACTTAGAGAGTCACCCAAAATTATGATATAACTAGACTATAAGTTCACTGAAGGAATAATAATATCCATCACTGTACCCTCTCAGCACCTAGAAAAGTACACTGACTGCAGATATCAGGTCATCAAATAGTTTTTCTAGATAAGTTTGATTTCACAGAACAGGATCATGCCATGTCTATTGAATGCTACCAGCTGAGAGCAAACCATCAATCATTTAGGCCTACTTTGTCAACCAATAGCACAATAAATGATTAGAAACAAACAGCTGAATGGGCAACCCTATCAGTAGACCCTAACTGGTTGAATTAGCACAAACTGGGCTTGATCTTCACTTGGCTAAAGCTAATAGCCATCTATTTATGAATAGGCCTACCTACCTCAAAATAGCTACTCCTCTGACCATTCATATGTCCCTTTGGATTATGGCAAAATCTTTAGAAGACTGTTTTTCAAACTCAAATATGTGAAATATCAAGCAAATCTTTTTTTTCTTTTTATAAAAAGTATTATGTATAATTCATATATACATAATTATATACATGAACATAAATATTATATTGTGTGTATATATGTATATCATATATACTTTTTAAATTGTAATGACAATACTCTTTTTTAATAGTTGTATTTGTAACTTTTTTAAAAATTTATTTTTAGTTTACAACATTCAGTTCCACAATCCCTTGAGTTTCAGTTTTGTTCCCCTCCCTCTCCTCTCTCCTCTCCACCATGGAGGCATGCAATCAAATATAGGACCTACAAAAACCTTCACATTAAATATTAGCAAGACTCTTTTTAAAAGTCAATCTTTTTGGAAATATACCTAATGGAAAAATCATCAGAAAGAACCTGTGGAAGCAGGAAAAAACTAGTAAAACTGTTAATATGAGCTGGGAAAGGTATGAGCTCAGGAAATGTCATTCATCTTCACTCTATAAATAAGTTGAAAACTGGGGGTATTTTGGAGACAGGAAATAGGAACTTATAGAGGGAACTAGTAGAGACCTCAGACACTGAAAAAGGAGAAACAGGAGACTTAACCAGACCCTTGGAGAAGAAGAGAGAGGAAATGAGGGAGATGAGCTGGTTCCATGGAAGGATAACATCTGTTAATGAGGCCACAGTGCCTCTAATAACTAGACATAGAAGAATGTATGAAGAAATGCAGTTTCACCAAACAGCAGAATTAGCCTTCCAGACAAGCCACTAGGATGGAGAGAATGGATCAAAGATGGAATAACTTCCTTTGCACAATGGAAGTATATGTAAGATCAGTGCAAGATGTCCTCAAGCCACAATAAAGAATCTTTGGGGCGCATAAAGCAGGAAGCCAATAGTGTGGGTAGGATTTCCAAAGCCTCAGGACCAAAGAAACCTCCAGGAGGAATGGGGAAAGTGATGGAAAGGGCAGTACAGGATGAAGGAAAAAGGGAGAGAAGCAGTTTCTTTGATCAAGGTCCACATTCAAAGAAAAGAGAGGTAGACCTTCGAAGGAGACAACAATTCCATTAGCCTGACTCCACATTGGTCTTAGAGCCAAATAACTCTGGACTTGTGCTCAATCTAAACTGGACTGGATATTGATATCAAAAAAAAAGCTGAATTTTAGAAAATTTTTTAAACATCACTCTGATAAGTTAGTAAAAGTTGTTGTTCAGTTGTGTCCACCTCTTTGTGATCCCATTTGGGGTTTTCTTGTCAACGATGCTAGAGTGGTTTGCCATTTCCTTCTTCAGCTCACTTTTCAGATGAGGAAACTGAGGTAAACAGGGTTAACTGACTTGCCCAGGATCATACGGCTAGTAAGTGTCTGAGGCCAGATGTGACCTCAGGAAGAGGAGTCTTCCTGACTCCACATCAGTGTTATATCCACTGCACCACCTAGCTGGAGCTCAAGTCTGCCTAGCTCCTCTTACATCTTCAATGACAACCAAGTTCAGTTTTTAAGATTTTTTGCTTTCTTTCTTTGTTGCTATCATAAACTCTAACAGTTCACATCCAAAACCCGTAGAAACAGTAAGGTTGTGATCGAGGCATGGATGACACTGGAAAAGCTACATCTCTTACTTTAGGGAGGGCTAGAGGAGAGAAATCCTGGTGAGACAGAGGTTGTGATAGGAAGGATATTAGCAAATCCAGGAAATGGATCAGTGACTTCATCAGTGTCAGTATTCTCTTCATTAATGCCTAGCACAATACATGTATACTATTTTATCTTCCTCAAATATCCACTTTATGCCACAGATCCCTTACAGGTTCTATGCAATATGATAGATAACTTCTCTGGCATGTGGGATTTATTTATTTTTTTTAATTTATGGGTAACAATGCTGTGTCCGACCATCTATTTTTCTTTTTTTCTTTTTTGTTCCTGATTTCAAGGTTTAATACTTTTTTTCAATCAATATGTAAACAATTTAATTCAAACAATACATATTAATGAGAAAGGTGCAATGCCAGGCTTTGATATATATTTATGTGTGTGTATGTACATGCGTGCACATATGTATGTATATATACTTATACATATATATATATATATACATCTGTATGTATATATGAATAAGGCTTAATACTTTAAAAATAATATTTATATACTAACTCGCATAAAGTAAGTGCCTAATAAATGCTTGAATTGACAATAGAATTGAATGACAGGCCAATCTCCTTTTCTGATCATACATATCCTATATTTCTTAGCTTCCTTTATTATTATTGGAAATATACTACAGCCCTTGGTAAGATCCTGCTATGACCCCCACTAAGACCTAATTGCTATAAAAAGACCTAGAATAAGAAAGTACTTCAAGGACAGTAGACATAGAAAAAGAGTTCAGAAAAAACAGAATAAAAACTAAAGGGAGGAGAGACTCCAAATACAATGTCCCAAATCATATGGACTTTGTTTTGACAGCTGTCTGAGTAACCCCCTAGGCTAACACAGAATCTACCACTGGGGAAATAAAAGCAATGGACGGGCATTTTTTTCTGACCTAAAAGCACACTTACCTTCTGAGTTCTGCTGTTACTTGCACCTGGAACAAGGCTTACAGTAGGGTACAAGGAGAAATACGGGGAAAAAATGTGCCAGGCTGCACTCTGGATTTTCATTCTCCAAAAACCTCTTCACCCTGAAAGCTTATTTCAGCCGTGGAATTCATACCTTGGAGAACAGACCCTGTTCTACAGTCCCTCCTTCTGATTAGATATATTCTCTTAGGTATTCCAATTATGGAGACAGCACAGTTCAGCCATGTCTCATTTTTCTCCAGACTATATTCTATATTTCCTCTGTCATGTCCTCTCACTGGGCACCTGATTCACACTTCCTCCAGTTCTACAACTCCCACCTTTTATGTGTTGTCTTCTCCCACTAGAATGTAAGCTTCTCGAGGACAGGGCCTATCTTTCTTTTTGCTTGTATTTTGTCTTCCGAGTGTTTATCACAGTGCCTGGCATATAGTAAACACTTAATAAATCTTGTTGAATGACTGACTGAACACATCTACTGACTTTATCTGCTATGGGTCTGATTTTACATCAGATATCCTTGATTTCTGAATCATTTGATAATTTTTAGTAAAGGTAAATTTAGAATTATTGTAATCCAAGAGAGTGTTCATTCTAAACTAACTCTGGAATTCTAGAGTCCCAAGGGTAATTTATACATATTTGACTTGATACTATTGTGTTCTAATATTCCAATCACAGAACATCACCGAGTCAATATAAATGTTAAAAAGATAGATTTTTCTTGTGTCAGAGAGTAACTACAAAGTGCCAAAAGTATTGCATAATTTCCCAAATGCAATTCAGCCCACTTTATACCTCCTACTCATTTCTGGCATGCAACTCATTGTCCATCTGCAGAACCTGTCTTAGATACATTCACAGATGTACCAATTAAATGGGCTGGCCATCCAACAGCATATCAAAATATTTTCCAAAAGGATATCATGATGGATTCTTCCAAATGCCTTGCTGAAATCTAGGTATACTATGCCTGTAGCATTTTGTTGATCACCTAACTCTATCACAAAAACATATGATGTTAGCAGGTGTAACTTTTTAAAAAATGAATCCATTCTGGCTCTTAGTGATTACCAGAGTACTTTTAATAATTCATGCAAGATTTATGCCAAGAATGAAAGTCAGTCTCACTGGCTTATAATGCTTTCTAGGTCCTCTCAAATTCTGATATTTATTATTCTATTAAAGAAATTACAATGTTATATAATTTGACCAGACTATTATGCACGTTTTTCTGGCCCACAATTCCAGAAAAAGGAAGTTGTAATTCATTGTCTTTTTAATCACCGTGGGTGCATCATCTTTGGTCAGACTTCTCATTTCTATTTTGGGAGAAATCATAATGACCGTATCTAATATTTTCACCAACAATTTTGTCTAAATACTCTTTGGGCAATATCTACAAGTCAAACATCATTACCCATATTTTTGTCTCTCCTTAAGCTTCGCATGAAATTCCATCCTTTTGCTTTAAATCTATAGGCCATTACTTCAAAAGATTCTTGGTAGGCATGGGCAACCCTTTCCACTAAGGTAAACTAAAATGCCTCCATACCTTAGCAGAAAATTCTTCATGAGTTGCTGTGGCCAAAATATTTACTAACTGGTTTCTAGTGTCCTGAGTGATAAGTCTCCACACGTGTAGCTAAGCTGGTCAATGGGTGTCAGACACAATATCCATCACCCAGACTATATTCAAAACCTTTCTTGTTTCAGAGAACTTGCCAAATCTTGTGCTCCAAGTAGATACATTCCTGAGAGAACCCAGAATCACCTCTACAACAAAATTAGGCACTGGAGTAGGGCTTTAGTCAATGAGATGCATATACACATCTACATGTCATAGATATATTAAGTAATTTTGTGAAACACACTATAACTTATAGCTAATTGTAACTTTTTATTTTTGTACATAAGAATGATACTAGTAATCTTGCACTGAGTTGTTTTTATTTTTTTCCAAAGTGGAATAGATTTTTATTTCTTCGTTCTCTGATCAATGACCAAAAATGTAAACTTAAACCCCAGCCAGCCATCTTGCAAAAGGATAGATACCATTTATCAAAAAAGATGACCACGTAAAAGAATATCAGAACATTCTTGTTCACACAAAGGAGAGCCAAGGGTGATGATTGATAAATAGTAGAAACTCTCTGGAAGTTTATGAGGAGAAGGAGAAAAATATGATAGAAATAACATGACACATGTGAATTAAATACTAACAGATCTAATTATGATATATATTTAAGCTGTCACAACCAACTAATAGTTACTAGTATAATGACTCACTTAGAACTCCAAAGTATTTGAGGTTAAAAAAAGCAAAAACAACTTAGAAGCTAAAAATTAATCAAAGGGACAATACAGATAGACTGAGGAGCTCACGGATACCTAATGCATGTTGCATTAATTACCACCTGAATAAAGCTCAAAGATGATCCACATTAGCTAAATTGGTCTAGCAAAAAGGTCAGAATGAATTTTAAAAGGGATATTTTATAATGCTAGAATTCACTATTTAATTTAGTATTTCTTTAAAGGCAATGAAAAATAAAATTTCAAATGCTACCATTTGAATGAAAAAATAATTGCTAAACAGCTTGATGCATAGGCAATAAGATATTGATTTATGACAGACCATGATAAATATCTACTCTTCTCAACATGACATTATGAAGATCGATGAGAAAACTGGGTAACATGGATTATTTTTAAGCCGCTTAAAAGAAAAAAAATTACATACATCACTATAAGCATTACTACTACTGTCCTTATGGTAGACACACTAGTAAGGCTCTGGACTAAACCAAATACAACATTAAAGCAAGGAGTTTTGTTCCTAGCAAATATGCAAAGAAAAGGTGTGGGGGGCGGTTGGGGGGCGGTGGTGAGGGGGAGTGTAGAAATGTGAAACTAGAAAGTAGAAGGAGTCAATATTAACTTTTTACCTTGGTTTTGTCATGACCCCATCTTCACTTGCCAGGTAATCAGAGAGGATCTTCAAAGTGAGGTGGAGCCTTAGAATTCCAGTCTTCACTCAAACTTTGTAGAGTTTGGGGAAAGCAGGAGGTCAGGGCACCTCAAAAGAGCTTTGGAAATACAGGCTGCCAATAAGACATTTAACGGGAGTTTAAAACAAATTTTCTAATCTCTAGTCAGATATATGTCTGAGACCAAAGGTTGTGAGTAGGAACAAGGACAAAAGCAGTCAAAAGAATCAATTAAGTATTAACTAACCTCTGTTGGTTGCCTGGCTAAGTGTGGTTCAAATCTCTTGGGACTGTGAACTTACCGCATCAATTTTCTACCCTCTATACCTCAATCAGGAGGAACAGAGAACAGAAAAGGGTCCTAAAAGGCAGCAGCCTAACAGAGTTTGGCAGAGAGCAGCTTAGCAGTCATACCAGTGCAGGTGCTTAACAGAAACAAAGTTCTAGAGAATGGAGACACGATAAGCAACAGAGATGATTTGGCATCCAACTGAGACAACACAATATTCAGCAGATACTCTGAAAAGCTTGGTGTTGAGCAGAAACAGGAAGCCCAACGATGAGCAGTGTGATAACATTACAAGAGAACGTCTGTCAACCTAAGTACCAGAGGCATGAGTAACCACAGTCACATACGTGCCCTGACCATGCAGGGTTTTCATATGTGTATGTGTGTGTACATTCATATACATACATGCACATGCACACACATATATGCACATATGCATATACACTTGCACACTGCATATGTGCGTGCACACATACATATATATGTGTGTGCATGTGTGTATTGTGTGTATCTATATGTGTGTGTACATGTATGTATTTGTACCCTCTATGCATGCTCCCTGTATATATTTTCTCTTTGGTGCATGATGAGGTAATCTGTGAGATAGTACATCTCTCCCATCTACATATCTTTTTTGGGGTGTGTCAGTTTTTTGGTATGCTATTTGATTTGCATCTAGTATGAACTAATGTAGCTTGATTTCATTCAGGGGTCACTAAACAGCCCATGGTCCAAATCCAGGCCACAATTTGTTTTGTATGGCCTGGGAGCTACAAATGGTTTTTACATGCTTAAATACAATAAAACTTTATTTAAAGATGTAAAGATCATTCTTAGCTTGCTGGCTATAAAAAGAAAACAAAAACAGGATACGGGCCAAATTTGGTCAACAAGCCATAGTTTGCTGACTCCTAGTCTCACTGGTAAAAATAAACACCTTGGTGGCAGCTAGGTGGCACAGTGAATAGAGTACTGGCCCTGGAGTCAGAAGGACCTGAGTTCAAATCTGGCCTCAGACACTTAACACTTACTAACTATGTGACCTTGGGCAAGTCACTTAATCCCCAACTGCCTTGCCTTGCCCCCTCCAAAAAACAAACAAACAAACAAAAATAAACACCTTGACAGCTTTGTGAGCTATGCTTTTGAGTGGTCCAGAGTTGTATGAACCTGAAACTATCTTTTGTGTTTCTTTGAATGACTGCGGTATCCCTGTTACTCTGACTACTTATGAAAAACACAAAAATCAAGATTGAAGGACAGACTTCTTTGGTAGCATAACTTGTCTGGAAGTTTTCTGCATCATCCTGGCTGAGTGCAAAAAGATAAGCAATGCTATGGGAGGCAATTAGCAAAGTGCAAAGAGCACAGGGGCCCTAGAGTCAGAGGACCTGGATTCTGATCCCATTTCTGATACTTACTAGGTGATCCTGGGCTCCACCCTAGATCTCAGTTTCCTAATCTGTTTAATAAGAAGTTTGAAGCAGATGGTTTCTGAGTGCTCTTCTAGCTCCAAATCTTCAATCCTATAACGCTACAGAGTACCCCTCTTCCTCTCTCTGCACCTCCCCTAATACATACAATGGCAGTACCTTGTGAGTAAGGAGAAGAATAAACTGATGTGGAGTGAGTGATGAGATGTAGCATCAGAGAGAGATGCTACGTCAATGTCAGTTGCCAGAACAGGATCATGATACTAGGCTTCTCCTTTCTGGGACTTGCCACTAAATCCACTCTATACACTTTACAAAAGATGAACTGGCCTACTATGTAACAGGTATTGTACTAAGTGCTAGAGGCATAAAAGGAAGCAAAAGACAGTCTCTGTCCTCAAGAACCTCAATCTAAGGGGTGAGGGAGCATTCAAACAAATATATATATACATATATACACAAACTTTATACTGGATAAATAATAAATAGTTAACAGAGGGAAGGTACTAGAATCAAAGCGCACTGGTAAAGGATTCCTGTAGAAGGGCAGCTAGGTGGCAAAGTGCATAGAGTGCCAAGTCTGCAGTCAGGAAGACTCAGCTTCCTGAATTCAAATCTGGCCTCAGACACTTACTTACTAGCTGTGTCATCATGGGCAAGTCACTTAACCTTGTTTGCCTCAGTTTCCTCATCTGTAGAATGAGTTGATGGCAAGCCATTCAAATATCTTTGCCAAGAAAACACCAAATGGAATCATGAAGAGGCAGAGATGACTGAAAAATGACTAAACAACAGGAAGAAAGTATATTTTAGCTGAGACTTAAAGAAAATCAGGAGATGGAGTTGAGAAAGGAGAGCATTTAAGGTTTGCAAGGCAATCAGAGAAAATGCCCAGAGTCAAGACATAGAGTATCTTGTTCCTGGAATAGCAAGGAGGCCAAAATCAGTGGATCAAAGAGGACTTGGCAGAGAGTAAGGCGTAAAGAAGCCTGGAAAGGTAGGAGGGGGATAGGTTATGAAGAGACGAAGAGTTTTGAGTGTCAAAGGATTTTGTATTTGATCCTGGAGGTCATGGGGAGCCACTAGAGTTTATTGAGTGGGTGTATGCAGGGGGGAAGTGACATGTTTAATCTTAGGGGTCACTTCCAGAGACAGGACACTGAACATAGAAACACTGACCTTAAGAAATTTCAGTTCAAATCATATCCAAAGCACAAGCTCCTTGTCAGAAGTGCCAAATCCTAAGTATTAAAGGAGCTACATCAAGACTGACCATCCTGGAAGCATGAGTTGAGCACCAAGTGGGGACGGTAGTGGCATGGTCTAAGCTCCTTTGTCTGCACTCCAGATGAATGGTTGTGGGACGTAGACAAAACAAATCTACCCGTGCCTTTCCTAGAATTCCTGGGTTGGTAGCCAAGCAGGAGATGCTTTATAATGTATCATTTCACTGTTTTTTACTGATTTTATGGCAAGAGTAAAGTTCCGTAGACAGTTAAGAATGTTCTCTCTCTCCTCATGGGTAGCAATTTCATTATGTCAAGGCCATGTGAAGAGGACTCAGTGAAACATAGCAAATTCAGGGAAAAGGCAGGATTTCCTGGAGGTAGGAGGCTCAGAGCTGATTCCAATTGGATGAGTCTACACTAAGCACACTCTTGGTGCGTTGGTATGGTCATTCACTGAGAGGTAGAGCTGAGGATGAGAAGGTCATCTGTGTTCTAAGAACTATAGAGAGCTTGACACTGCCCTAGTAATTTTCCTATTTTGCAGGGTGAAGTACCTGTCACAGTTATTGTGGGACTTGCCCAGTGCCAAGTTCTTGTTTTTAAATAAATACTGGATAAGATCAGTTAAAGGCTATTAGAATTACCTGAGAGTTAAGCCATCATCACCACCACAAACATTTACTAACTCCCGACAAGGTCCTATGGTAGGCACTATGTACACAGGGAGATATATGATATGGGCCCCTTTCCTCAAGAATACTGAGAAAACATGTAAAAATGCATATAGTAATGTCAGGGAGTGTATGCTAAGTGGAAAATGAGCAGTATCATAGGCAAGGAGTATAATAGGAATTCAGAGCTGGTTATGCTAGCTGAAGACTCTCTGGCAGAGAGAAGGACATGGGACTTTGGCCATATCCTTTAAAAAAGACAGTATTTAAACTAATTGGGGAAAAAATAAGGGAAATAAACTCTAGAAAAGAAAAATGCTTTAAGAAAAAGTAGAGAGAGAGGTATACATCCTTGTTCTATTCAGGAAATGATGAACAGACTAGTTTGGATGGATCAGATGTTTCCTGTAATGAAGCAGGAGGAAAGATGTAAAGAAATTTGGACACTGATCTAAGGTGTTTGAACATCATTCCATGGCACTTAATCCAGTCCCCACTCAAAGGTTTTGAGCTGGGATGTGACATGTGGAAATCAGTGTTTTAGATGTGTTCAATTCCTAGACATATTAGAAATATAGATAGTGAAGAAACTTCTTACAAGGCTATTTCAGATAACAATCTAGGAAAGGGAAGATGCTACCCCAGGTAACCCCAAGCTCCAAGATCCCAGCCAGGACTAGAATTTAGTTCCCTTGCATAAATAATTTTTATTAATTTTATTTTTAATTTATGGAATAAAACAAGCATTTTCACAACACAGCATAATATAAAAATAACAATCAGACTACTGCTCTTTTCAATAACCCTTGGAGGTAACAGTGGACCATCTACATATATGGCAGGCAGTGGGAGGCTTGAAGCTCAGGATCTCACTAACTCTGGAGATGAACAGATCAAAGAGCCATTTGCATAATCATGACAGTAGAAAATTACAGGGTGGATGAAAGTTCCAAGGAATATACACCAGTAAAAACAGATGTCCATGGGCTCTACATTTAGAGAGAGGGAAAAACTCAGGGGAGAAACAAAAGAAGTTTCTTGAGCTAAAAAGTAATAATGAACTCTTAAAACCTCTTCTTCCCTTGTGTAAGATCCTACTATAGACTGAAATGTATAAAATATTCAATTAAAAATAACTTTTAAAAAATGTGTGACTATTATTTTTTCATCCTAAGCACTATAGCTTAGCACGGAGTCAGGCACATGAGGGCATTCAGTAAATTTAACTGAATTTACAAGACTCCAGAAGAATTCAGTTTGTGGAATTTATAATCAGATTTTGATGTCTTAAGAGACAGAATCAGTAGGGACAAGAGTCATTTTCCTCATCAAAAAAGACTGACCATTTAAGAGGTTTGTGGAGTTTTTGTTTAACCTTATTGATTAGATTAGAAAGCAATGTAAATGATAGTTTGTTTTGTCTATAACCTTTTTTTAAAAAACTGATTTGTTTATTTACTTTTGGTTTACAAAATTCAGTTCCACAATCCCTTGGGTTTCAAATTTTCTCCCCTCTCTCTCCCCTCCCCATGGCGTCATGCAATCAAGTATAGGATCTGCAAATACTTTCACACCGGACATTAGTCTGGTTACACAGAAGGGTTCTAACCAGTGGAGTGAACAATGGGGAAAAAGAAACAAATCCAAACGTGGAAAAGAACAATAGCATGTACATTGCTTCAGTCTCCTTTTAAAGTCTATTCTTTCTAGATCTTTCTCTGAATGTAGATATCTCCTTCCATCTTGAGACCCGTAGAGTTGTCTTATAATTGTGCATTGCTGAGAAGAGTCCAGTTTATCAAGGCTGGTCATCTCACATGTGATGTGTCTGTGATTGTGTACAGGTTTTGCCTGGTTCTGCTCTTCTCACTTAGCATCAGTTTATATAAGCCT
>CM053580.1:393220084-393237065 GCA_028627135.1 Pseudochirops cupreus | reverse complement strand
TGGCAAGAGTTTATAAAACTGCACTTACCCTTTGACTCAGCAAGACTGCTACTGTGTGTATATCCCCAAAGAAATCAAAGAAAGAGGAAAAAGACCCATGTGTACAAAAATATTTATAGCAGCTCTTTTTACAATGGCAAAGAATTGGAAATTGAAGGGATATCCATTATTTGGGAAATTAATGAACAAGTTATGGTATATGAATATGAGGGAATGCTGTTGTGCAGTAAGAAATGATGGGAATAATTTTAGAAAAACTTGGGAAGACCTCTATAAAGTGAAGTGAGAAGAATGAGGAAAACTGTGTGGTCATGGCAAAAATGTAAAGATATTAACTATCAAAGACTTAATAAACTTCATCAACACAATTACCCACCACAATTCCAAGGGACTCATTATAAAACAATGCTATCCACCTCCAGACAGAGACCTGATGGGCTCAGAGTATGGTTTGAAGCATATTTTTTTCCTTTTTGGATGGAGGAAGGCATTATAGGAATTTGTTTTGCATGACTATATTTATTTATAATAGGTTTTGGTTTTCTTGCCTTCTCATTGGGTGTGGGATGGGAAGAAGGCAGAGAATTTGGAACTGGAGAAAATTTAAAACTTTCCGTGCTTCAAAAGAAAGAGGAATCTCTTAAAATGGTTCATTCAAGAGTCTGAAGAAAGGAGGTAAAGATTTTAGCAAAGATTGAGTAGATAGAAAGGATATTGCAGAAATGCAACTCATTCAATGAGGGAGGTGAAGGAGAGGGAAGAATCAAAGTGACCCCAAGGATTCAAGCCTAAGTAATCAAGAAAATTAAGTTTCATTAATAGAAGCAGGAGAGTTAAATAGGAGAGGGTTTTTTTGGCAGGGAAGAAAGAGGAGAGAACATGTTTTAAGTTTTGGAGACAATAAGTTTGAAGAATACTTTGATGTATATACAATAGGCAATTAAAACTACCTTTGGAGTTCAAGGAAGAAGTTAGAATTACAGACACAGATTTGAGAGAAGTGATTATTTCTCTCTCATATTAATAGCCAATTATTTAAATTGGAGAGTTCTAATCCTCTTACCCCCCCCCCCCCAATTATTTCCACATCCAATCTCTCAAGGATGGCTGATGGAAGATAGGATTAACATTCTTCTCATTCTAGGTATTGCTACTCTATACAACTAGTTCAGACTTCTAATTTGAGGTGAAACTCCCAGCCCATTGTTTTCTAATCAGACTTGGGTGGGTGAATATAGATTCTTTTTTCAGATTGCCCAAGGCTGGGGGTGCTTTGGGTATAGGGATAGTCTCTCTATCTAACATTGGAGTGAACTCATTTCTCTTTGTAAAGTCCATCTCTCATTAATTGTTAACCAATCAGAGTTGATTGTCATCCTCAGGAACACCCCTCTTCCCAGGGCATTTAAGCTGTGAGCCAACCACCATGAAGGTCTTTAGCATTTGAGAGTGCCACTGACCTCTTTTTATTAAAATGCTAGCATAATTAATAAAATGACTAATTACCCACAAATTATGCCTCTCCAACTTTTTAAATGCTACCGATTTGAGAGTCATTTGCATAGAGATAGTCTTCAAAATTATGAGATAAAGGAGAAGGAGAGAATAATGTCTCTCTGGACAGGAAAATTCAGATGAAATTTCCCCCTTTTTATTTGGTATATCAGACTGCTGATTGGAATACTGAGGGAACTTAACTGCTAAGAAGTCCTAGGGACAGCATTATTGTTGCACTTGGCAAATATTTACTGAGTACCTACTTTGTGTATGGCATGTTTCTTTATATCATTTTAAGGTTTCAAAAAACTAACCTGTCAGTAATTCACTGTGGCAGAAAGTTCAGGAACACAGATGAAAGCAGAATATTTTCCAGTTCCTATGGAAATTTAACAGATGCAAATCAGTTGTCACTATCAGGAGACCAAAGGAAGCTAGAAAATATCTTAGCTGGCAAACACTTGATATCGAGCTGATGTTGCAGAAATACAATGGCCTGTGTCCAGAAGTAGATTGGAAGAAGAGGATGGCCTGTATTACATTTGGGATCTTGTCCAGTATCATCAGTGTTCCCTGGTTTCTTTCCTCCTGAAAACAAAGACCGATCTTTTGCAGCAGCAGTATTCTCTGGGATAATTATTAGAATCATAATACATTAATAATGACAAAGCCAACATTTATATGCACATTGTAGACTGCAAAATGCTTTAAAAATATCTTATTTGATTCTTACAACAACTTTGACCGGGTGGCGGGGGGCAGCATTGTGTTGGTGATTGTCTGCTCTATGACTGCTAAGCACAGAATAACACAATGTTTGAGGAATTAAAATTCTGAAACATTGAAAAGGTAATAGAGAGATTGCATGGTAGATAAAAAAAAAACTGCTGCAAATCCTTAGTGATGAGCTAGGTGCAAAGAGTCGTAAATAATAATAACTAACATTTGTATAGGGCTTGAAGATTTGTAAAGTGCTTTACAAATATTATCTCATTTAGAGGTAGCTGGTGGTACAGTGGGTGTGCTATACCTCAAAGATTCAAAGAAAGCTCAAGGGGGATCCCAGAGCCTGCACCTCATCAGATGGAGTGCTGGGCCTGGAGTTAAAAAGACCTGGGTTTGGTCTCAGATATTTCTTAGCTATGTGATCCTGTACAAGGCACTTAACTTCTGTTTCCCTCAGTTTCTTCAACTGTAACATGTGGAGAACAGTATCATCGACCTTTCAGAATTATTGTGAGATCAAATGACATGAAATTTGTTTTCAAAAGTATTTAACACAGTACCTGGTACATACTAGGTGATATATATAAATGCTTATTCCCTTACTTTCCCCTTTCCTTCATTTGTTCCTCGTAATAACCCTGGGAGGTAAATACTATTATTATCACCATTTTATTGATGAGGATACTGAGTCAGAGATGTTAAGTTATTGCCCAGATCCACACAGCTAGTAATATCAAAGTAGAATTCAAACTCAGTTCAACCTGACTCCAACTCAGGTACCCAATCCACTGTGCCACCTTTTATCATCAAAAAGATTTAGCAAGTCTGAGGGATACAAGCATGGCATGTAATATTAAAACACCTAATACTGGAGTTCTTAATCTTTTTTGTGTCATGGATCCCTTTGGCAGTCTGTTGAAGCCAATAGACCTTTTCTCAGAATAATGTTTTTAATTCATTTAATAAAATATATAGAATTACAAAGGAATCCAATTATATTGAAATACCTTGATGAAAAATATTAAAACAGTACATGGACCTCAGGATAAGAACCCTTGATCTAAAAGATCGTAGAACATGAATGACCTTCTATAGAGAGTTTATTGGAGGACATGGACTATATTTAAACAAGTTATAAAAATATTTGTCAGTTGTGAACAGTACCTGTGGAGGGATTACCCACATCAGTGATCCACTAATTTATCATAATATGCATAGAGCACTATGCTGTGTGTCCTAAAAGATAGAGTAAAGAAGAGATGGCATTTGCCTTGTAGCACCAATGCAATATTCATCGCACTGATGATGACTATGAATATGCTGGCATAGTTCTCAATAACAAAATATAAAGACTCTCCTTATAGAAGACTGAAGTAAAACATTTATTAAACCACCAAAAAGCCAAATCCCAACACCAGTAAACCAAATCCATCATGGCAACAAAGAAGTTAATAAACCATGGCACAGCAGGTAACCATACCATCCTTTAGCCAACAAACACTCAAAAAAGCCTAACTGTCTCCTTGGGTGCATCTTCTCCTCCCTTTAGCTTTAAATGCTCTGACTCTCAGCTTCCTGTGGGATCTGCTCCATCCTTCAGCAAACTCCTCCCATCACAGGCTCTAAGTGATTACGTTTGGCCTATAAAGGGACAGGGAAGAGCTTTAAATTCCCTTAGGCTTATCAAGGGGCAGGAAAGATCTTCAAATTCCTATTACCATCACCTGCCTTCAAGGAGCTTACAACTTAAATGAGAAAGTAATATAGATAACATATTTAGGAAATCACATTTAATGTCCCTGATGAGTTATCAATGTGGATGCTGACATTATTATTATAACACACAACAGGGTGGAGAGGACCACTATGTCATCTACAAAGGTAGAAACGGATTCTTAAAGGTCTTCACAATAGCAGTATTTTGAAGAGGGTGGCACAGACTTCAAGTAGGAAGCAAGGTGGCATATTGACACCATCTTCCCAGTTAATGATAAAGGGGAATGGGGTGTCAAGTTCCAGGTAGAAGAAGCATATGGAGAAATTAGTGTTTTACCATCTATCCTAAGGACACATTTTAAAACAAAATATGTTTATCCAAATGTCAGAACACGTAGTGAAAAGAAGAGCTACATTCCCTTGGCTCTATGTACCTACTATCATTAGGAGAGGGTACACACACAAAGAGCACATGTGATGAGGGAATATTCATGAAATAGCATTGTATGGTCATTGTACACATATATAAGACACATCAGGAACCTGTCAGGCCAATGTATTTGTGCCCTCAATGCCCTGGTAGTAAACTCTGTGAGTTTGCTTTTATTATTTATTCTTAATTATGTTCTTTTTCTCTGTCTCTAATTCTTATTTTCCCCTGCTCTCATTTTTCCTTCCCTTTCCTAGCTTAGAGAAGAGTGTATTACCCATTTCTGTTTGTCTTCTTCTTTCAACTTTGTCCATTCTATTCCTATTACGTTAATTTTTAATGCCCCATTCCAATAAATGTCGTTTTTATTCCTCTTCTTTTCTTATTCCTTTCTCCTTTTGGAATATTTTAGAAATACATTCCCATAGAATGCTAATTCTTGATGTAGGCATCATGGAAGTCAGTCATTCAATAAGCATTTATTAAGCACCTAAGCCAGGCACTATGCTAAGCATCTTACAATTATTAGCTTCTTTGATACTTGCAACAACCCTGAAAGGTGGGTGCTGTCCTTATGCCTATCTTACAGTTGAGAAAGCCAAGGTAGACAGAGGTGAAGTGTGCCCCTACATTCAGAAGCTTAGAAGTGGGGGATAATATAGAGGCTCATGTTAGAAGCAGGAGAAAAAGGATGAGATGCTGAAAACAGAGGATATACAAAAAAGAAAAGAAAATACCACACAGTTCACCAGTGGCAGAGTAGTCATTAAGGTCTGGTAAGAGAACATGAGCAAACACAGGCAGTCACACATGCAATACTGTGTAAGCACTGACATGCCCATAGGCTAGGCCAGAATATTAAATGTAATATTTACGTTATCGACCTTTAGCAAATGTTTGCCTTAGCTGAATACAGATGGCACAAAGTTGGTTTTCCGTGGACAGATTGCAGTGGGAATTTGGGGAGAGGCCCTGTTGGAGGCACAGAAGATTTTAGCTAAGCCAATTTAGCCAAGCTTGATGTAGGAACTAACTGATCTTTTCTTCACAGACCAAGGCAGAAAGACGACATTGGGCCTATTGAAATTGTTAAGTGCTAACTGTGACACCACATTTGATATAGATAAGGAGTTGGAGAAATTAGCAAAGGTTCCAGAAAGTAAGTCCTCCATCAGTTCTTTGTGTTAATTCTCATGTTATCTCAATTTTGTAGTTGAATGCCATTGCAAGTTGAAATTCAACTCCTTTATTTTGTAGGTGACGAAATTGAGGCTCAGAGACATGAACTCATTTACCTCAGATAATCAAGAGAAATTTTCCTTACCAATTATTCAAAAGCATTCGCATTCTGTGAAATAACCACAATTCCATATATTAGGAATCTTGAATTCTAGTTTTAGTGGATATTCAAAATTAATCCTAAGTTTATTCTACAATTTTAATGAAATATTAAATTTTCCCAAATTTGTTTTTCCTGCTTTTTCATATGTAAAATAGTACTGTGGAGATCAGTTAGCATTTGAAAATGCTTGCAAAGTGTCATATGTGTATATATCACACACATACATATACATGTAATAAGTCATTATTATTATCCTTGCTTCTCCCACATTTAATTAAACAGATCAAATGCCTTAAGTATAAGGGCAACCATTAGGTTGTTAAATTTGTATCAAAACCTACTTATTTCTAGAGGGAGGAGCAAAACGGTCATTTCAAGATATTTGTATGGGAGAACAATATGTGATTTTTTACTGACTTGTTCTTTGGATGTTTGCTTAACAAGAAGGTGAAGTAAATTCTTTTATATGACTTAAGGGAAAGAGAGAGGTTTTAAATTTGCAGTCTTTTAAAAGATAGATGTGATTAAAAATAGCTAAAATAAATAGATGTGCTTTCAAGTTTCAGGAATGTTTTAGGAAGAAGTATAAGATGTTAGAAATAAATTATATTTGCATAGTACGTCAAAGCACTTCTAATAATTGTTTTTGTTTTTGTTTAAATCATTTTGCAGCAATTGCAAATTCTAATAATTCAGTTCATGTCATTTAGCAAAATGTAACTTTCATTTACAAAAATATTCAGATTGTGTCTCCTTGGAGATTACTTCTAGCTTTGGTAAAAATAGAAGCATTTAAAACATTATAACTTGATTTTGTAGTCTAATATGAAGGCTGAGTCTATAGCAGGGCTTCTTAAACTTTTCCACTTGTGACCCCTTCAGTGCTTCTTAAACCCCCATTTGGTGTTGCAATCCACATAGGATCCTAAGAATTCTGTAAGATATAACATGGCTTAAAGGTACTTCTCTTCATCATAGCATCTTGGTATTAAAAAACATATATGGTCTAAAAGGGAACAGCCATCATTTCCTGATATTCTCTGAAGGTCAAATGAAATAAGGGTACTGCTATGTTCTTGTGGAGGCAGTGAACCTATTTTGCATCTTCATTTAAGGAGAATAGTGATTTTAATTATAACTGGGCCAATGGCATTCCCTAGAGCTTGTAGTACTGCAAGTAAGCACTTTGGTAGAGTTGCATGGACAACTTTGCAATGCTTCTGCAACCTTCAGTCCTTTCTGGTCATTTAGGATTAGAATCATTCAGGCACATCAGACTAAGTTGATTGGATAATGCATACAGCCTGAATGGTACAGTGAGGCTATCAATCATATTTCACATGAGACTCTAATCTTCAGAAAGAGAAGGTAGAAAACTAGGCTATTATAGAGAAGAAGGTGACCAGCTATTCTATTTTGTGGCATGAGTAATTTAGGCTAGAAATAAAGAACATCTTGCATGCATGAATGGTTGATACATTGCTAGTAATGGAAAATGTGGAATCTCCCTGGGAGTACTGAAAATAGATGGAAAAAATATATTCAAGTAGCACAGGGAGAATTTCTCTGGAAGAAAGGCTTGTACTAAATATCTCTTCCATAATTCTATACTTTGATGATGCTATTCATTTCTTGTTAATCTTAAACCCTTTGTTTTTAGCATTTCATCTTGAATATTTCAATTTATTATTGTTTATCTCACTGGTATATGACAATCCCCCATGGTGATTCTTTTCTGGATTACTGATTTTTCTTTAACATTGATTTTTTTTTCTGAATTATTAACAGCTTCTTAATTTTTAATTCCTCAAAGTTATCTTTTATATATTGTATTGTTTGTAGAAAGTACTTGGAAACTACATTATTAGTGAGTGAAATAAATGCCTCTCATGCTTCCTAATTTCCAACAAAGCAAAATTTATATTGTCATTGTTATATAACATTTTTCAAGGTAGACTGAGGCACAGAGTTCCAAACATGATCAGTTTACTGACAAAGTAAGTACAAATTTGCCAATAAATAGGTTCTTGGCCCCCTCAGAAAAGCTAAGACCTTGAATGAGGGGGATAGCTCTCTTTTGTAGACAAAAGAAGGGGCATCTAGAATAACTGGCAGCCTCATAGATGGGGAAAATAGTGTGATTAATTAAAAAGCTTGTAGCATCAAAGGCATGAGGAACAATATGATTGGCTGGAAATTAAGAACGAAGTTGCTAGCAACAATCCTTCCTTATATTCTCCACTAAGAAAGTTTTATTGTTTGAGTACACCTGCAAGGATAGTTTAGCTATACTGAACCAGACTACCTTGGATAATAGACCAGATTCCCTGGCATCCACCTGCATCCTTTAAGGATAACAGATTTCCTTGAGACAAAAACAGAACAGTGATTAGTGGGAGAATTGAACTCCTAAACTTATCTCACAGAAAATGAGTATTTTACAGGAAGGCTGAATTTCCAAACTTAACTCTGAAACAAACGAAATGTGACTTAGGCAGTTACAAAAATGTCGGCAATGATACAGAAAAAAATCTGTAATAAGATAGCATCCATTTGATTTTTCCCAATTTTCACTCTGTTTCCAGTAATGCATGATGATGTTCTCTTGGCCTACCCCACTCGACGAGTGAGTTGTGCTGTGGTAAATACTCCGTCACCATGTGTCAACAAGACCATTGGTCACATTGAAGATCTGGAAGTAAAGATAGAAGAATGTTTTCAACAGGTACAACACCATTTTAAATGCTAAAACGGTTTTAGGCTCTTTTAATTTCAGCACAACTCTACATTTGAAAGATTCCACAAAAATAATTTTCTGAAACTAACATACACCCTTTTATGAAACTGTGAACATTGACTAATTTTACTCATAACGATGGCTGAGATCTCTATAAAACTCCAAGGTTTCCAAAATGCTGCACATATGTCATTAGCTCCTTTGGTCCTCACAGCCACCTTGTGAAGTGGGTAGTATGCATTATTCTGCTTTACAGATAAGTAATTTCAAGCTCTGGAAAGTTAATAACTTGACCAGGAGCACACAGTGAGTAAGAGTCAGAGCCAGGATTCAACAGTAGCCTAGATCTTCAGGTACCTTGTACAGTACTGTTGTACTGTTTTACATTTGCTTTTGAGGGTATTTTTAGTCTATGATGGTGAAATTATCTTATTAAAACAGAGTCCTTATCCACCTAAATTCATACAATCCTAGACTCATTCTTTATCTAGAAGTAATCATGCTACGTGGCAATTTCCATAAACCAACTCAACTAGTAAATTAAATAATATTTGCACTCTTTTTTGGGGGGAATGCTAAACTGATTAGATGGTTAGATGCGTAAATTGATGTATTAACGGACATTATGCCCTTTGTGGTGAGTGATTTAGTTGTAAGGAAATACTTGATGGGTCTGCTGAGAAACAGTATTGTAATTTTGATTGTTTATCTATACATTGCTAAGGTCTACCACTGATTATTACTCATTGAGTAAAACTTTGAAAATTGTAACTTTGTATTGCTTTAAAAATGTAATATTGGGGGCGGCTAGGTGGCACAGTGAATAGAGCACCGGCCCTGGAGTCAGGAGGACCTGAGTTCAAATCCGACCTCAGACACTTAACACAAAAACTAGCCGTGTGACCTTGGGCAAGTCACTTAACCCCAACTGCCCTCCAAAAAGCAAAAACAACAACAACAAAAAAATAAAAATGTAATATTGGAGTAATAGAAAAATTTCAGATTCTCCATTAATTGATCAGTTTTTCCCTTGATGGACTAATGCCTAGAAAGGTAGAGGAAAACAAAGGAAAATGAGGGGAATATGCTTCTTTCTTTATACCATAGCCTTTGGGCTTCAAGGGTAAGTAAGAAATATTGAAGAATCCCCCTGAAGAGGACCTCTTTTGACCCCCAGATCTTCATAGGACCACAGAAGTTAGTAGTAGGAAGGAATCCCAGTCACCATCTTGAACTAGGTGACTGAACTGCTTCTCTGTTACTGTTGAGGGTGTCACCACCATCCTCCCAGTGCCCTCAGCTTCCAGCTCAGGTGTTATCTTTGTACTCCTCAGTCTCTCTCACCCCCTTCCCTCCACCCCCATATCCAATCTGTCACTAAGGCCCCCTCTAAATTACATCTTTGCAACATCTCTTGAATGTCTCATTCTTTCCTATAACACTGCCAACGTTCTAGTTCAGGCTGTTAACATCTCACATCTGTATGATTGTAATAGCCTACTGGTTGATTTCCTTGCCTCCAGTCTCTCCCCACTACCTTCCAACTTCCCTTCAGTTGCCAAATTAATCTTTCTTAAATGCAGGTCTGATCATGTCATCTGCCTGTTCAGTAAACTCCATTAGCTCATTATCATTTTCAGGACCAAATGCTCTGTTTAGTATTCAACATCCTTAGCAACCTGACTCCCACTTTCCTTTCCAGGCTTCTTACACCTTACTCCTCTCCATGTACTCTGCAGACTAGTGACACACTGACCTCTTTGCTCATCCTTGCACAAGACTTTCCATTTTCTGACTCTGGGCATTTTCACTGGTTGTTACCCATGACTAGAACACTCTCCTCGTCCATGTCGACTGCCTGGATTCCTTCCAATCCTAGCTAAAATCCTACCTTCTACAAGAAGCTCTTCCTAATCCTCCTCACTTAATACTAATGCCTTTCTCCTGTGGATGATCTCTAGTTTATTCTACACATGGTTTATTTATGCACAGTTGTTTTCATGTTGTCTCCTGCTTTAGACTCATCTCTATGAGATCAGGGACTCTTTACTTTTCTTTGTATGTCCAGGGCTTAGCATAGTACCTAGCACATGATAGGTGGTTAATAAATGTTTATTGATTGACTGAAAGGAATCCCTGCTACCATATACTGGACAAGTGGTCATCCAGCCTCTTCTTAAAGCCCTCCAAGGATGGAGAACCCTATGCCTCTTGATCTTTTTGATGATTCTACTTGTCAGGAAGCTTTTCCTAGCCTTAAGTCTAAATTTGCCTCATTGCAGAGTCTACCCATTTTTCCTCCTTCTACCATCTGAGGTCAACCAGACCAAGTCCAATCTCTTCTCCACATTATAACTCTTCAGATATTTGAGAGTAACTCTTACGTCCTTCAAGTATTCTTTTCCCCAGGATAAATACCTCTAGCTCTTGTGACTAATCCTCATATGCCTTGGACTCAATACTCTTCACCGTCCTTGTTTCCCTACCCTGCAACTCTCCGGCTAACAATGTATTTCTTTAACCTTGGTACCCCAGACTGGTCACATTACTCCAGATAAAGTCTGAAAAGGGCAGAGTATTGAGAGATTATCATCTCCCTATTCCTCAAAGCGGTGCCCCTCAGTAGAGTCCATGATTTTATTAGCTTTTTATTTTTGGCTGCCTTATCAAACTCCTGACCAAAATTGACAATACAGTCAACTAAAGAAGACCTCTAGATTCTTCTCTCTACAACTACTTTGACCCCCTTTTGTTGTCTTTAGCCTTACTTATCAGCCTAATTTATTCTGAATTTTAGCATTCCTGACACTTTGGATGGAAATTTTCCATACTTTTCTGTACATCCCTCTTGCTCTTGCATTTATCTTTTGTATCTCAGTACAATCCAAATAGATGACCACACTCTTAACTCATAATGTGAGCTTGCAGTCCATTAAAACTCCTGGTTCATTTTTTTTCAGACTAACTTTTGTCTAACCAAATCTACTTGTGAACTTGGCTTTTTGAACCCATATGTAAGGATTTACATTTCTCCCTACTGAATTTTATAATTTTAAATTTATCCCAATTCTCCAGTTTGCCAAAAATATGAAGGATTTTTTTTTAAAGATCCAATTGTCATCCAGCACATTCGTTATTCCACTCAGCTTTGTGTCATATGTAAATGTAATGACCATGGCCTCTATGCCTTTACCCAGCATGACAGGGCCAACCACTCGTCCCTGGAACTCTCTGCTAGACCCCTCCTACCAAAGTGACATTGAACCACTAACAGCTACTCTTTCAGTCTGACCCTTCAACTTATACCAAACCATGCAATTTTATCATTGTCAAATCCAAATCTCTTTTCATTAATATGATATACTTTATCAAACACTTTGCTAATATTTAGGGAAACTATGTTAGTGACAGTCCGTTGATGTAACAGTTTATTCACTCTGTCAAGAACAGAAATGATATTAGTCCAGCATGACCTGTTCTTAATGAAGCTATGCTGGATCTTTGTAATCCCTGGTTCCACATCTAGATATTAAATAGCTGTATCTTCAGTGATCTGTCTTAGAGTTTTTCCCAGGAATCAATCACTGGCCTGTACTTTTAAATTTCTGTACCCCCTCCCTCATTCCCTTTTTTTTAAAAACAGAATAACACATGCTCTGATTCAGCCTCATGGTATTTCTCCCATTTTTGATATTTTTTCATGTATCATGGACAGTGGCTTAGCCATCACATATGTCAGTACATTCGATACGTATAGATGTAGTGCATCTGAACGAGTTGTCTTGAGTTCATCAAGGATAAGTAGATGCTCTCTTTTCTTGGATACAATTTTCCGTTAGCCATCCTAGCCAACAGGCCTTTTAACCTAACATTTCTAGGACATATATTTTATTCTTCTTGGTAGAGAAAATAGAAGCAAAATAAGAGTTGACCAACTCTATCTCCTCTCCATTTTATGTTATTACTGCTTTATCCATTATGAAGAGATCCTAAGCATTTTACTTTTTCTTCTTTTCTCCAATAAACCTAAAATAAGTCCACTTAATGTACTTAGTTTTCTTTGCCATGCACAAAATTATGATCTTTAGTGCTCCTGATACCATTCTTAAAGGGATGATCCTACTTTTTTGTATTCATCCTCTCTTACTTATTCTTGCTTTCAACTTAGTATTGTATTTTTAAGTAATATTTTATTTTTCCCCAATTACATGTAAAATCAGTTTTTAACATTCTTAAAATTTTGAGTTTCGCATTCTCTCCCTTCCTTTCTCCTTTCCTCCCTCATTGAGAAGGCACGCAGTTTGATATAGGTTATACATGTGCAGTCATGTAAAAACATATTTCCATATTAGTCATATTGTAAAACAAAACATACAAAATTTTTTTTTAAGTTTAAAAAAAGTATGGTTCAATCTGCATTCAGACTCCATCAGTTCTTTCTCTGGAGATGTGTAGTAATTTTCATCGTAAGTCCTTCAGAATTGTCTTGGATCACTGTATTGCTGAAAATAACTAAGTTACTCATAGCTGATCATTGTATAATATTGCTGTTACTGTGTAGACTGTTCTCCTGTTTCTGCTCATGTTACTTTACATCAGTTCATGTAAGTCTTTCTAGGTTTCTCTGAGGGCATCCTGCTCATTATTTCTTATAATAGCAAAGTGGTCACAATCACATACTGTAACTTGGTCAGTTATTCCCCAGCTGATGGGCATCCCCTCAATTTACAATTCTTTGCCTCCACTAAATTTGTATATATATAGGTCCTTTTCCTTTTTGTTTTTTTAGTTCTTTGAGATAATAGACCTGGTAGTGGTATTGCTGGATCAAAAGGTATGCACAGTTTTATAGCCCATTTGGCATAGTTCCAAATTGTACTACAGAATGACTGAATCAGTTCACAACTCCATCAACACTGCATTAGTGCCTCAATTTTCCCACATTCTTTCCAATATTTGTCATTTTCCTTTTCTGTCATATTAGCCAGTCTTTTAGGTGAGGGACAGTATCTCAGAGTTGTTTTAATTTGCATTTCTTTAGTCAATAGTGATTTAGAGCAGTAATTACTTCATCTGATATTTGCCTATTCATATCTACATTTATCAACTGGGGAATGCCTTTCATTTTTATAAATTTGACTAAGTTCTCTATAGATTTGAGGAAGGAGACCTTTCTCAGAGATACTTGCTCTAAATTTGTGTATGGACATTTGAAACCATGGGTTTTATTTCTGACTCTTTTCTTGAATTTTGACTCCTGTGAATTTCTATGTATCTTAAGTGCTTCTTTCTTTTCTTTATAGTGTCTAACTTGAGGAATATACAGAGGTCTTCTCCTTTCCTCATGCTTTTTAGGGTTAGAGCCTTTTGATTTGATAATTTGATGGAAAATACTTTCTCCCCATCCTTTCTTAGGTATACTTTTCTTTGACCAAAAATCCATTATTCCTATATTTTAAACCATCATTTAGAATTCCACATTCCATTCTTAGATACTACTCTTTAACCAGCTGTTCAATACCAAAATTAATTTTTCTCTTCTTCATGTATTTCTTTTGATTTGCAAAAGGGAACAAAACATAACTTGCATTCATATAGTCTTGAGTTTCTTATCTAAGACTTCCTAATCATTGGCAATACTTTTTAAAGGTTCATTCTGTGCCATTTATACATCTGTAAATGACCAGGCTGTAGGCCAACACTAAAGTGGAGAGAGAGTTGGTGCATAACTTTTTGAGATGCAGCAGAGTATGGATTGATTCTCTGCTTCTTGTGTTAATTTTTGCCTGACAATTAACACCAAGAAAACAGAGGTTCTCCACCAGTCATCACTACATCCACATGTGGAACCATTGATTACAGCAAATGGAGAGATTTTGAATGCTATGGATAAGTTAACTTGACTTGGCAGTATCCTTTCCAGGGATGTACACATCTATGATGAGGTTGATGCACTCATTGCCAGAGCTAGCTCAGTGTTTGGGAGGCTCTGAAAGAAAGTATGGGAGAGAGGAGTTATTAGACTGCCTACCAAACTGAAAGCCTATGGAGCCATTGTGCTGACCACATTGTTGTATGCCTGTGAAACCTGGACAGTCTACTAGCACCATGCCAGGAATTGTCTTAGGAAGATTCTGAAGATCACTTGGCAAAATAAGATACCAGATGCTGAGGTCCTTTCTCAGGCTGAACTGCCAAGCATTCAGACTCACTGCAGAGAGTGCAACTCCAATGGACTGATTGTGTTGCTTGCATGTCAAGCGTATGTTTGCCTGCCTAAACACTATTTTATGGAGAATTCACACAAGGCAAGCACTCACACAGAGGTCAGAAGAAGTGATACAAAGACACTCCTAAGTTCTCTTTAGAGGACTTTGAAATCAGCTGTGAGACATGGGAGACACTGGCACAGGACCATCTGGCATGGTGTGCCTACATCAAAGCAGAATTTCAGAAGTTCAAAAGAAACATGAAATGCACAATTTTAGAGACATCTTCAAATATTTGTATGGAATATTTATGCACAACCTGTCAGAGCCTTCTGAACATGTAGTGGTCTGATGAGCCACTGTCAGACACAATATACCTCGACCCCAACATAGTGATGTCATTTTGGTCCACTTTGAGCAAGAAAGACAACAGCCAACCAAATGACTAAAAGTGGGCTGATCTTATACATTTTGATAAGTCTTGGAACATTTTCTGTTATATCTTGGATACATACCCCTGTTGTGGTGCCCCAAAGCAGGGAATCACAATTAGGGTTAGCATAGTGTGTGGTACTGAAGGGGGTCACCATAAAATGTAGAGGGTCAGGGTTAGGGTTTCTCATCTTTCACCCCAGCCATTGGAGCTACACCGCTGCATTCCTTCATGAACATTTTTATTCTCTTTCACAGCATGGGGTGTAGAGAGACATCGTTTGACTTCTTTACCTTCTCTTCTAGGAAGGAATCACCCTATACTTTGAACACAGATAGTCAGATATATAAACCCTAAGTGTAAATCACTGCAAAATTTCCCATGATGATTGAGGTTTTCAGCCTCCCTTCTTTGAATTACTTGTGGATATTTACACGTTAACCTTCTAGCACTGAACAGCTAACCCCACTCAAAAACCTTTCCTTTGTCTCAGCCATTTAAATGAAGTCATACCCTGCCCGTCTTCTATCAACTTCTTGTACTTTTATTAGTTTATCTCCCCACCAATTCACTTTATGAATTTGCTTATGCTCTGGATTTTTCTACTTATCATTTATTATTTACTTAATCTTGCCTGCGGTCTTCTCCTACTTCTTTAGTCTACCTTTTCAAATTGGACTGCCCAATTCTTTAATGACACCCAGCTAAGATAATTAGTTTGTTTTAAGCCTAAGGAGGGGCAGCTGGATGGTTTAAGTGGATGGAGTCCTGGGCCTGGAGTCAGGAAGACCTCTGATTTAGAGAATAAGGAGGGACTAACTGACATGCTGCAGCTATCAACTTTGTTTCAGTAAAGTAGCATGATATAAAATAAATCTTCAAAAACCAGCACCATTTTGATATTATAGTAACAAAAGTAGGCAGACATAATGGGAAATGATATTCCATTCAAAACAATTTCAAAATGTATAGAAAAATTAGGAATCAATATACTAAGCCATGCCCAAGTGCCTGGTGTACCATAGGTGTTGTGCCGATAGTTACATGTATATGTATACTTATGTATGTATGTAGAGGTCAGGGAATCATAAAAATGTAGAGGTTTAGGTTAGGGGTGCTCAAGACCCCAAAATACCAACATGCTTGGCCCTGCTGAATGAATTCCACTCAAGTCTTTCAGCCAAAGAAAAGCAAAGTTTATTAAAGGTTCGCCATAAGGGGTAGACTCTTAAGGAGCCTTGGTATCTGTGACACTTACATTGGACAAGTGGGCCAGAAGCATCTGACACAGAGTGAGTCTGTGCTAGATCATTCTCTGGTGTTTTCTCCTTTCATGGAGGTAAGATGGGGTCTTATATACAGAAAGGTTGTGGGAGGAATCTAGGGGTGGTCTAGAGGAGGAGTTTGGGAAGGGTCTTCAGGAGGAGTCAAAGGAGGTCAGATACCTGTGATGAGAGATTAAGGGTGGGAAGTAGCTGGAGGCTACCTGGAGATGAGACAATGGAAGGCTAAGCTAGTTTAAGGGTATATGGATATTTTGAGAAGATCAAGGGTGGGAGCTAGCTGGACAATGGAGGGCTAGGCTAGTAACAGAGATATGGGTCTAGCTATAATGAAAGGCTGATGGCCTCAGGCAAATGGGAAGGCTCAGTCAGAGTTCAAGGGGGTTCCCAGAGCCTGTACCTCATCATGTATATATTACATATACAAGATACGTATTTCTTTCTTATATACACACACATACACACATAGCTATACACACATAAATACTCATAGTTCAGGTTTAGGGTGAAATTTGTTTTTATTTTGCATAGTATTATAAACTACTTGGTGGTTTGGGATGGCGTTCATTCTGTAATTCACAGAATATCATCATTGTCATTATATATGG
>CM053580.1:393196366-393219584 GCA_028627135.1 Pseudochirops cupreus | reverse complement strand
CGCACGCAACTGCTCAGCATCCAGGCACCTTGGTCCCAGCAGCTCTGGCCCCTGGCAGTTCCTGCCCCAGGCAGTCCTCAGCAGGAGTCCTTAGCAGAGATTCTGCCCTGCTCAAAGCAAAAGGAGTTCGCAACCACAGCCACTGCCTCTGACGCCGCTTCCAGTCAGCACCACAGGGAGACTAGCTTGGTTCCAGCGTTCTCTTGCTCCCCCCCTTCCTGCTACATCAGCAAGCTCAAGGGGCATGGAAGATCTTCAAATCCCAGTATTGTTACACCAGTCAAAACCATTTATATTGTTTCACAACTGTTTAAGACATATGAGCCTAGGATTTCAGAAAAACCTGGAAAGACTTACATGAACTGATACTGAGTGAAGTGAGCAGAACATTGTACATAGTAACAGCAACATTGTGTGATGACCAGCTTTGATGGACTTAGCTGTTGGGAACAATGCAATGATCTAAGACAATTCCAAAAGATTCATAGTGGAAAATGCTATCCACATCCAGAGAAAGAACTGTGGAGTCTAATTAAAACATACTATTTTCTTTCTTCCTGTTGTTTTCTCCTTCTTGTGGTTTTTCTTCTTTGTTCTGACTCTTCTTTCACAACATAACTAATGTAGAAATATGTTTAATGTGATAATACATGTATAGCTTATATCAAATTGCATACTGTATAGGGAAGAAGGGAAGGGAGAGGGGAAAGAGGGGGCAAAATTTAGAACTCAAAATCTTATAAAAGTGAACATTTAAACCTAAAAATGAATAAATTTAATTTTAAAAAAAAAGGAAAAAAAGGTTTACACCTTTAGAAAGAAAAAAAGATATACAAGCCTAAAGCATAAGTAATCAAGGTTTCTCAAGTATGATGACTTTTCTACTGCCATGCAAGTCAACACATCCTACTCTAAGGGCTCACAGTCTTGGCAAATTTTTACTGAATATCCTTTCCATGTGTTATTGAACAGGTTCTTTTTGGTAAAGTTTATATAGTCTGCAAGTATCTCATTTCATTCCAATCCCAAGTCTGAACTACCAGACAGCCCTAAGTCAGACACTGCTCAGAACACAGTGACATACCTATGCTTAAAAATCAATTTTTATATAGTCATTTAAGCACTCTGTTTTGGCCACAGTAAAATTCTTACATATATTGCATCTAACTTAAAAGTTATTTTTCCATAGTAATATAACCATACTTGTAGAAAGTGTTTGTATTTCCAGAAATTCCTCCTCAACTTCTTCATTTTTCTGAAACAGGGCTAAGGCTTGTGACAGCACTTGGTCTTTAAAAACATAAAACAAATACAATATTTCAGAGAACATTAAACATAAAAATAATATGTATTTTAAAACAATCAAATAATTTGTAAAGTTAAAATTTCAGTACCACATTCTGGGGATGTAGTTAAAAGCTCAAGAATTAATCAGAATCCAGGGCAGCTAAGTGGTGCAGTGAATAGAGCACCAGCCCTCGACACAGGAGTTCAAATCCAGCCTCAGACACTTGACACACTTACTAGCTGTATGACCCTGGTCAAGTCATTCAACCTCTCTCATCATCAGTTTCTTCATCTATAAATGGGGGATAATAATAACACTACATCACAGGGTTATATCACATATATTACAACCTACGTAAAGCTCTTTGAAAACCTTGAAACTCCATATAAAATGTTAGCTATCATTATCACTACATTTGGACAACATTTCAACTTCACATTATACATCATGGTTAGGTGGATAACTGTTGTTGTGTAGAAGATCCTGAGATAGTCTTTATTCCTTTTATAGAATATCTAAAACATGGTTCACATTCCATAGAAGCAACCAGAAAGTGGACTGATTACAGAAGAGGGAAGGAAAGAAGGAAGCAAACAGCATCCATTAAGTGTCTATGTGCCAAGCACTATGCTGAGTGTTCATTTGTTCCTCATAACAAGCATGGGACATAAGTGTTATTGCCATCCCCATTTTACAGCTGAGGAAGCTGAGGAAGACAGAGGTTAAGTAACTTGCCCAGGACAGTAAGGGTCTGATGCGAGGTCTGAATATAGTTCTTGGTGCAGCATACTGCACAATCTAGCTGCTAAGTTTTTCTATTTTGTGAATTATCATGTAACTCCAACTATCAAACTTGACACTTAAAAGGTTGCTTTGATGGTATTTAAACTAACATTTAATAGTTAACAAAAGTAACTGTTAAATACATTTTGCAATGGATTTACCTAATTAGGAGCATAACTATACCTTCATTATGAAAAAAAAATCCTAACTAGATTTTACATAATAGTCACTTTAATCTAAGTACTTTTTAAATCAACTCTTTAAAATTGGAATGTTTCCCAATCTGTTAAAGATGTAGATCTTTTACCAGTCCCTAAAGACACATTATTTATATTCCCATACTTCATATCCATTTAAAAACCAAAAGGTCTATGATATTAAGTTTCTTCACTGATGCCATTCAACACACACAGGTCACTGTGAAGAGAACAAGATTTACTTTTATTTTAAAACATTACAAAATATACCTTTTTCTAAGATGGAAGAGTTTACATGGACTAATGTTACTAACGTTCCATACTATTAGGAATCAACCTAACACTAACCCCTTACTGTTTGAAGATTAATTAGCATATGTTTCCCATTTTGTAAGACAATTATGTGAAAAATCTGTCGTCATTTTCTGTGGTTATTGTAAAAAATAAGACACAAGAAAGAGTAGTGTCTTAAGCATCATCTTATACCCTCATTTTAGTGGAAAACTTTAGATATAAATAAAAATATGCCTTTTAAATCCTAAATAATGGTAATTGATAATGTATGCAACAGAAAAATTAGATGTTATATTAAAAATAACTTTCTTCACTCCTGAATGAGAAAAGACAGGATAACTCAGTCAAGAAACATTAATTCAACACTATGTACAAGGCACAGTGATAAATGAACAAATGAAAGAGATTTACAGCCCCTTCCTTGAAGAAGCTGTTAAAGCAGAAAGGGTCCAGGTGGTGAGGAGTTTAAAATGCCAAACAGAAGGCTTTATCTTTAGTCATAGTACATAGAAAGACACCACAATTTATGTGTGGGAGAGGGGAGGAAGAGTAAGCTGGTCAGATCTGAACTTTAGGAAGTTGATTTTGGCAGCTATTTGTAGGACATATTTATAAAAGAAAGAGACTTAAGGAAGGTAATCAAACTAAAAACCATCAAGATGGCTGCTTGAGTGTAAAGCAAGAAAATCCAGCTCCTTGTAGTGCCAATTCACAGCACCAACAGCAACTATAAATATGCCAGCACAGTTTTCTATTACAAAATATAACAGACTCTCCATATAGAAGACAGAAGCAAAACATTTATTCAGACACCAGAAAACCAATTCCCAACACCAGAAAGTCAAATCCATCATAGTAGCAAAGAAAGGGAAGCCTCTAGCACAGTGGTTCTCAACCTTCCTAATGCCACAACCCTTTAATACAGTTCCTCGTGTTGTGGTAACCCCCAACCACAAAATTATTTTCATTGCTACTTCATAACTGTAATTTTGCTACTGTTATGAATAGTAATGTAAATATCTGATATGCAGAATGTATTTTTATTGTTACAAATTGAACATAACCCACAGGTTGAGAATCGCTGTGCAGAATATACATAGCCCATCCAAAGACAACAAAGACAGAACTGGAGGACAATGACTAAAGAAAAAAAGCACCGCTGAACTCAATCCACTGAATATTAAGCCCAGGGGCCTTAAGTTCCCTAACATTCTGACTTGAGACGTCAGGATGATCCTGGAAGATCTGGGGCTCTTCCTTAAGAGGTAGAGGTAAGCACAATAACCCAGGGGATATAGACTGTGACCAAGCAGGGCTAATCATCCCATCTTAAAGTACAGCAGAGAGTAAAACCTGGCCCTGGCACAAAGCCCCAAGTCAGGAACTAAAGATGGACAGATGAATAAATAAAAGAAAACACCAAATAGTATCAAACATTTTTCCAAATATAGAGATCCCCTCAAAAGAGAAAGTAACACTTTAATTGAAAGTAATGGCTCAAATGGGGGGAAAAGAGAAATGGTTTTACACAAGGGAACTACATGCATACTTATAAGAAATGAACAAATCAAAAAATTAAAAGTATATCTATGGAGAAAAGAATGAGAAGAAAAAATACCTTAGAAGAGAAAGTGGTCAACTTTGCCCAAGAAATTACCTCCTTGAAAACTAAAAACTGACCAAATAGAAATCAATGACTCCATGAGAGAGAACAAGAAATATTAGAATAAAACCAAAAGAATGAAAAAAAATAGAAGAAAATGCAAAATATCTAATATCAAAAACTGAACTGAAAAACATATTAAGGAGAGATATGAATCATTCAGCTCCATGAAAATAAGAGGACACAAGTATTTTTTTCAGTACCTACTATGTCCCAGGTACTATGCTAACCACTTTACATACATTATTGCATTTAATCCTCACACACAATGCATTAGGAGCTATTATTATTCCCATTTTTACAGCTGAGGAAATTGAGGCAAACAAAAATTAAATTACAGAGCTAACAAGTGTCTGAGGCCATATTTGAACTCAGGTCTTTCTGACTCCAGGTCTAGTGTTCTGTGTACCATACCACCTAGTTGTCTCCATGTTTTAAAATACACACACACACACACACACACACACACACACACCTGCAAGCATCTAAAAAGAAGTTTGAGAACCAAAGAATTTATAGTCAGGATTACACAATTTCTGGATACTTCTACTGAAAATAAGAAATGAAGTAGAAATATATGCCAAAAGGCAAAATATATAGATGTACAACCAAAAATAACTTACCCTGCAACGATGAGTAGAATAATACAGGGGAAAAAAACACAGTTCTTAAATGGAATAGAGGACTTTCAATTATTTTGGAAGAAAGGATCAAAGCTGAGTATACCCATCAATTGGAAAAAGGCTAAACATGCCATGATATGCAAACGTAATGGAATATTAATATGCTGAAACAAAAAATTAATTTGGTGAATACAGAAAGCATGGAACTATCTACATGGACTGATAGAAAGTGAAGTTAAGGAGAGTCAAGAAAATAATTGACACAGTGACTACAACAATGTAAATGGAAAGAATCATACACACAAAAAAAAACCCCCAAAATCAATGTTGCATAATTATAAAGAATAAACATGGTTGAAAGAAGGGAAATAATAATACTTATCCATCCATTTGCAGAGGCAGGAGGTGTATTGAACATTTTTAAATTCTTTCAATATTTTGATCAATTAACTTGATCTTTCCTCCTCATTTTTAAAAATATTATTTGTTACACAGTATGGCTCTCTGAGAGGGAGGGGAATACAGAGATTGGAAGAAACTATGGTGAGAGATATACATACACACAAACATACATACCTATATACATACATACAAATGTATGCATATATATATGTGTGTGTGTGTGTGTGTGTGTGTTTATATATATGAAATACCAATAAAAATTTATTTTAAAAAATAAAATAAAAAATGAACATGGGAATCCAAAAAAATCCTAGAAAGGTAAATGCGTTTGATCAAATGAAAAGAGATACAGGTTTATCCCCAAAGTATTGTTAAGCTGCTAAAACTTAAAGACATTAAAAATGAAGACTTTTGAGACATCCCGTATAGTGCTAACATTTTAATGAGTGGAGAAGCAAATGTCACCTCAGAACTTTAATACCTTCAAAGAATATTGAGCAAATTAAATGAGAAAAGTAGGAGACCTGGAGGTAGATTGACTCTGTTCTGAAAAGTTTTAAGAGAGAAAATAGAAGAAAAAGTAAAAAAGAAGGAATAGATTAGTATAGAAAGGAGCCAAAAGGCAGTGGGACTTGCTACATATTTTGATTGGGGGTACATGTGAATGAAAATATACAAAGATGGAAGAAGGGGCAGGGGAATGAGAATCAAGTGAACTAAAATCTAAGAAGGTTCCTTTGATTGCCCCTATACAATTAAGGAATAACAGAACCAACTGGAATATATGGATGTAATGGAATATTGTTACATAAGAAATGATGAAAGAGATGATTGCAAGAGAATCTTGGATAGTATAAACTGATGCAAAGTGAAATGAGAAGTAATAGGTGAATAATTTATGTGAGGAAAATAACTTTGAAAAGAAAAACAACCTTGAAAAACTTAAGTACTCTCATTAAAGCAATGACCAATCATGACTCCAGAGTACCTAAGAGAAAGCATGCTATACATGTCCTGAGAGAGAAGAATCAGACATACATTTTTTAATATGACCACTGTGTAGAGATGTTTTCCTCAACTATACTTATTTGTTTTAAGTTTTTCCCCCCTTTCTCTTGATTTTTAATTAGGAAATAAAAGAGGAATGGTTGTTGTCTTCATTCTCTAAGAGGACCAATGATATCAGGAGGGTGATGTCTTGACCTGCTTGTGAATTGGATATGAGTGAGGTAGAGGTGCACAAAGTTGTCACCCACACTCCCTCCTCCAGCCACTGAATACCAGTGGCAAGATAAAGGTCAAGACAACTGGGGGTGACCCAGGATGCAGTGGGTGACTTCAGTCTTCAGATTGAAAATAAAAACTCTTCCATGAAAAAAAGAAGACTGTTCTTAATAGTCCATGCAGTTGATGAGGGCCTAAAGTCCAGTGTTGGTCAAGCATACAGAGAGAAGGTGATGTAGGCAAAAGATATAAAGAAAGAAATCATGAGACTCAGTAACTTATTGGCTATATGAGCTGATTAAGAGAGAAGATTAGAGCATGACAATAAGGTTGCAAACATAGGAGACTGGAAAATGACCATGCCTTCAACAGTAAGTAGGGAGTTTCAAAGAGAGGAGGGTTTAGAGGGAAAGGTTATGAGTTTGGTTTTGTTCATGTTAAGCTTGAAGTGCCTATGTGAAATAGGCTACTAATGATGAAGGACTGAAGTTCAAGAGAGAGAATAGGGCTAAATAAATCTGGGAATCATCTGCATAGTGATAACTGAACTCATGGAAACTGGTGAGATCACTAAAAGATAGAGTATAAAGAACAAAAAAGCCTGGTACTGAAAATGGAGCAGTCGGATAGTTAGCAAGAGAACTAAACAAAAACCCAGAGTAGTGTCAAGAGAATTAAGAAATTGGTCAACAGTATCAAATAAAGCAAAAAAAAATCAAGAAGAATGAGAATTGGGGGGGAAAAAAAGACCACAAGAATTGCCAATTAAGAGATCATCAGCGATTTTACCTTGAGCACAGTGCCTGACACATAGTACCTACTTAGAAAATGCTTTTTGACTCTGACTGACTGACTCCAGAGAGAGCAGAGAGTTTAGAAGAGAATGAGAGGAGAAACACATAGACGTCAAGTGCAGATGACTCTCAAAAGAAGTTAAGATATAAAGGCAAGATGAGATAAAGGGTAAAAGTTGTCAGGCATGGTAGAATCTAGTGAAGGCTGTTTAAGGATGTAGAAGACTTGGATGTGATTTTAGAATATAAATCATAGATCAAATATTAGGAAATACAAAACAGGAATTTCTGAAAGATCAAATCTAATTTACGTGAGACACAAGACTCAAACTTTGGCAAAAGCTAGGATGATCTTTAGGCCCCTTCCAACTCTAGAATCCTTTGATTAACAATCAATCAACAAGTATTTATTAAATGGTGGCCATGTGCCAAGTGGTACTAAGAGCTGGAGAGTAAAAAAACAAGAGAAACGATTCCTCCATGCCAAGAGCTTAATTATCACTAATAATAAACACTAACAAATCTGTGACTGACAGACTCAGAAAAAGGATAAGCTAATCTAAGGAAGTCAAAATAGAGGGGGACAGGGGATGGGAGGGAGGGAAGAAGTAGGGAAAGAGAAAGGGAAGAAGGAAGAAAAGAAGGGAAGGAAGGAAAGAAGAAGGGAAAAGTAGAGAGGGGTGAAGGAAAAAGGAAGCAGGGAAGGAACAAGGGAGGACAGAAGGAGAGAGGAAGGGAGGGAAACAAATATTTATTAAACCCTTCTTTGTGTCAAGCATTGTGCTAGGACAATGATTTTTAGAAAATAAGGCTCAACAAGATAGTCTCAGAATTACAGTATTCTTAGAAACACATGATGAAACAAAAAGCCTGAATATCTGAATTTTGGGAAATCCTAAAAGAAAATTGCCTAGAAATACAAAAAGTAAATTAAAAAGTACAGATTGGTAGAATTGACGATACCAACAGATAAAAAGAATCCAATGTAGATGCTACTGCAAAAGAGAGTCAATAAACCCAAAAAGGCATCTTAAAAAGAGAGGGGGATGCAGGAGAGATAAAAAAAGATGGGCAAAATTCAGGAATGTTGAACAGGAAGTGCTAGGGTTCAGGAATGAGAGGGGATTGAAAAAGCTATCTTGGCTGGATTGAACAGTGTGGGGGGGGGGGGAATAATTTCTAATTCAGCTAGAAAGATAAATTGTATAGGGATTTGAAAGCTAAACAAACAAATTTACACTTAATCCCAGTTGGTTGCTTCGGAAAGTCAGGGAATGCCAGTGTCAGATTTGCCTTTAAGGAAAATTGTTTTGGTAACAGTGGGTAAAAAACAGATGAGAGTGGTAAGAGATTTGAGGCAGGGAGACCAATTAGGAGATTATTGCAATAATCTAGGCCAAAAATGATGAGTGCCCCAACTAAGACAATAAAAATGGGAGTTAAGAGAAGAGGCTGGAGGCAAGAGATGGTAAAAATGACCAGATTTAGCAACTGATTGAATATGTAGGGTGAAGGAGAAAGCGGAATCCAGCATAATGTCAAAGTTATGAAACTGAGAAAATTGTTTGCCTTCATTAGAAATAGAAAGAGCAGGGGAAAGATAATGAATTCAGATTTAGATACCAGGAACTAAACAGGTCTCCAGGATGTTGAGTTTGAAATGTCCAATTGATGACACAAGTCTGAAGCTAGGCATGTAGATCTGAGAGTTATCTTCATAGAGATGATAGTTAAATACAAGGGAGCTGATGGGATTACAAAGAGAGAGGGAGAAGAAGAGATAGTCTATGACAGAATCTTGTAGAATACCCCCAGTTATCTGAAGACTAAAGAATAAAGAATGAAGAATAAAATAAGAATACTAGTTTAGATATGAAATTGAAAGCTGTATATCTAAATTTTGTAGTGGTGTCAAGAAGCGATTATTGCAAACAAATGAAAAATCACAGCCAGGATGTTAGACCTAAAAGACAAGAGGAAAGAAGAGCCAATGATTTGGGACTGTGCTGGATACTAGTGGATTGTTCCCAGGTTATACTGTATCAAGCAAAACATTCAGCAAATCCTTAAAACACATTTCATTATACTATTTTTAATAGCTTAAGATTTGATGGAGGGAAAGACAAAATTAACCATAATAACTATGAATGTTAATGGGATAATCCAATAATCAGACCTTCAGGTGGGTTCAGCTTTCAAGGATCTTATATCTTAGATAACAACCCTAACCCTATCCAGCCCAGCTCACTCATAAAAGGTAAGAAGAATGAGGAATGGATTAGCAAACCAAATCTTTCTTTCATAAGTTTGCCTAAGCATTTAACTTAACATTGAGACTGTTTGTAAGGACTAGGTAATGGAGAGGGCAACATGTAAATAACTATGCACATACAAGATTCATGCAGAGTAGATGGCTGATAATATGAGAGAAGAAGGTACTAGCTGCTAGAGGTGAGAAAGGGAACCTAGAAGGACCTTCTAAAGAACAGAGGATTCAAGCTGGGTCTTAAAGCCAGAGTAAAGAGGAAGGAGAGAGGAAGGGAGGGAGCACGGGAGCAAGCAAGGAAGGTAGGAAGGAGGAAGAGGGTGGGATATAGGAAGGAAAGCATTTATTAAGTGTTTACCAGACACTGTACTAAGTACTGAGGATATATAAAACAAGACAATCACTGCCCTTAAGTAGCTTACATTTTAATGGGGAGGGGGAAGTAGTGAACAGGGGAGCTTTGGATTTTGATCTGGGGAGTCACTGAAATAATGAAATAATCTAAAAGTCAAGCAATAATCTTTCCAAAAATGATGATACTGTTGATACGATTATTGTGCCCAGAGAAAGATTTGAAAATGAAGGGAGAGGGGAGGACGTAAGAATATGGCAGAAAAGCAGACAGCAAGATAGCCTGCCAGGACAGCTAGACAGAAGGCTAAAACAGAGTCTGATCTAGTCTGGAGTTGGCTAGATACAGTGGGCTCAGTGGCAGAGTAGATTAACTTCCCCAGACACTGGGGGCATGAATTCCATAGATCTGCTGTGTAGGCTGCTGGTTTAGGCAGAGAGAAGGGAGGGAGTGGAGCTTCTAGATTTCACTTTCTTAATTGACCTCTTTCTCCTAATGATGGTAATAAGGAATTAGTAAGTAGAAAGATAAGCTAGATTTGGGACTCGGTCAATTTTACTTCTCTTTCTGGCTTGGACCCTGGGAGACTGGGTAGGATTAGATGAAGAATATGACTAAATAGAGCCCATGGTGTGGACTGAACCCTCATTTATCCCAAGAATACAAAGGAAGGAAAAACAGAAATATTTTGGCCAAAGGACTTTGAGCACACAGTGCCAAGTGAAGCAAATGTTTAGGTAAAACTGGTTAGAGACAGAAAATGGCTCTAGGAAAAGTCAACATCTAAGAGGGTTTTGGCAAGGAGCAAACTTTTGGTTGTCAGGAACAAGGCTTCAGTTCCAAGAGAAAAGATTTGGCAGCAAGCCAGACAAAGAACATGCATCTCATTTGTCGCGTTCAAGGACACTCTGGCATTTACTGGGGGGCTTTATTTGCCCAGAGTCTCATCTGGAGAACTGCTCCTGCTGCCACTGCTCCTATCAGACCTGATGCAAACTACAGGGTGGCAGATTTACTAACTTCCCCATTAAGCAAGAATGTTCTTTCTTTCTATACCAGCCCTACCTTCATTAACTCTGGAATTTACAGAACAGCAGACAGTAGAGAAGTACTATACAGGTACTCTGAAAAGCCTCTTTGGTGTAAGGATTGGAGATAAAGAATAGGAAGTCATCTAAGTAAAGGTGATAGAAATGAATGTACCTACCAAAGGGGAGATATACAGAAATCTGGGCTGTAGGGCTGTAGATAAAACTGAGGGTAAAATTCATTTTAAGGGGTTAGAAAGACAATAAGGAGCCAGCGAAGTATTATATATGCTTTGTCTATGTTATCCTATATTCAAAATTAGTGAGGCAATCATTCATGAAAATTTAATATATACATTTTCTTTTATGATTATCATTATTTCTTGTTAACTATGACTCTTCTCCACTACATTAGCATGAATAATCAAGAATTGGCTCCATATAAAATTTTATTGGATTTAGATTTGTCTTGTAAGAAAAAAACAGAGGTTTTTGTTTAACTTTCATTTGAATAATGAAATGTGATTTTAAAGTGAATGAATGAGTCTTGGATAATTCTTTTTTTCAAGTAATATAATTATATTCCTCCAGATTAGATTAATCCCAGGCAATCATTCTAGTCCGTTTTTTTCCTTTATGAATCAACTTTGAAATAAGATTATATTTGGCCTGATAGTATTGCATATGACATTTCCAATATACCCTTAGATTGATGGAACAGTCTCAATATGAGCACTGAAAGTCTTTTCATCACAGACTGGGCCCTTACTAGAAATCTAACACATTGTGACATGATGACTAAATGCTTCCAAAGGACATTAGACACCCTGAAAAAGGATACCCTCACACACTGTTCCCCAGCTACCCCATCATACCCACATCTGGTAAATTTCTGCTTTAATAACTCAGTGTACTGGCACCTTCTCAAGCCATAAGGGCTCACCTAGGTCGTTCTCTCACTACAAAAAAAACAAAACAAAACACCACAATCTGTCTAAAAGCACAAAAGCCTAATCAAACCTCTAGGCTATGAGTGCCACCCCTTCCTCTCTCAATGACAGCACAGTTTGGCTATATAGGATCCAATGCTTTCCCCAGCTTTAGCTGACCGCAGCAGCTGCTATTCCCAGCCATGAAGGCTTCTCTAGTGACAGAAGTAACCTCAGCAAGAGTGATGATCTAACATAATTTGAAAATAACATTTTTCTGCCTTGACCTGGTATAGTTTATAGGAGCCATAAAATCTGATATGATCCAAGTGTTTTATTAATATATGTGTTTACATTTATGTATAAATATTTCTATTTATCAGTCCATTGATTAAGTGGATACACTACTGAAAGAACTGAATTTCATCAATAGTAACACCGTTGCTATATGGAAAACATAAAGAAATCATAGTGAAATGTAAGGGTGGCTCACAGACTCTCCTCAGAGAGGCAAAGTTGGCAAAGTTAGATTAATGTTTAGGCCCAAGTCAAGAAATGACACCGTTTCATGGGACGCTAAATCACCTTTAGACGCATAAGCAAAGTACCACAGGCACATGGAATTTATGTGCCCAAAACATAATCTTTGAGTCATAGTGGAGAAACTCCATGAAAAATCTGACAAAGTTCTTGAAAGCAAGTCATGAGGCAAACAAGTGGCATAATGTATAGTTACTTTCCAAGTTAAAATTCAGCCTCAGACTCTTGGCAGTTGTGTGAAAGCTGTTTAGCCTCTGTAAACTTCAGTGTCCTTGTCTGTAAAATGAGGAGATTGGATTCAGTGGCCTCTAAGTTCCCACCCAGCACTAAATCTATGATCCTATGAGCCAATGATCATATACCATGAGATTCAGTTACTTAAGCATCAAAGGTACACGGATGTACAAGGATCATGAGAAATGTATTGGAAAATATGGTTCAGAATTAAGGAAGAAAACATGCCAAAGGCTTGGAGATTACTCATAAGCCCCATGATTACTATTTTTTTAAAAAGAAGAGAACTGGTGAGAGCTAAACCTGGAAATCTTTGAGCAAACCTTTCCCCCTCCCCCCAAAAAAAGAATGAAATTGACTGTGACTTCTCAAAGAAGAAACCATAGTCACAAACACAAGATTCATTTCAGAATTAGTTGTCTATGTGTAGTAAGATCACTGACTGTTTATAGCAAAAGTCAAAAATAAACACTGAACTATAAGAAAAAGGATAAAAATGAAAAGATGATATTTTCAATACAATACATTTGACCCAAACTGTTTAAACAAGCTGTTGACTCTTCGAAAATGTGAAAGAATTCAACATAAAGACAATGAACCTGATCACCACCAATTCTTAGAGAAACAAAGAGTACAAAGCAGTTGTCACAAGTAGAACAAAGGTACCCCAAAACTCCTTAGCCATTAAATATATGAACTTCTTACAAAAGGAAGGAAGGAACAGAAAAGAGGGAGGAAAGAGATGAAGGAAAGAGGGAGACAAAGAAGGAGAGAAGGAAGGAAGGAGGAAAGTAAAACAAACATTTATTAAACACCTACAAATATTATCTAATTTGATCCTTGAAAAGTGAGAATATTTTAGACTACAAGATCATTTGTAAAATTTTACGGATTATGATGATGGATTATTAAGAAGTGTCACCTCATGATGCAGTAGAGAGGAAAAGAAGTCTTCAGAAATCTTAGAGTGAGAACTCTTTTATAGGTAAAACCAGGTGGAGGACAACATCTAGAAGTGCAACACATGTGTGACTTAAATATTACTCTGGTGTCCATGAAGTTTAAGTGACCTGGAGAAAGATCTCTACTGTTGAATACATCTAGTGGAAAACTAGAGGATAGAAAGGGAGTAGAATGCCATGCGATGGAAAAGCATATGATGTGAATTGGCAGGGGAAGCATCCACATTGATGAGATCATGGATCCCTCACATCTGAAATTCCTCTCCCTGTGATGCTAAATGGTTACAAATTGTGGAGCAATGCAACCTCAAAAAAATAAAAAACCCAAAATAACAGTTTAAACACAGGGCAAGATAATGATAGTGGATGTATGCTTAATGCTGCATATTACAAATAATGAGTAATGTATAAGAAATAGCATGAAAGACATTGTCTATGATTGTTATAAATGGAAAAGAAGGTTAGTCCTTTAATGAGAATGAAAGATAGTCAATGGACAGCCTGAATGTTATACTGATATTCAAAAAATATTAAAAGGTAAGGTATCACACATTGAATACGCCTTCTACAAAAGAGTAATGAAATGACACGAATGAAAAGTTCACAGGATGAAAAATATGGAAAGTGTAGCAACGCCACTGAGACCACAAATCCAACAAAGTACTAAACTTATATGTATAAATGTACTGTTCGAGTCATCACAGCCACCACACTAAGTACTCTCAACAAATTTGTCAAAGCCAAGTTGTTACTCACATTAAATGATAGCTAGCATTAATATAACTGTTTCACAGACAACACACTGAAGGTTTCAGACTCCCACCCCTTGATCTGGTTAGACAGGCAGACACCTTCAGAGAGGTTAATAATCAGCTTTATTCTAATCTAGTCTTCTCAAAAGGTTGCTGATAATGGGAACATCAACTCCTGCAGCATGCCCTAGCAACCTTTCTCACAGGGCAATTGAGAAGGGAGGCAACTACCTCTAAGTCTCAATGGGGTCAGCTGAGACAAGCACAGCTTGTGCACTTCCCTAAATCTCCTCAAGCTTTAATGGGGGCCAGGCAAGGCACACACAGATTCCTCCATGGGTTCTCTGTGGTTTCCCCACTCACTGACCAGTGCCCATTTGCTTTATAGGGCAACAGACAAAGAAGGCATCTTGTCAACATTAAGCTCACAGGTTAACTTTAGCAATATCATCATTATGCACAAGCATAGTAAATATCAACTATATCACCCCCAAATCTCACGGCACAGTTGCAATAGGACTATCTGTCACTATGATTCTAGGAATTTCTATCTAGGATCATTGGGGCTATTCTGGTTGTTATTATCTAACACCTGGAAACTAGACATTGCCATGGTCATGGATCCTGAGAAACTGAACTCTAAAAGGACAACAAAATTCTCCTTACATACAATAACACTTTCAGATTTGCAAATCCATTTATATATGTTATTGTCTTTGATTCTCACAATAATTGGGTGAGGTAGGTGGTCATTTTACGAATGAGGAAACTGAGGCTCAGAGAGCTTTGGAGAGGTTGTGACTTGTTCACAGTCACACAGCGAGTGTCCAACTTAAGATTTAAACTCATCTTCCTGACTTCAAGTTCAAAGCTCTGTCCACTATATCACCTCTACAGTTGGTCAGTTATTTGTTGATCCAACAAACATTTATTGAGGTCTTAATTGTATGGAAGGCACTAAATTATAGGTGATTAAGGAAACATGAAGATATGATGTAATATCTCCCCACAAATTGCTTATAATCTAGAAGGGAAGAGAAAACACTATTGTAAGCTAAGCCAGCTTCAGGTCAGTCTGATGTTTCAAGTTCAGAAGTGGAATAAAATGAAACAGCCATACATCATTCAATAATTACCAAAGGAGGAACTCCATTTAGCTATCTCTGTGAATGGATAGGCAGCAAAGACATTCCATTGATTAGTTTTGTCAATCTTCCTTGCATCTGAATTGGCCATGCTGATTTGTCAGTCAAAAGTCTGGGGGAGGACCAATTCCTGCTTCCTGGTGGATAAGTTTTTGTTCTTGAACCACCTGGAAGCTACATTAATAGCCTAACCCTGAGTCTCCTGAGATAATTAGGTCTCTAAGACTAGTTTTAACAGCTTTTAAGAAAAAATTGGTGTAGCTAAGTGGGATAGTGGTTAGAATGGTAAGTCCGGAATCAGGAAAATTCATCTTCCTGAATTTAAATCTGACTCCAGGTACTTATTAGCTGTGTGACCCTGGGAAAGTCATTTATAACCCTGTCTGCCTCATCTCCTCCTCTGTAAAATGAGCTAGAGAAGGAAATGGTAAACCACTCCAGTATATTTGCCAAGAAAACTCCAAATGGGGTCCCTACTGAAAAGCAACTTAATGTGAGGAAAAATTAACCTTGTCTACATGACAAATATTGCTCCTACCACAGATGTATAGAAATAATTTATGATAATAATACGATGTAGAAAACAAAATTTTTTAAAGGTACAAAGTACTACGGAATTTCAGAGGTCACTGAGATTAATTCTAATTGGGAAACATGTAAAGGTTTCATGGAAGAAAAGGCATTTCATTTGGGCTTTGAAGACCATGATAGGCAGAACTGGAGCAAGGAAGTATCAATTCATGGAAGTGTTTTATTGGTAAAGGGAACAGCATGAATGAAAGACATTGAGGCAGAAGAATAAAGAAGTTATTGGAGCAATATCAAAGTAGCTCAATTTACACTGAAAAGAGGTTTGTAATACATGGCAATTACTTCCTTGAATTATAGTTGAATATGTCAGACAGTACTCATCTGTCTCTGAGGCATGATTTTTAAAAATTTCTCAAAAAAAAAAGATAATTGCTATGCATGTTAACATAGTGGAGTATTCTATTTATAATCTCTGGTCTACAGTGAGTAGAGAAAAAAATGCATTACCAATTGGGATTCTAAAATAGGAAGCAAAACATAGGTTACTTAATGATTTGAGTTACTATATCTTTGTTCTTAACTTATCCTTGAACACCTACAGAAAATGTCAATCACACTAAACTGCACATAGCATTTGGCAATAAAACTAACAGCTGCTGTAATCTATTCCATTACATTAGCCAAAAAGACTACTGGTACATCCTTTGAGTTTCATTATATTTTAAATAACACTCTGTAGCTAAAAAAAATTCACTCTGTAGCTAAAAAAACAACCACAAACTCTAAAGTAATTAATTTGAAGCAAATACTAGATTTCGTTCATTTTTCCATTATCAACATGATAAACATTTAAACAAATGCTTTTTTTTATTTCAAATTGACTTTTCCCTATTTGTTAGACTGCTTTAGGAAGATTTTATTCTACTTCTCAAACTTCTATAAAAAATTTTAAAATCACTATTGTGCTATAAAATTTCCTTTGAATAAAATATTAAAATGAATACTTTTTTCAATGTTTCCATTCATTTCAATTTAAAAAGCATTTATTAAATCCCTGCTTCAGTCTAGGACCACTGAAGCAAAAGCAAAATAACTTCTTCTTCCATGAAGTCTACAAATTGCTGGTGGGGAAGAAAAAGGGGTGGGGGAAGTGAAGGCACAGAGGGGAAAACATATATCCAAATGACTACCTACAAAATGTCTTCCAAGTAAATGCAAAGAATTTCAGGTGGGAAGAGCCTTAGCAACTATAGGAAGGGCTCAAGAAAAGTTTTAGATGACCCCTAAAGGGAGCCTGGGAATAGAGATGGAGGTGAAAGTAGAGCCAAGATAGAAAAGCATTCCAGGCATGGTGGTGGGAAGGGTGGAAGCCTGTGCAAAGGCAAAAGATGAAACTTTGCATACTGAAAATAGCAATTAGGGACAATTTGGCTAGAATATAGATTGGGTGAGGAGGTGTAACATGAAATCAGCCATTACCTTAAAGGAAGGTAAATCAGAGCCAAATGTTGAAAGACTACTCTAAGGGGCAAAATGGAAGCACTGATGTGAGTATTCTCTCCAAGGGTACAGAAGGCAACCTACCCATGCCTTCTTGTCCTTTGTAAATCCTACTGAAATATACCTATAAGTCTTCCACAGGGGTGTTTATTTACTGGGGGTGGTCTCTCAAGATTCCCTGGATCCCCTTCCATGGTCCCAGCTCCTACGTGGATTCAGAGGCAGACAGCTCCCAAGTTCTCGTCCAGTCCTCTGGGCAGTTTTTGCTACACACTGAAGTTCACAGGGTCCCGCACATCTCAAAACCTTCACTACTTCTGTTGCTGGGAACTGAAGCATTAACCAAGCCATAAACAAAGTCTTAGCCGGTCATGCTTCTTCAGTCCTCCAGCAGTTCGGCTGGCCCTAGGACCCAGAAGAAATCTCAGCCTTCCAGGGAGCCTTCTCAGCAGCAACTTCAGCCTTCACCAGATTCTGGTCTCATAGAAAACTCCAACTCAGTTCTCAGACCAGAAAGTGGCACCTCAGCTTCCAAACGCTGGGAAAATTTTGCCTCCTCTACCAGGAGCCCACCAGGAGGAAAATTCCAATTCTTGATTTTGACTGTCTCTCTCTGGGGCTATTCTTAAATACATACACATACACTGGCTTCCTGTCTCAGCCAACCCCTTTCTGTTATGTCAGCAACAGGAGAGAGAGTTCACACCTTCTGTTTCTTTCACAGAGGTACTTAGCCCTTAGTTAGTTACTTGACCTAACAAAAAAGGGGTCTTCAAATTTAAATTAATTACCATTACATATGTTTCAGGCTGTGAAAAGCACAAGAGATAGAAATATAAGCAATCAAGACAGTCTCTATCATTAATGAGTTTGCATGCTAATGGGTAAGACAGCATATGAAAGGGATGCTTGATTGCCATCAAGATGAAGTGAAAATTCACCTATCAGAGGCCAAGGTCTCTAGCATAGAGTCCAAGTTCATGCAGGAAGGAGATGGGGAGAAGACATGATTTGGAAATAGCCGGAAAGTCTCAATATTATGTGCAGCATTCAGAGTATCCATTTCCTCTTCCTCTTGTTGTTGTTTGTCCTTTGTTCTCAAAGAGGAGCAATGACATCACAAGGATGATGTCTTGACTTGTGCATGACTTGGATTTAAGTGGGACAGAGCTGCGCAAAGATGTCAGTCTCACTCTCTTCTCCACAGTCATCAAAGTCCAGTTGTAAGGCAAGAGTGGAGATGGCTCAGGATGCAGTAGGTCACCTTGGCTGGTGAGGAGGTAAGCTGGTGTCAGTCTTACAACATGACTACCTGTTCAACTCTTTTTCCAGTCATATAAGCTACATAATATTTTTATACTATTGCATGTGCACAATTTAATTTTGATAAAATGTCACAATCTCTTTTCAGCAATGATACATATACCTCCACTGACTTTTGGATAGTCTTCAATTTTTAGTCTTTAGAAAAATTGTTAGGGCATCTAGGTGGCACAGTGAATAAAGCCTGGAGTCAAGAAGACTCATCTTTCTGAGTTCAAATCTGGCCCTCAGATACTTACTAGATATGTAACCCTGGGCAAGTCACTTAACCCTGTTGCTTCAGTTCCTTAGCTGTAAAAATAAGCTAGAAAAGGAAATGGCAAACCACTACAGCATCTTTGCCAAGAAAACCCTCAACAAGGTTACAAAGAGTCAGACATAACCGAAAGATTACTCAACAACAAAAAATTGTTATTCTACTAATAGTAGTCATATAATATCACTGGAAGAATATTAGAGGCAAAAATGAATACAATAATGTAAAAGAAAACAACATGCAAAGACTTTATAACTTTGATCAATGCAATTATGACTTCAGAGAAGGAGTGATGGTGACTACAGTTGACACACAGGACAAGGGCATATTTGTTGAAAATGAGAAAAGTCCAAAGTACATTACTGCAAATTATATTGAACAGCAGAGCATACCATTACAGTCACAAAACTGAATGATAAGTATAGATCCCACCATACTTACTATGTTAACAATAGAATTATGTTGAATTTGGTAGAGAGAAATCTAGTCTTTGAGTCTCTCCTCCAAAAAAGGTGTCTCCATTCATTTGTTCAGTTAAAAAGAAATTCTTAATTTAGATGCAATAGAGGTAACATTGTTCAATTAGTTCATTATCATCATCAAAGTAGATATAAGACAGATATGTGTTACACTGGGCAAGAATCTCATAGTTGGACTACTAATGGCTAAACTAATGTTTGTAGAAAATCTAAACACCATATAATTCTATTTCCTCTGTGCCTGCTTTTCCACTATGCCTGCCATCACTCCTGAAGATGAAATCATACATGACTAAGGATCATTTAAAAAATTTTTTCTTTGTTTCATGAGTTGCCATAATGAATTAATTCATCAATTTCAGGTCAATCTTCTAATCATGAGCCTCCCAGTTATGCCATGGTTAAATCTGAAGCCTTTCCAGTATGGTGAGCTAGATTTAGAGTCATGCTGGCATAGCTTTAAGAACCTAAGAAGACCTCTGTGCCAGGATGAGAATTTAAGTAGAAAATTATGAAAAAAAATAATACTGATGTCTTATATTAATCATCTCATAAATTATAATTCAATAACAGTTTACTTTGATAATTCTGTGAGTTTACTGACATGGATACCCCTTTCACTAACACTGATCATAATCTGTAGTTTCTTCAGTAGATAGTCCTCCCATGTGGCAATGATTTTTTAAAAAAAAATGGCAGACAGCCAATCTTGCAACTTGTAGCAGGTAAGTTCTTAAATGCAAAGACTTTTAATTTGTCTTTGTGGCTCTAGCAACTACACAGTACCTTGCACATAATAAACAATAAATGTATGTTGAAATTATCGGAATCAAATTGAAATTCAGTTCTAGTGAGGAGCCTTTCCAAACTTAGCAAGGTTGGACCTAACATGACAAACAGTTGGTAACTAGATCCACTCTAAAAGCTTTCTTTTCATCTTGGTTGAACCTTTCAGAGGTTCTGCCACACCACACATATGGTCTTCAAGAAGCCATAGGCATCTCCATATCACATTGAGGCACTCAGGCAGGGTTTTAGTGTAATAATTATCTCTGAAAATAACTGTGATGGTTTTAAGGTCAAGAAAGTAAAGCCTTAGAAAAATGTTCAAACACAGAAGAATTTAATGATTTAATTTTTGTTTTAATGGCCAGAAAACTTGCAAACGTAAGTTAAACATTAAAGAATAAACTTACTCTTTGGAGTCTGGCTACTAGACTTAGAAGATGAGGTTTTGTCAGACATTATCACTGGCAGGTTTTTGAAACCTAATTAAAAAGAAAAGGGAGAAAAACTTAATGTCATGTTCCTAAGTAGCTTACATTAATTTGGAGTGCAGTCAGTTTTAAAGTCAGTACTTTTATTGGTATGGGCTTTTAAAACAACAGAAAATTTAAACTACAGAAGCATCAAATAGAAAAAAATAATATTTTTTACTTTGTGGGTCCAGCGCCTTCCAACGATTGCTTCTTTTACTTCTAGAAACAGTTGATTAGTCAAAGGAAGAGGAAACGAAGGATAATAACCACAGACTTGTCAAACCTGAGTAACAGCTAATCACATTAGGTGACTTGCGTGGGGACCAGTGAAACTAAAGGATACTACAAAATTAAAGCTTAGTCTTGAGCAAGAGAAAGGTTTTTAGAGCTCAAACGATAGTAACATCACAGATATTAATTCAAGGCAAGGGTTTCAGAAGAAAAAAATGACACTTGGGAAACAAATGATTTCTGAGAATGAAATTCACATTTCTTTGCCACCTGTTAAAAGATCAGAAAGACAGACTTGGCACCAGGCATGATGACAAAAACTAATAAGACTTAATAACAATGTGTTTGCCTATAGAGCTGCAAATCTAATCAAAAGGGTATTAAACTGAAAACAAAGGTGGAGGAGGAGAATACCTACTAATATTCATCAACCTAGATTCACAGAGTGCAAAACTGTGCAGCACTGGAAATAACCAGATATTTACTGAAAACAAAAATTCAAGAAAGGACACAGCAGTAACACCCATCGTCCCATTTGTCTATACACAAAACTACAAAGCATTAATAATAAACAAGGTAAAATAGAGATCCTATTTTTAAAAAAAGCAACAACCAAATTTGGCATCAGGAATTACTGACACTTGGTGTGTCAGTATCGCACTTGGTGTGATAGGACTTGGCACTATGAAATATAGTTCTGGCAAATACACCTTATTCAAAAGGAGCAGGATTAGGAGGATATATAATATCACTGTAAGATCCACTCATGTGAAGAAATCCAAAGATGAAGCACAGTGGAAAAGCAAAGGGATAAGATCCACTGAGGCAAAAATAAAACCAAAGCTGACTTCAGAAGATATTACCATCTAGACAAAAAGAAGAAAGAGATGGGGAATTATACAAACCTGGCCAAGGAACAAGACAAAAAGTTAAGAATTTTCATTATCTAGAGAATATGCTGGAGCTCTGTTTATGTAGAAGAATTAGTAATTTCTTGGTGAGCCTTAATGATACTTTCACCTTTCAATGGAGATGAAACAAACAAGAGAAAATTCTATTCTACATTTCTTCAACAAGGAAGAACTAATTGGTAGCTGGGTGGGATTGAAAGCTCAGTGAGTCAAATGTGCCCCATGGCAATGAAAAAAGTGAATATGATCACAGGTTCCAGTAATTACAGTGGAAACTAAGGAAATGGTAGCACTATAGCATTCTTCCCTTGTCATGCGAAATCCATAGAACTGTGATCAATTCTGTACGCAGAACAGGGTGGTAAAAGAAATTGAAATAATGCAACATGAGAATTTTATTAAAGGAAATGGGAACATTTAGCTTGGAGAAGTCAAGTCTGTCCCTCAGTACAGTAAACATTTATTAGGTACTGCCATGTGTTCAGCACTGTGGATATAAAGAAAGTTAAAGAGGTGGAGCCAAGATGACATAGTAGAATCAGCACTTCCATGCTGCTCTGGCTTCCACCTCCTCTAATACACATAAAAAAAATGACTCTAAACAAACTTTAGAGCTACAGAACCCACAAAGTGACAGAGAGAAACAAATCTCCCACTGAAGGAAGCCCAGCTGGCCAGCAAGAAGGGGTCCATCAAAGCACGCTGGAAGCCAAGTGCAGTGCCGACTGAGACATGGTTTTAGCCCCGGGGGGCCCCAACCAGTCACGACTGGAGCAGCCTTCATGAGAGTAAATCACCAGTAGCTGTAGTGGTTTCCAGACATCTCAATCCATAAATGCCAAAGACAAAGTAAAAGGTCAGTGTGGAATGTTGATGGTCCAGGGAGAGATAGAAGAATGTGGTCCAGCTTCTACTTCCAGAGCTAGAAGTGGCAGAGGTGCAGTGCCTGCTGTGTGGCTGCTTCAGAGCTTCTGGCCTGCAGATTGTAGGGGGGTCAAGTGACCATTCAGAGGCTAAGCAACTCTTGCTTTGACCTGTTTGGATCTGGATAGCGGTCTTGGGTGGTAGTCCTGGGGTATGTGAACAGTGAGCCAGAGCATATGGGGACTGTAGAGAGGGTGCCCATCTAATAGCTCTAGCATCTGCAAAAAACCCAGCAATTTGGGACAAAGCTCTCTCCATTGTGGAAAGAGATCTACCATGGCAAAGAGCTCAAAAGTCAAATACTTGGCTGCCTAATGTGCAAGCAGAG
>CM053580.1:393173390-393196266 GCA_028627135.1 Pseudochirops cupreus | reverse complement strand
CAACAAAGGCAAAACTACTGCATCAAAAGCTTCCAAGAAAAATATGAATTTGTTACAGGCCATGGAGGAGTTCAAGAAGGATTTTGAAAATCAAGTAAGAGAAGTGCAGGAAAAATTGGGAAGAGAAATGAGAATGATGAAAGAAAATCATGAAAAGCAAGTCAACAGCCTACTAAAGGAGACCCCAAAATACACTGAAGAAAATAACACCTTAAAAAGTAGACTAACTCAAATGGAAAAAGAGGCCCAAAAAGCCAATGAGGAGAAGAATGCTTTAAAAAGTCAAATTTGACAGATGGAAAAGGAATTTCAAAAATACACTGAAGAGAATAACTCCTTCAAAATTAAACTAGAGCAAATGGAAGCTAATGACTTTATGAGAAATCAAGATACTATTAAATAGATCCAAACAATTGAAAAAATAGAAGGCAATGTGAAATATCTCACTGGAAAAACCACTGACCTGGAAAATAGATCCAGGAGAGACAATTTAAAAATTATTGGACTACCTGGAAGCCATGATAAAAAAAAAGAGCCTAGACACCATCTTTCAAGAAATTATGAAGCAATTTGCCCTGATATTCTAGAACCAGACGGCAAAATAAAAATAGAAAGAATTCACCTATCTCCTCTTGAAAAAGATCCCAAAAAGAAAACTCCTAGGAATATTATAGCCAAATTTCAGAGTTCCCAGGTCAAGGAGAAAATACTGTAAGCAGTCAGGAAGAAACAATTTGAGTATTGTGGAAACACAATCAGGATAACATAAGACCTAGCAGCTTCGACATTAAGGGATCAAAGGGCTTGGAATATGATATTCTGGGGATCAAAGGAGCTAGGACTAAAACCAAGAATCACCTACCCAGCAAAGCTGAGTATAATGCTACAGGGAAAAATATGGTCATTCAATGAAATAGAGGACTTTCAAGCACTCTTGATGAAAAAACCTTACCTGAACAGAAAATTTGACTCTCAAATACAAGAAGCAAGGAGATGGTAAACAGGAAAAAGAAATAAGGAACTTATTAAAGTTGAACTATTCGGGTAACTACACATGTACAATCTATATTGAAGTGCTTATCTTCTCAGTGGGGGTGGGTGAGGAGGGAAGAAGGAGGGAAAAATCTGGAACCCAAAGTTTTAAAAACAAATGTTTAAAAATTTGCTTTTCACATACAACTGGGAAATAAGATATACAAGTACTGGGGTATAGAAAACCATCTGGCCCTACCAGAAAGTTAGAAGGGTGAAGGGGGAGGATACAAGAGAGAACAGAATGGGAGAAGGGGTATTCAATAGGCTTGCTATTTTGGGGTGGGGCATAGGGGGAAGACGGGGAGCAAAAAATTGTAACAAAATCTTGTGGAAATAAATATTGAAAACTAAAAATAAAAAAGAAAGCTTAAAAATAGTCTTTGCCCTCAGGGAGCTTATATTCTAATAGAGGGGAAAAAAATATAAATAACTAGGTATACATATACCTATTTTTATTGCCATGTCCTTTATTAAATCTTTGTTGTAAATTTCTGACTATTTCCAGTGCTGCTCATCTTCCTACATTGTGGACCTAGGTTGATAAATATTTGTAACTCTTTTCCTCTATCTTTATTTTCAGTTTGAAACCCTTCTGATTAGATTTTCATGTCTCTAGGAGGAAGGTGATCTCAGACATTCACCAAAAACATTACCTCAGCTCATCATTTCCCCTCTAGCTGGATTTCATGATCTCCAGAACCTCATCATTTTGCAAGATAAAATCAGCTCTGAAATTCTCCCTCCTGTGATCATCTCCCTCCCTGAATGCAAGATTTCATCATATCCCCTTGATAAATAATCTTCTCCTCTCCTCCTTTTTAGCTTCTTTGTAAATGTTGTCTTTGTATGGGTTGTCTTTCTTTATTAGATTGTGACCTCCTTGAGGACAGGTGCTTCTTGCATCTCAAAATCTCAGTATAATGCCTGACACATAGTAGGCACTTAATAAATGTTTATTGGCTTTCACCCTGAAGAAGGCAAAAGCAGCTTGGTGGATCTTGAAGGAGGCCAGAGAATCTAAGAGATAGAGGTGAAGGGGCAGAGCATTTCAGGAATGGTGGAACAGATCGTACAAAGGCACAAAGATGTGATGTGAAATGTCACGTTCCCAGAACTGCAAGTAGGCCAGGGTAGATGGATCATAATGTGTTTGTAGAGAAATAAAGTGTAATAATAATGAAAACCTAGGAAGGGGGCTGAGTGGGATACACTCTCTGCACCCTCTGTGAAGACTCCTCAGAATGAAAAGAGAGAGAAACTATCTGGAAACCAGACATAGACTTTTGTAAGACTGGACAGACCTGAGTCCTAGGTTTCCTAACAAATTACACAACCTAGGACCCTTCCCCCTTTCCCTTGCTGTCATCAGCATTAGGCCCCTTTTAGGAGTTTTTGACCTGCACCCTTGCTTGTGACCTTTTTCCCTCCCTTGCTTTGGTGTTTACCAAATAAGGACATGGATAATACCTTGGCTCCCTGTCCCACCTCCCAGCCAATAGGAGAGAGTAGTGGGCTTCTTTGCTATCCAACACTGGGTTAGATTTTGAGCCCAGACTGACAGCCCACCTCCCAACCAATGGAAGAAGGGACAGCCGGGGGCAGGGGGCTTGACTACTTTAGGGTATAAATTCTTGTTCTGTCTTTTGTAACATGCTTCCTTTCCTTGATCCCCACCATGAAGAGGACCACTCTCTTCCTGCTGGGGAAGAGAATAAAAACTTTCTGTTCCTTCCTCAAGATACCTCTGACTTTTGATTTTTCTTGGGTAGGGGATTGTTGGGGACCCCATACCCCACACAGGGACAGATGATGAAGATCTTTAAATGTCATACAGGAATTTATATTTGAATCAGAAGGTAATAGGGAGCTATTGGATCTCACTGAGTGAAAAAATATGATCAGTTCTATCCTAAGACAACAACAACAACAGTGGATTAGAACAGAGGAAGCTCTAGGCAAGGAGACTAGTTAGAGGGTTCATGTATGAGACGAATATTTAGACAAGAAATAATGAGGGACTAAACCAGGGGTGGAAAACCTGTGGCCTTGAGGCCACATGTGGCCCTTTAGGTCCTCAAGTGTGGTACTTTGACTAACTCTAAACTTCACAGAATGAATCTCCTTAATATAAGGATTTGTTCTGAAAAACTTGGACTCAGTCAAAAGGCTGCATCCAAGGACCACATATTCACCCCTGGCCTAAACTAATGAAGTTACTGTGTCAGTAGAGAGAAGTGGACAAGAGAGATTCTGCAAGCATGAACAAGACTTGACAACGGATTGGATATGAGGAGTGAGAATGAGAAGTCAAGGATGTCCCCAAGGATGTGAGCCTGGATCACTCAGATGATGACAATACCCTCAACAGTAATAGGAAAGTCCAGAAGACGAGTGAGGGGGGAGATAAGTTTTACTTTGGGCATATCAGAGTTTGAAATTTCTATAGGACATTCCTTTCAAGATGTCCAAAAAGCAGCTGGAATTTCATGTCTGGAGCTCAAGTGCAAGGTTAGAGCTCATTCCACCTACACAGCAGGAGTAAAGATTAGGAAATGATCTGCAGAGAGATGATAATGGAACCCATGGGTGTTGATTAGATTACTAAATGAGATAGTATATAGCAAAAAAGGAGGAGGGCATTGAGGAGGGAGGCTTAAGGACACCAAAGTGGGCAGGGCAAGGCTGAAGAGCCAGCGAAGGAGAGTGAGGAATGGTTAAACAGCTTTAAGGAGAATTGTCAGGAAAAGGAGTAATATGATGAGATCGCCCAGGAAGGAGATGATTTAAAAAAACCATCAAGGACATAATAACAATTTTAAGTATCTGAAGAATTGTTGTGGGGATGAGGAATTAATCATGTTCTCCTGGGCTCCAAAGGCTGAGAACAGATGCAAGAATTGGAAGTTATAAAAAGGTGAATTTAAGGAACACAAGCTATCAAAAAATTAAACTTATGCCATATTGCATGGTAGTGCATGCTCTCTCAGCAGAAGCCTTCAAGCAAAGTTTGGGTGACCCCTTTCCATGTATTTTTATAAGGGACTCTTGGTGGTCTATGAGATCCTTTTAACACCAAGATTCTATGAATAATAATGCAGATTATTCTGGGGCAGCTAGGTGACAAAATGGAGAGAATACTAGGCCTGGTGTCAGAAAGACCTGAGTTCAAATCCAGTCTCAGAACCATATTAGGGGAATGACTCTGGGCAAGTCACTTAATTTCTGTTTTCTTCAGTTTTTTCATCTATAAAATAAGGATAATAATACCACCTACTTGCCAGGGTTGTTGTGAGGATAGAATGAGATAATATTTGTAAAGTGCCTAGCACTGTGCTGATACTGCTATATAAATGTTAGCTATTATGCTTTTTTCCCCTGAAGATAGTTCTATATATTGAGCTTTATTTTAAAAAAAGGAGAGAGAGAAATTCTAGCAATATGCCTGAATAAAATGGTCATGTCTATAGAGAAGTAAAGCTATGTGACAAATAAATTAAAACAATAACAAAAAATCCTTGTAAGAAAAATCACACAAAAATCCCAGCAACAATGGAGAAGGGGAGAGACCCTTAAAAAAAATGAAGAAAGAACATGGGATAAAAGAGTTTAGGAAAGAATCTAAACAGAAAAAAAGGAGTAATGCTAAAATTATTGCAACTATATCCCTAGCAATGAGACTGAAATAACTATAAGAAATTTCATAGCGGTGGAAAAGTTTAATTAAAAAAAAAAAGATACAGAGCTAAAACAGAGCTCTTTGAATAGATTTCAAAAACAGAATCAGAAATTCCAAATGAAAAACAAAAAATTTTAATAAAGTGTCAGAATTTAATAAAATGCTATGGTTTTTTTTTAAAGAGAATGCCAAAGACAGCATGATAAAAAAATGTAGCAATAAAACAAAGAATTATAAGAGCTAAATTAAAAAAATAAAACCCACAACATTACAACACCTGGGACCTATAAAAGTAAACACAATTTTCCTTGAAGACAAAACACAAGACAATCTGAGAATTATTGGTCTCCCAGAAAAGTGAAATAAAAAGCTTAAATATCATACTTCAGGAAACTTTACAAGAAAAATGCTAGGTAATATTGAAAACAAAGAATAAACTCACCATCAATAGAATCCCAAGACACAGGCAGAAGAGAATTTAAGTTCAACTAAACCAGAAAAGAGCAAGCCATAAAGGAACTCCTAAAGAAAACTATTTCTGGACCAGATTGACTTACAAGCAATTTCTACCAAATATTTAAAAATTAATTTGTCCCAATGCTACATGAATTATCATTATTTTTAATAGCTTCTATGTATGATGAGGTTTACAAAGTATTTCACAAATATTATCTCATCTCATTCTCACAACCCTTGGAAGGTAAGGTGCTATTATTATCTTCATTTTACAGATGAGGAAAGTGAGGCAAAAAGAGGCTGACTGGCCCAGGGTCACACAGCCAGGGAATATCTAAGGCAGGATTTGAATTCAGGTCCTCCTCACTGCAAGTACAGCACTCTACCCACTTCCCATCTAGCTGCCTTAACCTCAAAATTAATTACAATGCTTCAACTATATAGGAATTAACCTACCAAGATGGTTTATCATGATTAAACAAATATAACTACAAAATAACATTTACATAAATGATGAAAGGCTTAAATACTGGAGAAAAAAAATCAATGTATCTTCCTGGAACTCACCATTAAAGAAAAATTATGATCCAGGGTGCCATAACCAACATATTTAATGTTATAACTATCCAATTTCTAAATAAGGATACTTTATAGAATTTGACAGCAAAATAACATATGTATGTATTGTTATTGTGCTATCCAATTCCATAGACAGTCATCTATGTTGTCTGTCCTATATATCAATATTTATATGAGAGTATAAGGAGAAGATTATCAAGGGAAATTATTTTAAAAGTAGGAATGAAAAGGGTCTAGCTAGTATCAGCAAATCTCAAATTATATTATAAACCAATATCACCAGTTTAAAAAAAATAGCCAAGTCTTTCAATGAAATGAACTACATAACCTAGACAACAGAAGAAACAGCATCCTAATGCTTGCTTGGTTTTTTTTCTCACAAGCTAAAAATTAAAAACTATATATGGAAGTATAATTTTACTTGCCAGAAAATATGATTGGTTTGGACCAGTACCTTATAACATGTATTATTTAATACATTTTAAATGGGAAAATGATTTAGACAGAAAAGTTCACAATTTTAAAAGGAGGAGAAACCAAATGCAGGAGAGAGGAGCTTATAATATGCAAAATATACAATTAAAAAAAATTTTGGAGGGGAAGGGCAGGGCAATTGGGCTTAAGTGACTTGCCCAAGGTCACACGGCTAGTAAATGTTAAGTGTCTGAGTTCAGATTTGAACTCAGGTCCTCCTGACTCCAGGGCTGGTGCTCTATTCACTGTACCACTTAGGTGCCCCCAAAACATACAATTTTGATTGCATGTATTTTAAAAGCCTATAGTTGCTAGAACTGTGATTTCATTGGCAAAAATAAAAAATCCAAACACCTGCCTATGAGGTATGGCAGTGCCTAGAAAATTGAGACATTATATGACTTGCCTGGGTCATTGAGTCAGTAGACGTCAGAAGTAGGTCTTGCCAGCTTCCAAGCAAGCTATCTATCCACTAACAGACAATTTTGATTACATAAATTTTAAAAGCTTTATACCCAAATAAAATCAATCCAAGTAGAATAAAAGGATAATATATTATCTATGTGTGTATATGTATATGTGTGTGCATACAAATATATTCACTGAATTCAGTATATATTCATATTTCGCATCAAACTCTAATAAAAATGTGCTCAATATCATTAATCAATATTGACATACAAGTATTGAAAAAAATTAGCAAAAACATTATATATACAGAAAATTTACCCTGTATATGTACTTAAGAGAATTTGATGAGGAAATTTCCGGGCTAGAGTATCCCTAAAAGGATTATTTTTCCTCATATTAAGAATTCCGGAAGTGGGAATGCTTGGCTATACAATTCAGTACGTTGTAAGAAGTGTTTCTCCTAAAGTAAGGTATGATCTGTGAACGTCAATGTCCTTAAATGGAAACCGACAAAGTATGAATGAGGAACGCAGTAAGGCCTAAGGAGAGTTAGTTAGAATTTCTGGGTTGGAGTATTATTTATTATTGTTTATCATTTTATTAATATTATTTGAATTTAACTTTATGTGACTAAAACATTGTCTAACCCAAAAGAGCTTATTGTAGAGGTCAGGCTTACATCAGAGACACTCCAGGGAAGATAGTTTTAAGGAATGCTTAGACCCCACCCAGTACTTATTTTGGGTTCACTTAAAGCTTTTGTTTTGGCTTCCCCAAAAGAGATTGACTTACCTGCTTGAGAAAAAATAAATAAATACACACACATATGTACATATGCACATACATACATACATACATATATATATATATATATATATATATATATACACACACTTACCTACATATACATGTGTTTGTGTGTATCTCAAAGTGCCCTTCTCTTAAGAGACTACCTACTGCCCACATGAAGCCGATAAGGCAAATGTCCTTATGCCCTTTTCTAAACTCTACATAACATATCCTCATAGAGACTTCTGAAGGGAGCCATCCCTTCTTTCCAGCTCCCTCTACCCAATGACCTAATAAATCCCTTCCTAAAATAATTTCATATTTTGGAGGTTTATTCTTGTGAACAAAAATGTAGTACAAAAAAAATGCCAGAATACTGGACCCAAGGGATCTCATCATCCTAACAACCCTAAGGTGGGGAAGATGCACAGTGACTTATTTGGTGGCTGGGGGACAGAAATGATACTAGTTGGAGGTGGATGAGAAGAATACTACAATAGATAACCCATCATTGAAACGATCCATGTGTGATTGATTAATTATATATTTACTAAATCTGGTAACACATGATAAACAGATACTCCTATAAATGCTCACCTCAATAAAGGAAAGCAAAACTTATGGGAATACTTGGCTTCATTAGATATATAACTCATACTCTCTATATTCTATTTCACATCTCATTAAATCTGTCAAAAATTATAGCACGTGTGCCCAGCACTTTTAATTGCTTTCTCAGTTCTTTAACATACTCTAAACAGAAATGATGACGTTACTTTGGAAACTGCTACAGATATCACAAATTTCTGTTAGGAAAATTTCAAAACAGAAAATCATAATCAGCAATAACAAGATTCTCAAACTGATCCTGGCGTGGGGGAGGGGGTATGTGGAGGAAGTAGGGAAGAGACATGGATCTTATGTAAGCCTTAAGTCAATGAAATTAATCTGATTTCTCACTTCTCTAAATTTTAATATAAAAGATCTCAAAGCACTTCATGCATGTCATTTAATTAGTTCTTATAGGAATGAAGAATTGTCCTGATACCCAGTGCAATGTTGTACTCAATGTATTCTGATCCTTTTTATTAGTTCATTGACATAGCACCTTTTGATACAGCACATAAATTATATAATAAATGAACTGTCACATTTTAACACACAAACACTACCAAAGGGACAGAAAGAGACATTTGGTTTCCATGACACCAGAATCCCTCAAGTCATTTTGCCTAACAAGTAGACTCATATATTCATATTTAACCCATGTCCATTGAGATCATTCAACTATATCCTATGAAATCTTGACAACTGCCAAAAAAAAAATTCACAATGAAATTAGTAGGTATCACGAATCCTAAAGTATCATATTCATTTAATGTATTCATTCTCGTCTTCTTCCCACTGTCCTGCTCACCCACTCCCTTTGGTCCTTAGAAAAAAGGCTGGAGATATGAAGAAGTTCACATTAATAACCAGGTACATATCACTCTGACTTCACATTGTTCCATTATTTGAATCAATGACCAATCTAATTATTACAGCACCCCTCATAGGAAAGCATATCTAATACAGTATAATCTAGTGCCTTCATCTCACCTCACATTAAACCAAAGTCTAGCACTTGTATCTTCTCATATATTAGTGGGTGCTTATTATTTATTCATCCTTTTTCAAAGTAATATTCCCATATGTATATGGAAGCATTGTAATGGGAATGGGAATTTGAAGATCTTCTCTGCCCCTTAATAAGACTGATGGTAGTCACATGGAGCCCATCATGAGAGGAGTTTGCTGAATGGTGGAACAGAGTCACAGGAAGCTGGGAGTCAGAGCTAGAGAGATGGTAGGAGAGAGAGACAAGGAGATAGAGAGGTTTGTGAGTAAATATTGATCTTATATTGGTTTTGGGGAAGGCTAAAGGATGCTACGATTCTCTGTGTTGTTATGGTTTATTACCTTCTTTGCTACTATGATGAAATTGGCTTACTGGTTTTGGGATTAGCTTTTCTGGCATCTAAATAAATATTTTGGTTCTGTCCTCTATGTGGAGAATCTGTTATATTTTATGATCGAGCACTATATGGGATAACTTATAGTCACGGTTGGTACTGTCAATATTACACTGTCACTACAGGCAGCTAAGTGGTGTAGTGGATGAAGCATCGGGCTTGGAGTCCAGAAGACCTGAGTTCAAATCTTCCTTAAATTTCTCTCAATCCTAATTTCCTCACCTCTAAAATGGGGATAATAATAGCACCTACCTCAAAGGCTTACTGTGAAGATCATATGAAAAGCACTATATAAAATGCTAGCTACTGCTATTATTTTTATATGTATTTGCTCCCATTCAGACTGCAAATTATTTGAGGACAAGGATAATCTCTAATAATTCTGTGGGTCCTCTTTACCACCCATCATGGTATTATGAACAGAAGATAAAGAGAGAGACAGAAAAAGACAGAGACACAGAGGGAGAGCATTACTACCTATTCATCATCTTCTTTAAAAGTGATGTCTAGGATGGCATATTATAGATATAGTATTATCTCTGATTATCCTTTATTAATAATTATATCCCCTACTCTCAAAAACCAACCCATAATCCATATGGGAAGGTGACAGAACATGGAAAAGATACTGATGACAAAGTGTTAGAATTCTCCTGAGGGGGTATAGTCAGTCCTACCACATCCCAATCCCACCCTCACTCACCTTAGGCAATGCAGTACCTAGTTAAAGACCTCTTCACTGCTTATTCCCCCACCTTTATTCTTGCTACCTTACTAAAAGCAATAGGGTTTCTCCCCCACAATTCCCTTTCTCCCATAATGTGGATATGATTCTCTGGCCCTTAAAGTTAAAAGTATTACCTTTATCGTGAACCTCCCAACCCCCCCCCAAAAAAAAAAGATAAAGAGGTTCCTTGTTCCCACCAGTTGGATCTACTCCCACCTATGAGCCTGACGTGATGATTGCACCTAAACACTACTCTGCAACAACATCTCCAGTCCACCACCTAGATCATGTTTGGTAGACTTACCCTCTCTAATAGTCACATTCCTAAAAAGAAAAAAAGAGAGTAAAAAATTATAATAAAACAAATTCTATAACATAAAATACTCAAAGGATAAAATTTCTTTGAAAATCTAAGACTTTTTAATATTTTTTGTGTCATAGACCTCTTTTGAAGTCTAGTGAAGCCTATGGATCCTTTCTCAGAATAATGTTTTTAAATACATAAAATATATAAAATTAGAAAGGAAAGCAATTATATTGAAATACACTTACCAAATTTTTTAAAAAGAGACCTCAGATTAAGAACCCTTGATCTAAAGCATCAAATAAGTTTTTAAAGTTGAATAAGGATGAATGACAAAAACAAAAACAAACACAGAATGTAACTGAACTGAAAAAGCAACTTAGAAGCTTGTGGGGGGGGGATGGGTTTCATTACAAAGCAAGCAACATAAACAGCAGATTAATTAGCATCACAGAAGATGTCAGGGGGAAAAGAGAGACATTGTTTCAGAGTACCAAATTAACAAAAATTTTCCAGAACAGATAGAATCAGACAACAATATTCAAATATAAGGAATGCAAAGGATATCAGCATAGAGAAACCAAAACTATAATTTACCAAGGCACAAATTCTCCAAACATCAAGAAAGAAAAAAGAAAATTTCATTTTAAAAAATCAGAATAATATCAGACTTCTCCAAAAACAGCAAAGAGGAAATGTTGATACAGAATAAAAATATATATATATAAACTTTTTATGTCATTTAATATTTTATTTTTCCCAATTTCGTGTAAAAACAATTTTAATATTCTTTTTTTCATAGTTTCCAAATTCTCTCTTTCCCTCCCTTCCCCCACAATGAGAAGGTAAGCAATTTGACAGCAGTTATACATGTATCTAGTCATACAAAACACATTTCCATGTAAGTCATTCTGTGAAAGAAAAAACAGCCAAAAAAAGACCTAAAAAAATAAAGGAAATGAAGAAAAGGTATCTTTGATCTGCTCTGAGGCTCTACCAGTTCTCTTTCTGAGATGGAAGCACCTTTCATTATAAGTTTTACAGAATTGTCTTGGATTACTGTATTGCTGAGAATATCTAAGTTACTCATAGTAGATCATCATAAAATACTGCTGTTACTAAGTGCAATGTTCTGCTGGTTCTGCTCATTTCACTTTGCATCAATTCATGTAAGCCTTCCCATGTTTTTCTGACAGCATCCTACTCATCACATATTTAAGCCTACTAGTAGTCAATCACAATAATATATAACAACTTGTATACAACAAGTTGTTCAGCCATTTCCCAACTGATGGACATCTCCTAAGTTTCCAATTCTTTTCCACCATTAAAATATATATAAATATTTTTGTATTCATATGTCTTTTCCTTTTTGTTTTTATCTCTTTGAGATACAGACCTATTCATCTTATTGTTTGGCCAAAGGGTATATGCATGGATATATAGCTCTTTGGGCATAGTTCCAAACTGCTTTCCAAAATAGCTGAATCACTATACAAATCTTCACCAACAGGATGTGAGAGTTTTAATTTTCCTACATCCTCTCCTTTCCTTTTCTGTCACATTAGCCAATCAAGTAGTAGCTCACAGTGGTTTTATTTTACACTTCTCTCATCAATAGTGATTTAGAACATCTTTATATAACTATAAATAGCTTTGACTACTTTGTCTGAAAACTGCTTTTTCATATCCTTTGACCATTTATTAATTGAGGAGTGGCTCTTATTTCTACAAATTTGACTCCATTTTCTATGTTTGAGAAATGAAATCTTTATCAGAGAAACTCACTGTAAAATTTTTTTCACAGTAATGACTACCAACTATGTATTTCCCTTCATCTTATTCCCCCCCATTTATCCTACTCTCCCTTTCTTTTTACCCTGTCCATTCTCAAAAGTGTTTTGCTTCTTTTACTTCCCCCAACCTCCCTTATATCAGTTCTCCCCCTTCTCTCATCCTTTTCCCTTCCTACTTCCCTGTATGGTAAGACATACTTCTACAGCCAACTGAATGTATACATTATCCCCTCTTTGTGCCAATTCCAATGAGAGTAAGGTTCAGGTGCTACCTTCCCTGCTTCCCCCATTTTCCCCTTCACTATAAAATCTCTTTCAGGCCTCTTCTATGTTTGATAATTTATCCCATTCTATGTCTCTCCCCTTCTCCCAGTATATTCTTCTTTCTTATCCCTTAATTTTATTTTTTTAGATAATCACATCACATTAAACTCACACCTCTGCTTTCTATCTATTTATACTCCTTCTAACTGCCCTAATAATGAGAAAATTTTTAGGAGCTATAAATATTTTCCCATGTAGGAATATAAACAGTTTAACCTTACTGAATCCTTTATGACTTCTTTCCTGTTTATCTTTTTATGCTTCTTTTATAGCTTGTATTTGAAAGTCAAATTTTGCATTCAGTTCTGATCTTTTCATCAGGAATGCTTGAAAGTCCTTGTAATGCCATGCATGAGCAGCTTTCCAGAAGAATGCTACTGCGAACAGCTTTTATGGTTCTTATTACACAGTATACTGAACACTCTATTTATTCCGTAACAAATCAAAGCAAAACATTCACATAAAATCAAGGCACAGCATTCACAACATTACAACTTATCACAGAAAATCACAATATAGTATCCTCAACAGCTTATCATTAAAATGACCACATAGTTTTCACCAAAATGGTCACAATATTTAGAACAAAGAACAATCATCTGCTGTCCCTAAGGAGGTTTGCCTCCTTACTCAGTCATTCAATCATCTCAGAGTATAATAGTCTGTCTTTTACTCATGGGGCAACTAGGTTAACTCAATCAGTCACTTATTTAGCAATCAGTTACTAAGTATCATTAATCACTGAGTACAATCATTAGAAAATACACAAAAACTCCACCCCTAGGTCACTAGTAAATCACCTTATCATCACAGCATTCAGTATCCAAGGAGAGGTCTTTTCTTCATCTTGACTAGGGGCTCATTTTCAGATTCCCGGGATCCCCTTCCATGGTCCCAGATTCTAACTGGATTCACCTGGATTCAATGGAAAAATAGCTCCCAGTTCCTTGTCCAGCTCTCCAGGTAGGTCCTGCACCACACTGAAGTTCACAGGGTCCAGTCCGTCTCAAATCTCTCACAGTTTCTGTTCCTGAGAATTCAAGGATCAACCAAGCCACAAACAAAGTCCCTGCATCCCAGTCATGCTTTCTCAGTCCTCCAGCAGTTTGGCTAGATCTAGGACCCAGAAGAAACCTCAGCTGGCTCCTAGAATCAAAATCACTCCTCCCAGTTCTTCAAAATCAAAATCATATTCTCCAGCCTACGGGGAGAGCTTTCCTCTTCAGCCTTCCTGGAGGCAGTAGCTTCAGTCTCCACAATTTTTGTCTGAAGAAAATTCTGACTCAGTTCTCAGTCCAGCAGTAGCAGCCCAGCCTCCAGATGCTCTCTCTCCCCAGCAGAACAGAGTCTGCCACCAGGTTCTCATCAGAAGAAATTCTGACTGTGACTCTCTGGGGCTTTTCTTATATACACACAGCATTAGCTTCCTGTTTCAGCCAACTCCTTCCTGTTATGTCAGCAACAGGAGACAGGAGTTCATACTTTCTGATTTTTTTTTTCACATAGGTTTGATTAGTTACTAAGGGCTAAGTACCTGCTTACTTGACAAAACAAAAAGGAGTCTTCGAAGTCAAATTAATTACCATTATAGTCCTCTATTCAATTTAATATCCAGTTTTTCTCCTGAAGGATTATACTCAGTTTTGCTGGGTAGGTGATTCTTGGTTGTAATCCTAGCTCATTTGCCCTCTGGAATATCATGTTCCAAGTGCTCTGATCCTATAGAGTAGAAGCTGCTAAATCTTGTGTTGTCCCAACTGTGGCTCCACAAGACTTGAATTGTTTCTTTCTGGCTACTTGCAATATTTTCTCCTTGACCTAGGAGCTCTAGAATTTGGCTATAATAATTAATATAATAATTTTACTTTTTAAGGAGTTCTCCTCTTCATTGGATTTTTATATTCTTTTGCCATTTGGCTTATTCTGTTTTTTAAGGTATTATTTTCTGCAGCATTTTTTGTGCCCCCTTTATCAAGCTGTTGACTCCTTTTTTCATGATTTTCTTGCATTGCTCTAATTCTCTTCCCAGTTTTTTTCTATCTGTCTTGACTTTTAAAATCCCACGGCCTGAGATCAATTAATATTTTTCTTTGAGGCTTGGGATGCAGGAATTTTTATTTTGTCTTCTTCTGAGGGTCTATGTTGATCTCCCTTGTCACAATAGTAACTTTCTATGGCCAGATTTTTTTTTCTGTTACTCATTTTCCAGTCTATTTCTTGACTTTTAACTCTATGTTAAAGTGAGACATTGCTTCCCAAGTGGAGGGGACATGATCTCAAACTTCAGGGTTTTTGGACAGCTATTTTCAAAAGTAATTCTGTGAACCTGTAAATTTTCGGCTCTTCCAAGGTAGTAAGCTCTAGGGAGAGATGTGTTTAATGCTCTCTTGTATTGTACATGGGTTTGTGAGCAACCACAAGCACTGTTTTCAACAATGGAACTGTGACCAGGGTTCCTGTTCCCCTCTGGCCACAAGCTCTGCTGTGCTGGTGCTTTTCCTCACATGGGGACTAAGACTCAGGACTGCCACCCTGATCCATATATAGGCAATACAACAGAGTTCTACCCCTGATGCCACCAAACGGTCCCCTGTAAATCTCCTTCTGACCTGTTGTACTATCCCCTTACCATCTGTGGGCTAACAGGTCTAGAAATCACCACTGCTGCCACTAATTCAGTGGCTCCCAAGGCCTGCACCTGGTTTGCTAGGACCCAGTCTGCACTGGTATGGCCTGTGTGGGACTGTGCTCCTCTATTACTCTGGCGCAAAAGACTTTTCCTGCTGACTTTCTAAGAAGTCTTGAGCTAGAAAATTGTTTCAGTCTGTCTTTTTTGTGGATTCTGCTGCTCTAGAATTTGTTTAGAGTCATTATTTGTTGGGGTTTAAGGGAGAACACAGGCAACTCCCTGCCTTTACTCCACCATCTCAGCTCTGCCTCTCTAAAAAGCAAAAAAAAAATTTTAAAGATAAGATTGTACCCCTAGATCACATAACCTACAAAAATCACCATACTGATTAAAAAAAAAAAGATCTAGGACAGCAACAAAAATCTACAACTGAAGAGACAATTACAAGCAACAGAAAATTTACCTGAAATTGAAAAACAAAATTATTATTGTTACCAATTATAGTCGATATTTAATATATGACCAAATAAGCATTTAAGCTATTCCAATTGTAAAGGAAAACTCAAAGTTGGGGTGAAAATCTATATAATAATGAAAAGAAAATAGTAATCACTAAAATAGATTGAGTTTACTAATGCCAACACATTTAATACAGATAAGAAAAAAAAAACAATGACAGAGAAAAGGGAGAAGTTGGCAGTTTGTTCTAAAGGTAAAACTCCTATCTATAATGGGGAAGGAGAAGTAAGATTTAACTAAGGTAAAAATTAATAATTTAAAAAATATATAACATGATGTTTTACTAACTTGGTTTTATAAAATAAATATGGTTGTTATATGTCACAGGAAGGATTTGAACTCAGGCAAGACCTCTATTAAATATATCCCATTCCTTTTCCTGACAAATGCTATGCTTTTATAAATAGGAAAAAGAGTGTGTATGCATATATACACACATATATATTTATATTCATATCTTAAAATCAGTCATTTTTGCATTCCTTTTAATTGCACTTACTCTACTAAGACACAGAGGCACCCACTGTGCAAATGATAATATAAGAGATTTGCCTGGAGCACTAGAAGGATAAGTGACTAATCCAGGGTAACCAAGCCAATACCAGAGGAAGTACCTGAACCCTCATCTTTCTGTCTTTGAGTTCAGCTCTCTATCCATCACACCACAGTGTTGCCCATCTCTGTAATTTTTTTTTAAAGGCACTATCATATCTACTAATGTTATAGTTTATCTTATCCTCATTGCTGAGATAGGGAGAATAGGTATTAACATCTTCACTGTAATGACATGAGAAACCAAGACAAAGGGAAATTAATTGGTTTGCTCAATGATACAGAGCCAGCTGAGTTAAATCTAGATCTCAGATGCTCCAGTTCCGAATTTAAAGCTCTTTGCACTCAAATATATCATATGAATATAGTTATAATAGGTAATACAACTTAATGCTAATGGATTACATTTTCTTGTTCCTATTATACTTTATATTTGTAATTGAACGACAGTGAGTACCAATTACCATAGTAACAGTAGAATGGAGGAAATGTAGTTTCTTCATAATTGTTCCATGTTGGTATAAATCACATTATATTTCTCATAATAAATATTTCAGCCACAGAATAATTCAGTTTTTTTTAATTTGTGAAAAACATGTTGTAGAAGTAGGCAGAAAGGTACATATATGTGCAGCCTTAAAAATGAACAGAAGATAATTGGCATCCATCCTGTTCTCTAAAATATGTCTGCTTTAATCCTGTGATATATAGGCTTCCTTCTGCTATTTTAAGCCTTTATTTAAAAAAAAAAGTACTAGTTACAACTCAAAATACAGATGAGAATCTTATTTACTTTTAAAATCTTATTTAAAAGCAATCAATAATTCATTTTATAGAGAAGGCTAAAAGAGAATTAATAAAATATTTACCATGAGTGGTTTGAGTGGTTGCTAGTTTAATGTTTAGAAATTATATTTTCTGTACTCAGGATATTAGTAAGCTTGAGTTTTAAGATTTTAGTTTGGTTTTTTTTTTGAGGAAAACATAAATGCTTTAATCATCCAGTTTTCACATTAAGAGAGGACCATGTAACAATTTCTTAAAAGATATTTTTAAAAAAATGTATTACAATCAGTTAAAGGGAAAAGAGGTGGACAGAATAAGCCAGTGAACCAGAAAGACATAGAGAGAAATAAAAGAAGAGAAGAGTACTAAAGAGAAGGGAAGAGGGCCAATAAGAGCTGGAACAGAAAAAACTAAAATGATTCATGCCCACTCCCTCCCATCCCTGTTATCACCCCCATTTTGTTTCTGAACTAATACTCTTCTATTCCAATAACCAGCCAAAATTTGCCTCCTCCTATGCTCCAGTCCCCACCAATGAACATATCCCACCTAGTCCCTGCTCCCTAAAATACCCATTTTTTTAGTTTGGCAATTCATTGTGCAGCTCCATCACGGCACCTCAATTCAGCAAAATCCTTTACTGACACATCACCAAGTGAGCATAGAAGTCCCACCAGTTCCACAGCCCAGCCCTGAAAAATACAAGCACCCCACCCACTCACTTCCCCGTCACAGCCTACGGTGCCTCCTCCTTAAATTCACCGGCTGGAAACTTCTCTCTGACAGCTTCTAATATTTGCTTCTCTGTCCCTAAAAGTATTATCTCAAAGTAAAGCACAGAATCAAGACACACTGGCTAAGATATCAGGAGATACATCTTATTATTATCGTTGTTTGTTGTTCAGTTGTTTCAGTCAAGACTGACGCTTCATGACCCCATCTGGGGTTTTCTTGGCAATGATACTGAAGCGGTTTGTCATTTTTTTCTTCTACTCATTTTATAGATGAGGAAACTGAGGCAAACAAGGTTAAGTGACTTGCCCAGGGTCACACAGCTAGCAAGTGTCTGAGGGGGGATTTGAACTCTTGAAGAGTCATCCTGATTCCAAGCCAAGTGCTCTATTCACTTTGCCACCTAGCTGCCCAAGTCTTATTATTAGGAAACTTTTTATTTGCAAATAAAAGCTGTCAAAAACTTAATTTTAGAAAGAGACCCATGAGTCCTTTAAATAGAAGCCAAGGATCAGATCCAGGCCATAGGAGCCTCCTCATCCTGACTGCATTGCACTCAATAAGCACCTACTACCAGCCTTTGTCCTGGGCCCTAGAGATACCAAGGCAGAAATAAAACACTCCTGGCCCTCCTAGAACTGACGTTCTACCAGAGGAAGCAACAGTGCCAGTGGCCAAACATATACAAACTAGACTGGCTTTTTGGTTTTATTTTGTTTCTGTTGTTGGCAGACCTGAAACTCAGGTCAGGGAACTCCTAGTACGAAGATTTATTTTACAAAAGGAAAATTATAGTCCTAGAGAGTGGCCTGAACATCGAGAGATCGAGTGACGTGCCTTGGGTCACACGATTAGGATATACCAAAGGCAGGGCTTGAAGCTAGGAATGAGGGAGGGAGGAGATGGAATACTGGGTCATAAGTCAGGTGGGAATACAGTGTATATGGGAGGGGGGCAACATGCGATCAATCTGGAAAGGTCAGGATATGCAGATTTCGGTTATTTTATAATGTATTATTACTGAATTTGATATTTTTATGTTCTTTGACCTAGTTTGTTAACTCATATATAGCTATCTTCCCAAAAACTGACCATGGCATAACCCAGGATAACATGGTGCAGGTAGAGTGGCACAGTGGATAGAGTACTAAAGACTTATCTGTCTGAATTCAAATCTGGCCTCAGACACTTACTAGCTGTGTGACCCTGGGCAAGTTACTTACCCCCATTTGCCTCAGTTTCCTCATCTATAAAATGAACTGGTGAAGGAATTGGCCAACTACTCCAGTACCTTTGCCAAGAAAACTCCAAATGGGATCACAAATACTCAAATATGACTGAAAAAAAAAACTAAACAGGATGACGTAACACCTTCTCATTACCCCTTCAATTATTCTAGTACCATTTTTTTTTTGCTATATATAGATAATTTTTAAACATCCTTTCTGGGGGCAGCTCGGTGGTGCAGTGAATCAAGCACCAGCCCTGGAGTCAGGAGGACCTGAGTTCAAATCTGGCCTCAGAAACTTATCACTATCTGTGTGACCTTGGGCAAGTCACTTAATCCCAACTGCCCTGCCTTCCATCCTCCAAATAAAAAAATGCATTCTTCCTAAACCTCCTTGCCTATATTTCTGTCCCTTCCACTCACACTTCGTAAATTCTATTAAAGTCACTTTGAATGGTTATTGGGTTTTTTCGTCCCTCGATTTGATTATTTTCACAATGACTCACAGTGATAGGATAATAGATGTGAAATCACTGCAAAAAGCTAAAAGCATTACACAAATATGATTTATTACGATGGTAACTATATAATTGTGCCTCGATCCACTCCTTTCTGTCATAAATAAATTTCTCCTGTTTACAATTGTCTGATTATTTGGCGCACAGCAGGGACAGAAGTCAGATTAAAACGTGAGGCTGTGCAGCCTAATGCAGCGTTTCTCCAACTGTGTTTGGGGAAAGCCAATCAGAAGCCCTGGTGGTGCAAGTAGAACACAAACGATGTGGAAAAAATCCTTCAGCGCTAAGCATATTTTTCAATCTAGGAACAGCATGAGAGACTTTGTCAAATGCTTAATGAAATCTAGGCCAACTTTATTTACAGCAATCTCCTGACCTACCAGGCTAATGTTGTTATTCAGTAGTTTCGTTCGTGTTTGACTCCTCATGATGTTATTTGGGGTTTTCTTGGCAAAGATACTGGAGTGGTTTGCCACCTCCTTCTCCATTTCACTTTACAGATGAGGAAACTGAGGCAAACAGGGCTAAGTGATTTGCCCAGGGTCACACAGCTAGTAAGAGTTTGAGGTCATATTTGAATCCAGATCTTCCTGATTCTATGCCCAACACTCTGTACTCTGTACCACCTAGTTGCCCCAGGCTAATATTCCTGTCAAAAAATGATAGGCAGGTAGGTAGACTACAGATAATAATGAGATGATGATGATGATGATGGTAACAATAGTGACAATGATAATAATAACTTGATACAGAGCTATTTAACAGCTATGTGAGCTTGGGCAAGTGACTTACCTCTCTTTGCCTCAGTTTCCACATTTGTAAAATGAACTGGAAAAGGAAATGGCAAACCACTCCAGGATCTTTTCCAAAAAAATCCCAAATGAAGGGGCAGCTAAGTGGCACAGTGGATAGAGCACCAGCCCTGGAGCCAAGAGGACTTGAGTTCAAATCCTGACTAGCTGTGTGACCCTGGCAAGTCATTTAACCCCAACCACCTTGCAAAAAAACAAAACAAAGAAAATAGTTTGGGGCACAGTGAATAGAGCACTGGCCCTGGAGTCAGGAGGACCTGAGTTCAAATCCAGCCCCAGATACTTAACACTTACTAGTCGTGTGATCCTGAGCAAGTCACTTAATCCCAACTGCACTGCCCTTCCCCCTCCAAAAAGTTTTTTAAAAAAGAATAACAAAAAAATCCTAAATGGGGTTACAAAGAGTCAAACTCAACTGAATAACTAAGCAACAACAAAATAGGGTTTTAAGTTTTACAAAGCACTTTACATATTATTATCTCATTTGACCCTCACAACAACTCTGGGAGCTAGGTGTTATTATTATGCTCTCCAAAAACATAACAGATGAGGAAACTGAGGCAGAGGTTAAGTGATTTGACCAGCATCACAATGTAAATGTCAGAGGCAAGATTTGAACTCAGGTCTTCCCAACTCCAGGTATGATGCTCAAACCACTGTACCATCTAGTAGAAAACTCAACAAAATTATAATTTAATGAAAAAATTATAATACCCATAATCAAAAAGGGAAAATGCTTCTAGAAGTCAAATAGATGGGGTAAAAGAATACAGTACAGTGAAAATGGTACTAGCTTTGGAATCCGAGGACCCAAGTTCAAATTCTAACTCTGCCCCTTATCATGTTTGACTTTGGGCAAATCATTTTACCTCTTTCCTTATACATAACATCAGTATGCTGGACTAGATGACATTAGGGTCCTCTCTAGTTCTAATTCTATGATCCTATGTTCTAAAGTGCCAAAGGTCAACTAAATTCAAATATGTCTATGAGGTTAATTTTGATCCCAGAAAACACATAAAGTTTAAAAAGTTGGGCACTTAATTTGAGGGTTGAGAATATTTTCTGTGGTATGCAAAAATCAGGTAACTAGAGAGGTCCTTTCTTGAGCTGAATTGCTAAGCATTCAAATTCTACTTCAGAGAGCACAACTCTAATGTGCTGGCCATGTTTGAATGACATTCTTTTTCCTAAAAGACTATTTTGTGGCGAACTCCTATAAGAAAAGTGACCACTTGGTGGTCAGAAGTGATAGAAGGACACTCTCAAGGTCTCTCTGGAGAACTTGGGAATTGACTGCATGACACGGGAGACACTGGTACAGGACTACTCAGCATGGTGTGCCCACATCAAGAACTAGTTTTCAGTACCTGATCTTGCCAGGTATCTTCAGAATCTTCCTAAGGCAACTCAAATGGAAGCAATTCAGTTTCCTGGCATGGTGGCTGCTAGACAGCCAGTTTTCACAGGCATACAATGATGAGGTCAGCACAATGACTCTGCAGACCTTCAGTTTAGGACTCAATCTAATACCTCTCCTTTCCTACCCTTTCCTTTAGAGTTTCCCAAACACTGAGCTAGCTCTGGCAATGTATGCCTCAACCTCATCTATGTATACTTCCCTAGAAAATACACTGCCAAGGTAAGTGAACTTACACACAACTTTCAAACTTTCTCTGCTGTAATCAATGGTTCCACATATGGATGGCACAGTGATGGCAAGTAAAGAACCTATGTTTTCTTAATGTCAATTGTTATGCAAAAATTAGCACAAGCAGCAGAGAACTAATCCATATTTTGCTGCATCTCAGCCTCAGAAGCTGCAGAGTGCACAATCATCTTTGAACAAAAAGTCGCACACCAACTCTCCCTCCATTTTAGTCTTGGTTGTAGCCTTTTCAAGTTAAATAATTTACTGTCAGTGTAGTAGGTAACCTTAACTATATTTTCATCCTCATTGAAGGTATCCAACAACCTCACTGAAAACATCATGCTAAAAAGCATGTAAGCAATCACACATGCCATGTTTCACTCTACTAGTGACTGGGAAAGTACAAGAGCATTGACCATCATCCAGAACCCATGCAAGTATGCCCCCATGAAACTAATCTTTCTTAAGTATGAAATGAAAAGTCTTCTTTGAGATAAAAATGTATTAATGATCAACAATAAAATAGCACACATTTACTAGCAAAGAGGTATTTAACAAAAATCAGAAACAAAACAACAAATGAAAGGGATAGGAGGAAAGGAGTTGATAATCGCAATGATAAAACTGCCTTATCCATAATAATAATGGAGTTAACCACAAGTGAATATAAGATTTAATAGTCTCAAAATATAAATGCAGTGTGTTTTATTTCTTAGCTATAATCATTGGGATAACTAGGGAAGATTAACATGGATTTCACTGTCCCTAGTATCAACAAAAGCAATAAGAAGACTGAGCAAATAAGAGAAAACATCAAATGAATTGTTTAAAACAATAAATATCAAAGGTCTGAATTAAAAGAACAA
>CM053580.1:393141907-393172890 GCA_028627135.1 Pseudochirops cupreus | reverse complement strand
TCTTGATGAAAATACCAGAGCTGAACAGAAAATTTGATTTTCAAATACAAGAAGCCAACAGAAGCATGAGAAGGTAAACAGGAAAAAGAAATCATAAGGAACTTATTAAAGCTGAACTATTTACATTCCTACATGGAAAAATAATAATTATAACTCATAAGACTTTTCTCAGTATGAGGATAGTTGAAGGGAATATATATGTATATATGTATACATACATACATACATACATACATACATACATACATATATAAGAAGATGGTATATGGGTGTATAAATACATTTGTGTGTGTATATGTGTGTACATGTATACATAGACAGAGGGGACAGGATCAGTTGAATAGGAAGGGTTGATGTCTAAAAAATAAAGTTAACAGGTGAGAGAGGAATATAATGAGAGAAGAAGAGAAGGAGAAAGGGAGTGATAGAATAGGGTAAATTACCTCATATAAAAGAAGCAAGAAAACTGTTACAATTGAGGAGAAGAACAGGAAGGTGAAAGGGAATGGGTCAACCTTAATCCCATTGAGCTTAGCTTAAGGAGGGTATACTATACACACTTAATTAGGTATCTTACCCTACAGGAAAGTAGGGGGGAAGGGGATAAGAGGGAAGATGATAGAAGGGAGGGCAGATTGGGGCGGAAGGTAGTTAGAAGCACACACTTTTGAAAAGGGACAGAGTCAAAATAGAAAATAGAATAAGTGGAAGGCAGGATAGGATGGAAGGAAATATAGTTAGTCTTTCACAATATATCTACTATGGAAATGTTTTGTATAACTACACATGTATAACCTATATTGAATTTCTTATCTTCCCAGTGGGGGGGTGGGTGAGGAGGGAAGAAGGGAAAAAAATCTGAAAATTAAAGTTTTACAAACAAATGTTTAAAAAATGGTTTTTTACATGTAACTGGGAAATAAGATATATGGGCACTGGGGTATAGAAATGCAATTTGCCCTACCAGAAAGTTAGAGGAAGAATATGAAGGATAAAAGAGAGAGCAGATTGGGGGAAGAGGTATTCAGTAAGCTCGCTGTTTTGGGGTGGGGTAGGGGAAAGACGGGGAGAAAATTTGTAACTCAAAATCTTGTGGAAATGAATGTTGCAAACCAAAAATAAACAAATTAAAATATTAAAATATTAAAACATATAACCCATAAAACAGGAATTCTTAATGGGTTCCATGAATATGCTTTTTAAAATGTTTTCTAATAAATGCATATAAATATAAAGAAAAGAAACTTAAGTATCTCTTCTGAGTTCAGAAAGAGAAGAGTTCAACAAAAGAAAGAGAATAATAACAAACATAAACTCAAGGATTCTGGGACAGGGCACAGTAATGGGAAGAAGGGATAGGTGGAGAGTGGAGACTCAGTTAGAAAAGCAAAACAAAAAGCAGAGATGAAGAACTGACATAAAAGAGGGAGAAGGGAACAAGTTAAGGAAGATACACAGAAAAGACAGATAAATGATATGTATACATGCATATATTGTCTATATTTAGATGAATAGATAATGGAAGAAAGCATGAAGTTGATCATTATAAGTATAAATATAAACAGATTAAATTCTCCAAGAAAAATAAAAGAAACTAATAAGGTGAAGTCAGCAATTTGTTGTGTGTTACATACAAAAAAATATTTAAAGAAAAAATGTGGCAGAATAAAATCCATTTTGCTTGATATGGTTCTAAAGAAGCAGGAGTTAACATCATCATCTCAGATACAGCAACAACAAAAGTTGTAAAGTTAAAAGAGCTTAAAGTCATTATAAAAAATGAAAAAAAATATCAAAAGTATATTTACTAAATAGTGCAAATATGCATAATATGTCTTCTCAAGCTACAATGCATGCTCTTTGAGGGAAGGAACTGTCTTTCTTTTTCATATTTGTATTCCCAGTACCAGGAATGTGCCTCACACAAAGGTGTATAATAAATGATCTTGACAAATCAGGGACAGACTGATTTTTCTAAAGCTCAAGTCTCACCAAATCATTTCACTACTATATAAACTCTATTGGCTCTCTACCTCCAGCATCAAGTATGCAATGTTCTCTTTTGCATTTAAAACCCTTCACAACCTGGTTCCTTCCTGATTCTTTGCATGATTATTATATTTTAGTCACTTCAATGTACTTTACGATCTAGTGGCACTAGTCTTCTTACTATTTCTCACATATGACATTCCATCTCCTGATTCTGGATATATTCACTAGATATTTTCACTGGATATTTTAAAGACATTCTCCATGCCTAGAATTCTATCCCTCCTGTCACCAAATTTCTCTGGCTCCTTTCTAGATTCTGCTCAATGTTACCTCTGCAAGAGAATTTTCCTGCTCACTCTTTCCTATCCTACCCACTGCTGACGTTACCTCCAAATTACCCTATGAGTATCTTAAATACAGCTGTTTGTGTGTTATCTCCTCCATTAGAACGTGAGCTCCTTAAAACAAAGGATTGTTTTAGCTTTTGTGTCCTCAGCAACAGAAATGTATATTAAAAGATAATGAAAACAATGAAACGACAAAGTAAAACTTTGGGGATGCAGATAAAGAAATTCCCAGAAGAAAATGAATTTCTCTAAAAAATTATAAGAACAAAACAGAAAAAGAAATTTTAAAAAGACTAGAAAATAAAACATTGGTAACCTGAGAAGAGAAACTCAAAAAGAAAAATCACTATTGTCTTTTCTTGTTTATTTTTTTTTTGTCCATTTGTTTCAGTTTGTTTGGGAAAAGATTAACAAAAATAATAATAAAATTGATCAGGAAAAAAGAAAAAAATCAAATTAACAAAATGAAATGAAAAGGTGATAATATGCCAGAGGAGATTAGTTAACAGAGTTTTTACAAACTAATATGCATAAATCACAGCAAATCTGAGAATTCAAAATAAAATGGTGAATAGCTAAAAAAAGTTGACAAACCAACAAATCAAGGAATAATAATCTTAAATAATCCGATATCATAAAAAGAATAAAGCAAGCCTAAGTAGATTGCCAATAAAAAGCCTCAAATCAGATTGATTTACAATTGAATTCCACCAAACATTTTAAAGGCAATTAATATCTATTCCTTAAAATTTTTTATCAAAAAAAAGACAGAACCTGAATTAATTTTTTATGATGCAAGTACAGTTTTATAAATGAACCAGAGAGACAAAGGAGAGAAAGAAAATCCATTTTCATCAATACTCTTGAGTAATTACTCTCAATCATGAATACTGATGCAGAAAAATAATAAAAACTCTTACAAAAATTTTAACAAAATTTTGAGATTACAGAACTAAATAAAAATAATTATTACCATGTTACAGTCATATCAAAGATGAAATGATAGCTCTGAAAATACTATGCCCAATCATTACGAAAATATTTATAGTATTACATAACTAATATAATCATTAATAAATGCACATAATTACTTTGAAGCCATATAATACTTAAATAATTTTAAAGCCCTAAAAAGCATAAGCATGAAAGAGTGTACCCTTATTTAACATGATCAAAAGAAAATATTTAAAACCACGTTCAATGGAAAAACATGGGAAGTTTTCCCAGTACAAGCAGCATTAAAGCAAATATGCTTCCTCTTCTAAATAGTGTCATTCTAGACAAGCAAGCAATAGCAAGAAGACAAGAAATTAAAATCACAAAATATTCCATTGCCCCAGTGGTTTTATTTAAACCAGATGTTCTACCATGCTCTCACTCTTCACCTATGCCTTCTGGCTTCCCTAACTTCCTTCAGGTATCAGATCAAATCCTACCTTCTGTGAGAAAGAAGCCTTTCCCAGTTCCCACCTTCCCACCCAATGATGTCTTCCCTCTGAGATTACAAACAATTCTCATTTTACCTTAGTGAACCATTCCACACAACTCAATATGAAATGATTTTTTAATGATGGGAATTTGCCCCTATCCATCCATTTTACTTAGCCTATATAACAACGGCATAGACAAAATAACTTTATACAAGTCATAAAATGTACTAAAATGCAGTCATATTAAATACCATACCATGATGACAAACAGAATTATGAAACAAAAGATAAAGTTAATGATAAAGTATGCACTGTACTATTCAGTAGTTATCATAAATGTGCACTATGTTGCTCCTCCACCACCCACTACTCTTACTTAGCCTTTATCGCTGGTGGTTGACTATGCAACATTTTTTATGAAGCTATCAAGAGATATTTGGACAATGGATCTTTTTTCCTTCATATATCTGACAATAGCAAGCCCTATCATCCTCAATTAATCTTTGAACTTAAAAGATCTCTGAAGTATTTGGATCTATCTTTTCTTTCAGAATTCTTTAGGTAAAGTCAAATTTGCACAATGCCTATTTAGAGCATCTCAAAAGGGCAAAGTCTTCTTTGCTTCCTTCCAGCTTCTTTACTTTACTTGCAGCTTACTCTGTATGTTGCCTTCCTCATTAGAATGTGTGCTCCTTCAGGTCAAAGACTGGTTTTGCTCCATCCCACTTGGGATTAGTGCTGGGCCTAGTAATTACATAGTCAGCATGCAGTAAATACTGGTTGGCTGAGTTTGACTGACCCTTGTAATCCAGCTTTCACCCCAGTGATTCTGGTGAAACTATTGTGTATGGAGAAGAGAGGGATAAAAAGTGCAGGCGAATTCAATCAATGAAGGTAGGCACAATAGTGAAAAGAGCACTCTGTGAATAAGTATAGTCTCTTTGCCCAACTAAGTGACAAATTAAACAACAATTTTATAAGAGTCTTGCAATAAAACTCAGCTATCATTACAGCAGAAGGGGGAAATGAAACCCATTTTGATGCTTGAAAGAATTTCACAGGAAATATTTGGGTAGTTTCTTTTAACTAAAGAAATATTCAGAAAAATGGCCGATTTCCTCTTACAAACTCATTTCTAAACAAAACCTAGCATTGGTGTGAAATAGTGAAGATTAAAATCAAGAAAGGACCAATCATTTTTGAACATCACTTAACTACTCCACAAATCTACAATAATTTCAGTTAGCGCCCTTTCAAGTATCCCCCCCTTTGAATCATAATCTCTCTCTCTTTTTTTGTCCCTTTGATGGAGCTCTATTGACTTTAGTTCATCTCTGTATTTCACCCAATAGGCTAGAATTAAGATGCATTAAATGTTACCTTTCATGGTTTCACTAAAATGGCAAGCCCATCTTCAGGAAAATTAACTTACAGCTTCCTCATACAAATCAAATTAAAACTATAAGGGGAGTTTTCTGTACTCCCATATATTCATAAAGATTCTTCTCTCATAAATCATTCAGTATTCATATGAGTAATAAGGTTATCCTTTCCAACTCTAGTAATTACTTGAGGCAAAAAAAGAATTAAAAGTAATTCAAACCAACTTTCATAATGTGAATTATTTTAAAGGTCCCTTGCTACATTTTTACTTAATGTAGGAATCAACAATGACTTTTTGTTATGGGTCACCAGAAAGGCTAAGATATTTTTAGATATATAAATAATTTAAAATTTTCATATTTAATAGGGCTTTTGGTCCTCAAATTTATTACAATAAATCCCAATTGTACAAACCTAGTTTTCCAAATTTACTATAGGGAAGGAAGGAAGGAAGGAAGGAAAGAAGGAAAGAAAGAAGGAAGAGAAGAAGGAAGGAAAGAAGGTAGAGAGGAAGGAAGGAAGGAAGGATATGTGTGCATATATATGTGTGTGTGTGTGTGTGTGTGTGTGTGTGTGTGTGTGTGTGTGTGTATGTGTGTATGTGCGTGTGTACGTATATAAACACATGCATTTTTTGTTGTAGAAAAGAGCTGGTGACAAAGTTTGGTCATCATTCAGTTGTTTCAGTCATGTGTCATTCTTCACGACTGCTTTTGAGGTTTTCTTGGCAAAGATTCTGGAGGGATTTGCCATTTCCTTCTCCACTTTACAGATGAAGAAGCTAAGGCAAACAGGGTTAAGTGACTTGTCCAAGATCATACAACTTGTGTTTGAGGTCACATTTGTCCTCTGGTCTTCCTGAGTCCAGGCCTACCACTTGATACACTGTGACCCCTAGCTGCCTGTGGTAACAATATTATTTCTCTTCAGTTGAAAACTAGCTAGACAAATTATGGTACATGAATGTAATAGAATACTATGCAGTGTTAAGAAATAACAAAACAGATTTAGAAAAACCTAAAAGGCCTTAAATCAACTGATGAAGTGTAAAGAGAGCAGAAACAGTAGAACAACTTAAACAATGACTACCACATTGTAAGAGAAAATTGTGAAAGACTTAAGAACAATGATTAATGACCACTTATGACTCTGGAAGATTGATAGTGAATCATGTTTCCCAGGTCTTGCCAAAGAAGGGGCAGACTAGAGGTGCAAAATAATACCTTTTCATAAATGGCCAATATGTGGCTTTGTCTTGAATGATTGATCACACTAAGTCTTTACAAGGAAGAGCTTTTCTTTTGAGGAGAGTGGCATCAGAGTGAGCAGTTGGTAGTAATAATAGTGGTATTGTTAAAAAAAAAAAGGGAAGAAAATTGTATCAATGATTAATTTAAAATATTAATTTAAAAGAGTTAAAAAAGGAAGTTAAGAAGGACAGACAAGCAAGGTAGCCTTAGAGTTTGAAATTTTGAGTCTGAAATATATTTGGGAAAAAACAAGTTGTATGTAGTAGAAATTCATAGTTTTGTGCACAGTTGCCTTTTTTTCTGTTCTGCTCTTGTTAATGTTTGTCAAGTTCATACTAATAAAGAGGAAAAAAGATTTTAAGAACATTTATAACAGGAAAAGGGGGTGGGCTAGTCACGCAATGAAAACAAGGGTGACAACAGACATCCCATGTAGTACACTGGTTTCCTCTTCTTATGAAATCACTGGAAACTGCCCAGTGTGTCAGATAAGATTTATAAGATCATAGACATGAGTGAGAAACTTAGGGTAGCATGAATGGCCTAAAACTTTCACCCAGTAGAATGTGCATTCACAGTGATGAGGTCACAGGTCCTGGTAAAGTTTTTAGTCATGTGATAACCCTGTGAAATAGTTTGTACGAGTATTATCATACCCATTTTGCAGATGAGTAAACTATGGTAATACATTCATAATTTGTCAATAACAAGTTATCTTAGATTTTCAAACTGCAGGGGTGTTTTGTTTGGTTTGGTATTTCAACATTAGTCAGGTTGAAAGGGGTGGATGAAAATAAGTTAATTTTAAAGAAATCTAATTATACATACATCTTAAGGACTTTGGTTATTTTTTTTTTATGTTTTCTGTTTTTAAAATGCATTATGATCTACTTTTTATCTTTCTACTTTTCTTCCAAAATATTTATCAGATTAACCAAAATTTTCAAGAACTTCAAAATTTCAGCTCTATTGTATTTTAATTTCATTGTATTCTCAGGTTGGTCTAATTTAAACAACCTACTACTATGTTATAATCTGCATTTTTAGGACTCTACAAAAAAAACATTTTTCATCTTTTAATCAGCTCAAATCAACTAGAAAACTTTGTGCTTAATAAGGATGTTTCTAATTTTCTTTAGGATATTTGTATTATAAGCAATCTCCAACCACGAATGGATTTCAAACCAAACATTTATAAGTTTTTTGGAGCACAAAACATTTTCCCAAGAACTTTATAAATGGTATACTGACTTGCAGAATGACTCACAAAAGTCTTAAATGTTTATATATGCAACTGTATAACAATAGCCCTGATGTCAGAGGGTATGTACAAGTTAAAACTTAGTCACAAATGGAACTCAAGGAACAAACAAGTCAACTACACAGATGCCTTGATGCATACACCTGGTCAACCAGGTTCTGAATTCCCTAATTTCCTAGCTCTAGCTTTGCTAATATATCCATTTATATGAACCACTGTAAAAGTGTACTGACTTCAAATCTGCATTTATACTTCATAATTTGTAGTTAAATGAACCCTGGATCACACATCATCTGATGTTTAGCCTTGCCTTCATCTGGCTGATGTCCCCATATGAGAAACAGCTTTCCTTGTAATCCAGACTTGAAACAAAACCTATGCAACTGGTAATGAAGCTAGACCACAGGGTTCTGAAGTTCACATACTTAACATAGCTTAACTACATTTTACCTATTCTGCTAAAGTCCTGCTCCAAAGATAATGTAGATGGAGGTGTCAAGAAGCAAACACCTGCTAGAGTCTACCAAGTGAGAAAAACTTTAAGTAGGGTTCCAGCGATAGACTGAATCTGCATTCCAAGGATCAGACTATGCTAACTAATATGTAATATTTTTATCAGTGTCTTGCATAAATGCATGTTCAATTTTGCAGATGACATAAGGCTGGAAGGGAAAGCTAATAACACATGGATGACAGGATCCAAAAAGATGATGACAGGATCCAAAAAGATCCTGACAGGCTAGAATATTGGCTGGAATTGAAATTCAATAGGAATAAATGTAAAATCTTGAATTTGGGTTTTTTTCTAAAATCAGATTGACAAATAAAAGATTGGTTAGAGACTAATTTGTCTGAAAAGAAAAGATCTGGGGACTTTGACTGTAAGATGTGAATTACAAATGTTATCTGAAACCTGAAACAATTAAGGCAATCTTGGGTTGAATTGAGAGACATAACTTCCAGCAATATGGAAATTGTAGTTCTTTTTCTGGTACCCTCATTAGACCACATCTGTAGAAGCACAGTGTCATATACCACTGCTAGGCCTTACACCAAAGTCAAAGAAAGAGGAAAAGTGTCCTTGCTATTTAGCTAAAGTTGCTATTTACAGCAACTCTGTTATTATTGTGGAAAAAACAAACAAACAAACAAAAAATTCCCTGAAAACTAAGGGGCTGCACATCAATGAAGAATGCTAAACCAATTGTGATATATCAATGTGATACAATATTATGGAGCTATAAAAAATAAGGGCAAAAATGGTTTCAGAGAGACATGGAAAGGCTTATAGGAACTGTGCAGAGTAAAATGAACAGAATCAGATGACTAATTTCTAATTTAACATCACTACTGGGGCAGGTGGGAGGGAGAAAAAATATGAGTATGATAAATTAATTTTCCTGAGTTTTTTCATTTAATTTTTTTTACAAAGGAATGATTGTAGGGGTGGGAAGAAGAATGAATTTTAAAATGGAGATATGTAGAAACAAAAAGTATCAATAAAAAAAGTTAGAATTGAAAAAAAAAAGACTGATAAACTGAAGATCATTCAGAATAGGGCCACCAAAATGGCAAAGGGTCTTAAGACCGTGCCTTATGAAGATTAATTGAAGAAATTGAGGATATTTATTAATTCATTATCAGGGGAAATAGGAGGCCTGTTGCCAATTATCTGAAAAGTTATCACGGTGAAGAAGAATTAAGACTTGTTCTGTGTGAACCAGAGGGTAGTACCAGGTGCAATGGGAAAAAGGGGCAAATTTAGACTTGATGTCTAAAGGGAAATGCTCTAACAATTAAAGCTGTCCAAAAACGGAAGGGACCGCCTTGAGAAGTAATAGCCTCTCTTGTTGGAGACCTTTAAGCAGAGGACGGATGACCACTGGTCAGGTTTGCTGTAGTAAATACTCCTTTTCAGTGTGGGTTGGACAAGAGGGCCACAGACCTCAACTCTCAAATTCAGAGATTCTGCAGAGTACAGAGAGGATCATCACCAACAGACTTAACAAAAGATGGTGAATTCTTTGACCCAGGTAGCCCACAAAACGAAGGAAGGAACAAAATGGCCCTCAGTTTTATCTGGTCCCTTTCCATTTCTGCAAGGAAGATAGAAGAATGATGGGAAAGGAGACAAATGGAGTTGAGAATCACACAGTTTTGAGAACATCTATAAACAATAATTAAATTATTGGTGCTGTAAGGACGAGATCTTTATTCAACAACCAATAAGCAGACACACTATTTGAGAAGATGATCCATATTAATACTGACACATTCCCATTAAAAACACTTGAAAGTATAGGTATAAATGGATTTTCCCTTAAACTAATAAAGAGTATTTGTCTAAAACCATAAGCAAGCATTATTTGTAATGAGGATAAACTAGAAAGCCCTCCCAGTAATATCAGGTGTGAAACAGGGTTGCCCACTGTCACAGATATTATTCAATATTGTATTGGATATCCTAGCGATAGCAATAAGAAAAGAAAATTTTTAAAAAGTAATCAGAATAGAGAATGAGGTAATGAGACATCCTTGCCGTAAATGAAACCAAGCATGTGTGTGTGAATGAATATATGTGGGTATGTGTATATGTACAGATACATATATACATACATATTATGGTTGGGGTGGGTATTCCACACAGGCACACATATTTAAACATATCTCCAATAGAATGCATGCTACTTAAGAGTAGGAGCTAGGTTTTTTTTTTATCTTTGTATCTCCAGTGCTTACCAGAATATCTTATATACAGTAGTCATTTAATTAATGTAGTAAATGCTACTGCATTGAATTGAACTGAAAAATTAAATTGCAAAAAATGAAAGGATGACTTAAAAGTTATTTTCAAAGAGACAAGAAACTGGTATAGCTGGTTTCATTGTAGCCGAAGGCAAAAAGAAATATCACCACATTAGAAACTTGAGCATCTCACTTTGCAGTGTTCGTGACCATTGGTAAAAACACCACCATGAAGGAAGTTAAAATATGTGCTGGTATCTGCTGCAGAGAAGGAAGAGAAGGAGGGAAGGTAGCAGGGAGAAAGAGGCAGAGGGAAGGAGACTGGGGGAAGGAGGGAGAGAGAAAGAGAGGGAGGGAGAACATGATATGTTCAGCACTAAGATATCTTAGTACCTGGTGACTTAAAGACAGAGTAAATATTTTGCAAAATATGGTTCAGATTTAAATAAAAATGACCAAAGTCTTGTATATTACTGAGAATTCTTAAATCTACATATCATGAACACTTCTGTCAAGAAAATAAGAAGACCCCACACATGGTGTGCACCAAAAAAATTATGAAAAATGAAAATGACTTTCTCTTTATAGACAGGAAATGGTTAGTTATCAATAGGAGTTATTCCTTTCTCTTTTTTTTTTTTTTGCTTTTTTGGAGGGGGGGAAGGCAGAGCAATTGGGGTTAAGTGATTTGCCCAAGGTCATATGGCTGGTTAAGTGTTAAGTGTCTGAGGCCAGATTTGAACTCAGGTCCTCCTTACTCCAGGTCAGTGTTATATTCACTGTGCTACCTAGCTGCCCCCAAGAAGTCATTTCTGAATCAACTGTCTATGGCACTCAGACTATCAATTTATCAGAACAAAGATTTTAAAAAAGACAAAACAGAAGAAAAAAGTGAGAAGAATATAGCACATAGAATAAAACTAGTCCATTCTCTTTTGAGACAAATCTAATTGACAGGATTTTTTGTCTTACTCTTCAATAACTACATGGATCTGTATTTTTATTAATTTGGATGTTCCACCTACTGAGGCAGATTACAACTCATCCATGCCTTCCCATCCAATTTAGTTCTTGTCCCCTTCCATTTTCATCACACCTTCCAAAACTGCTCTATCCGAAGTTACCAAGGATCTCTGAACTGCCAAATCCAATGACCTTTTTTCAGTCTTCATTCTTCCTTATCTGTCAGAAGACTGATGCTTGCTTACCCTCTTCTCCTTGATACTATCTTCTCTCTCATTTTCAGGATACTGTTCTCTCCTGTTTCTCCTCCTATCAGACCTCTCTTTCTCAGTATCCTTTACTGTATCCTCACTGAAATCATGCCCTGTTTATGGTCCCAGAAAGTTATGACCTAGTCCCCCATCTCTTCTCTCTCTGTACTACTTTCCTTGGTGATATAAAAACATAATAATACTGATTATAATAACTAACATTTCTATGGAGTCTATTGTGCACCAGGCTCTGGGCTAAGGGCTTTATAACGTTCACAAAAATTCTGGGAGATAGGTATTCTTATTATCCCCACTTTACAGATGATGACACTGAGTCAAGAGATTTACCCAGGGTCACATAACTCGTAAGTACCTAGGTGAAATCTGAACTCAGGTCTTCTTAACTTCAGACCCAGTACCATCCATTGCTGTCCCATCCGTTCTCATGGACTTATTTGCTATTTTTATGCTGATGATTCTCAGATTTACCTTTCCTGCTCCAATCCCTCTGCTGACCTCCAATCTCACATCTCCAATGCCTTTCAGATATGAATTGGATGTCCACTCTTAACTTTCTGATTAGCATAGAGGGCAGCACTATCCTCTCAGGCCCTCTGGTCCACAATCCAGCTGTCACCCTTGACCCCTCACTATCTCTTACTCACAATGTCCAATCTGTGGCCAAGGTCTTTCCATTTCACCTTCGCAACATCTCTCAAATACACCTCCTTCTCTCCTTTGATACTGCCACCACCTTGACGGCAAGCTCTCACGACCTCACGCTTGAATTATTATGACTGCCTGCTGGTAGGCCTGCCAGCCTCAAATTTCTCCCCACTCTAATCCATTCTCCATTTAGCCAGCAAATGGATTTTCCTAAAGCACAGGTCTGGCTATGTAAACTATCTATCCCTCACTCAAACAACTCCAGTGGTGCTCCATTGCCTCAAGGATCCAGTACAAAATCTTCTGTTTGGCATTCACAGCCCTTTATAACCTAGCTTTCTTTGCATTCTTTGGTGTTTCATTAATGACAGTCCTGGCTGTCCTGGAATGCTGGAATGCTCTCCCTCCTCATCTCCACCTCCCAGCTTCCCTGGCTTCCAGCTAAAATCTCCTCTTCTGTAGAAGGCTTTTCCTACCACTTCTTAATTCTGATTTCTGCCCTCTTTTAATTATTTCCTATTTATCCTGTAGATAGGTTGTTCATACATGTTTCCTTGCTGGTTTTCCCCATTATGGTCTAAGTTCCTTTAGAGCATGGACTGTTTTTTGGTTTTTGTTCCTTCGGGTTCTTTTTGCCTCTTTTTGTACCCCAGTGCTTAGTACAATGATTGACTAATATGTAAATTAATAAATGTGTATTAACTCTATACCATACGCTATCTTTTCTTCAGTCTTGGATCTTCCTATTACCTTGTCCTAGACTACAACATCATTCTTGCTTCCTCCTGTTTGCTTCCACAGGAATTATAAGTCATTAATGAAGTACATCTGGTTACCCAACCTCTTATCTACCTACTTTGAGTTTCTCAGGTATCTTCCTCAAAAGTCTTCTTAACCAACAAGTCAAAAAAGTACTTCTGACACTGTTAATAAACTTTATTTAGATTTTCATTATTTACATATAAGTAAGTAATGTAAGTAAATATAAGTAAGTAAGTAAAAATAAGTGATTTATTTCACTGTGTGTTAGAACACTCAAACTCCATTCTGCCATTCTTCTTTCCAGCCTAATAATTAATACTAATCTCTGAATAGCATATAATAAACTTCCTTCACACAGCTAATCATTTTCATCTCTCATCTAAGTTTTAAATTCTATATTCTCTGAAAGGAATCCTGAGTTTTCCCACAATGGCTATTTCTGAAATTCCTTTACTCAGATTTTTCCTAGGGCAGGATAACAGCTGTCCTGATTTTTCTGCCCATTACCAGGGAAGGAATCCCTAACCATTAGCATGAAGTCTCCAGAGTATATCAGGTTTTGATTCATCAAAGTCTTCAAATGGTTTCTCCAAGAATGGTATCTTCTCAATTAATACAAAACACATGTTGTTAAACAAGAGAAGTTCCTGCTTCATGTGAGTAACCAAGGTACAATTTAATAAAACCTGAAAGACTAACTCTCTGTATAATGTGACCTAGACTCCAGGTTGTTTCTCCTCCCTAGAGTCTTCAAATTCTAAAAGGAAGGCCGAGAATCCAGGGCTTGCACTAATCAAGTAACTGAATGGTCATTCAGTATTACTTCTTTCAAGTTTCTTTAATGGAAGCTTTTAAAATTTCTAAAGGAATGAAAAATGAGACAGAGAACACCAAAATAAAATAAAAAGTCATAAGACTAACGTTCTATAATGTTTCTTTGCCCTCTAACTAGCACTGCAAGTTGGAAATTGAGAGGACTTAATTTAAGACATTAGTTTCATGTTACTGTATTTCACTTTAAAGAGTTGTGCCTAGAGCAGCTTCCCATTCACGACTGGCTTACAATCTAATAAAAATGCCTCTTAAAGGGGGAGGGGAAATGTACTTTTTTACATATGTTCTCTCTTACTCTAAATAAAAATCAAAACTGAATACTAGCATTGTTCTTATTATTATAGGTTGAAAATATTTTGTGGATATGTCTACCTTCAAAAAATATTTTAAGTGCTACAACCTTTTCCATTTATTTTGATTGTCTTATGGGCAGACATCTCATAAATTAATACCATAGCAATCAATTAACTTCCTATGTTTAAAAAGTGATCAATTCTGCCCACTAACTGGATATGAAAATTTAAATTTAATATATTAATTTCTCCAAATCAAATTTCATTTATCAGCATGACACATGGAAACAGTTAAATTACCCTAGAAAAGCAAATGTTCACTCCTCCGTAGATATTCTTATAATTATTCTTTGATTCTTAGAAAACTACCAGAAGTCAAGAATAATGTTTAACGTCTTCAATGAGAGAAATCAGTGCTTAAGAAAATAACGGGATAGTATAAAAAGTGTGTAGCCACCTGGAGAATGAGAAAATCAAGAACAATAAGCATTAGGAATTTATTATTTTAAAAAATCATGCCAAGAGCTTTTGATACTATAGAAATAATCAAATTAGAGGATGAAAGCACCATATCATAAACCATGTACTTGGCCTCTTCTGGTATCTTTTTGTACATGATCTCATGACAGACTGCTCGAAAAACTCATTTAAATTAGCTTGCCTATAAGGAGTGTCATACTGATAAAAGCTGGTTGAAAAACCGAAAGCAGCAAGTTGTACAAATTGACATTGTACACAGTTTGATGGAAGTGTCGAGATCATGCCAGAGGGATATTAGATCAGGTCATCTTCAACATCGTTATTACATTCTAAAAGAAATGAAGAAATTTGAAAATGATACTAAATTAGGATGACATACAGAACAGCTGCCACAGAAAATACAAAAATAAATTAAGTGAATCTGAATAGGTTATGGAAATAGGAAGTGCAAGATGACATTATATTTAGAAAAGTACAAACGAATAGAGATTTAAAAAGTGAAAAAAGTCAAGCACTGCCATCAGTAGGTAAGATGATCCTAGAACTGTCTTTTTAAGAAAAATCAGAAGGTAACTGATAACAGTTTTAATATGTCTGTATAAACTGGGGCCAATAAAATTGCCATTTTGTATATCACTTTAAAAACAACTGCATCACAGATGGGAAGGTGATAATCCCTCTTCAAATTTAATTCCATTTCACAAATATTTATTAAGTACCTATTACATTCAAGGCCAGAGCTGACCTTAGACTTAGAAAGACCTGGATTCAAGTTCTGACTCTGACACAAGGCAAATCACTCAACCTCTCAATGCCATAGATGACTCTATCATTGCAGACCAGCTGTGGATCTGCATGGCCAGATTCCTCACTATGAGGATCCCACGCAAATGAAATCCTAGGTCCAGACAAGAAAAAAGAAGTGCTGCTAGTAGTAGATAGTACTGGGGATACAAATAAAATAATTCTTGACCTTAAGAAACTTCCATTCTACTCTTTACATAATTATCAAGACCTGCCATGATGACGAGGGCTAAGTTACATGCTTATATACATACACGTGTGCATTTATATATGTATGTATGTAGATATATACATGCATACTCTGGTACTTAGCCCTGGTCATCAGGCAAGGTTTTAATAATATATACGTAATTATTTAGTCCTTTTCCAGTTGTTTCAGACTCTTCATGACCCCATTTAAGGTTTTCTTGGAGTGATTTGCCATTTCTTTTTCCATTTCCTTTTATAGATGAGGAAACTGAGGCAAACAGGGTTAAGTGACTTGCCCAGGGTCACACAGCTAGTAAGTGTCTGAGGTTAGATTTGAACTTAGGAAGAGGAGTCTTCCTGACTCCAGACTTGTCACTATCCACCAGGCTATCTAGCCACTCATATACACAATACATATAGGTAAAATATATGTATACACATATGTATATGTGTGCATAAATACATATATACACACATGTATTTTTGTACTTACCCCTGGTCATTATGGCAGATTTTAAAAATATGTACATGTGTTCATGATATATGTAAATACGTATGTTTATATATATGTATGTATGGAGCACTTAGGCGGTGCAGTGGATAGAGCACCAGACCTAGAGTCAGGAAGACTTGAGTTCAAAGCTGAACTCAGACACTTACTTAGGTGTGTGACTCTGGGCAAGTCACTTAACTCTGTTTACCTTAGTTTTCTCAACTCTAAAATCAGCTGAAGTAGGAAAAGGCAAACTGCTTCGCTATCTTTGCCAATAAAACCCCAAATGGAGTCATGAAGAATCAGACACAACTGAAACAACTGAACAAATACATATATACATGTGTAAATATGCATATATATATATATATATATATATATATATATATATATATATGTTTGTACACTCTCTCTCTTGCTCTCTCTCGCTGTCAACTTCTAACCACCCCCAGCCCATATCGATCTTGCAATCTGAATTTCAGAAAGAAGAAAGTCAGAAAAGAAATGAAGGAAAGAGCAAGAGGGAAGCAAAATGGAGTGATTCGCAGCTCCTTGTTAGTAGAAGTCTTAGATGGATTAGAATTAAGCCTTAAAAAAGAGAGCTGAGCACTCATTATTAACCTTGGATCTCTCACTAAAGGCATAATAAGAAACAATAATGAGTTCTCATGATAGTATTTTCATACCAAAATGCTGTAGGTAGACTTGAAGAAATACAAATTGGATTAATAAAAAATATAAATAAGGCTGGAATGGAGCTGGGGGGACTGGCCAAAATTAAACCAAAACATTTCCTGATAGGAAAAATAAATTAGGAAATTTATCAAAAAGAAATGGCTGAAGTCCTGAAACTCATTTTAATTAAAAGTGAAGGGAAAACAATATGATATAATACAAGGGTTATTTCTTAAACTTGATTCCTGATATTCTAGGCCATTCTAAGATATGCATGGAAATGAGACATCATTTCCCCAAGATATTCTGGTTTTAAGTTTGCTATTTAGATAATAGTAAAGTAAAGTCAACAAACATTTATTAAGCACATACTCTCTACCAGTTTGTGAAAGCCAGAAGGTTTGGGGAGTTAATTAATTTATTTTGGTGATGAGAAAAGTGAGTCCCAGGAAAGGGAAGAAATTTTCCCAATTAAACCTCCCAAATCAAATCAGTGTTGTCAAAGCTGTCCAGCTTGTGGGTGAAACAAACTTCTTTATATGCCAAAGTAAGCGGTAGTACTTCTGTTCCACAATATCTGTCACAAAATTTTATTAGAGGTCTCAACTATTACTGCACTTTTATTCAAACACACAATTAATTGGTCCAGGTTAGAGACCATTGCTTTCTTAAATCTAGGTAATCAACGAACAATAAATGAAGCCTTGATTTGTAACATTTTCTAATTTCTTGGGTACAAATGCTCATGTTAAAATCTGACAAGACTTTTGAGAGCCAGTACAAGCTAGCTGTGGCACAGCCCTTTCCATCAGTGTTCCATTTCCTTGGTAATGAATTCTTCCTTGGCAATGAATTCTGAAATTCTTTTATCTCACCATAATCTTTTATCATTCCATCTTTCCCTATACTTTATGGCTCCTAACTGTTCTTCATCTTCATCATTAACCACAAGCTTTCTACTCTTTGGTTCTTTCTGAGGCCAGAACCCCTACAGTGATTACACTTGTTCTCTTATCTCAACCCCTTGGTGAACCAGTTCAATATTGTACTATGCTCTACACTCTAATTCTTTGCCAAAGCCATCTCCTTCATTCCTATTTATGTGCTCTTGAGTGAGGATAAAGGAGATCATCAAACCATGATGACTTGGGTCTACTATGAATTGGTTATATCACAAATGAGCTATACCCTTTACTCCAAAGAATAAAGATGGTAAACCAAAGCAGTTTGTATCTGTGAACTATATACATAAATGATCATTTCCTCATAGAATGAATCTACTTAATGGAACAAAACTTTTTGGAAGGTCCATCAAAATCCAGTTCAGATCAGAAAGTAATCATGCTTAGTTCATCATATTCCCAACATAATCTTGGGAATAACAAGTCTATTTAGCATACCATAGTCCACTAAAGTTTCCAGCAAGGCAATCTTTTTTATACCTTCCTAATTCATGAACTATCCCACTCACCACATCAGCTATTTCAAATCTTTTCATACCTTCCTAAAGCCTTCAACATCACCTCCTCCTCCACTCACTCAGCTGAGGAATTTGCCTCATAGAGCACCTTAAAAAATGTGGCCATTTGCTTGGATGCCCCTCTTCCCTCCTTCTCCTCATCTCACATCACTCAGATATCTTCATTCCTATACCCCGCTATCTCAGAAAAAGAGGTAGCCCTTTTCTCTGCCAACATAAATTCCTCTGCATGTACCCTTGATCCTATTCCATCTCCCCTTCAGCAAATTTCCCCTTCTATTATTCCTATTCTCAAACCAATTTTCCATCTCTCCCCGTGAACTGGTTCCTTCTCTCTACAAACACAACCATGTCTCCAGTATTCTTAAAAAAAAAATCTCCGTTTGATCTGACCATTGCCTTCTTTCTGCACCTTCTCAACAAAATTTCCTGAGAAAGTCACTGACACTGGATGCCTCCATTTAGTCTCTTCTCAATCCAAAACAGACTGTCATCTGGTTTCCAAAATCGTCATTCAACTGAAACCACTCCAGCCAAAGTTACCATTGGTTCCTTCACTGGTAAATGTAATGACCTTTGCCCAATCTTCATCCTTCTTGACTTCTCTGCACCCTTTGACACTGTCAATAACCCACTCTTTCAACTCCCTCAGCCTCCTCTCCCCTCTGACTGGAGGACTGGAGAGTGGAGCGCCTAACTCCACCCAAAGAGGATAGAACCTGGTCCCTGCAACTCACTCCTCTTTCCATCTGCTGCTCTGCTTAGTCTGAACTCCAAGGAAAAAGACTGTCCCCCCTCCCTTTCTTTCTTCCTTTTGTATTGTCCTCTTCCATTAGATTATAAACTCCCTGAAGGCAGGAATTGTCTTTCTTTTATCTCATTTGTATCCCCAGAGCTTACCATGTGCCTGGCACATAATAGGGTGGGCATTTAACAAATGTTAAATGGATCATATTGCAAATATTCTCTCCTCTCTCAGGTTTTAATATTATTGCTCTTTCCTATTTCTCCTTCTACATGTCTGATATTTCCTCAGTCTTCTCTGCTGATTTTCATTCAGGTAATGTCCCCTGTGAGTGTCCCTCAAGTTTCTGTCCTGGGCCTGCTTCTCTTTTGCCTCCATATGCTCTCTGTACACATGATTGCAAGATCTATAGATCCAGCCCTCTTCTCTCTCCTGAGCTCTAGTCTTACATCATCAATTGCCTTTTGGACATAAACTGTACAGATAGCATCTCAAACTCAACACTTCCGTAACAGAACTCATTATTTTCCCCCCAAACCCCTCCCATTTTCCTAAGTTCCTTATTTTTGTCAATGGTACTACTACCCTCCCAGACTGGCAACCCCAAGGTCCTCTTTGACTCCTCCCTTCATTCAACCTATATATCCAACCACTTGTCATATTTTATTGTTTCACACCCCTCAGCGATGTCCCCTTATCTTCACTCACACTGCAGCCCACCCAGGCACAGACTCTGGTCACCTTTTACCTGGACTCCTGTGATAGCCTCCTGTTTTCCCTTCCTCAAGCCTCCCTAATCCAAGGGATGCTCCACTCAGCTGCCAAAGCATTGTGGTTTTTGGGTTTTTTTCTAAAGCAAAGGTCTGACTATATCACCCTCCTCTATCGTAAACTTCAGCAGCTCCCATTACCATTATCAAATTTAAACTCTCCTCTGCCCTTTCATAACCTGGTCCCTCCTGCCCTTTCCAGACTTCTTACAGACTTCTTACAGTCCTTTTCATAGTTTAAAATCAAGTGACACATTTGTCCTGCTTGCTATTCATCAAACACAACACACTCATCTCCCAGTTCTGTGCCTTGTCACTGCCTGTCCCCTATGCCCAGAAAACTTTCAACCTCTTGACCTTCTTCCTTCAAGACTTAGCTCAAATTGTACCTTCCACAGTCCATTTTCATTCTTTTACCTCTGAATTTACCTTCCATATTCTCATTCTCTGTCACTCTCTCTCTCTCTCTCTCTCTCTCTCTCTCTGTCTCTCTCTCTGTCTCTCTCTCTCTCCTCCCCCTCCTTCTCTTTCTTTCTCCCTCTCTTTCTCTCCCTCTCTTTCTTTTCTCTCTGTATTTATATGTAAATATATGTACATATATGCACATATATGTGCATGTATATTTATGGATATAGACACAGATACATCTCTTATCTATTTATCTGTTTTTGTCTCTCATTAGAATGTGAGTTCCTTGAGGGTAGGAAAAGTCTTTTTACCTTTCTTTGTATTCAGAGCGCTCAGCATAGTGCCTGGCATACAGTAAGTGTTTATTAAATGCTCCTTTACCGAATATTGCTCTTCAGAAAGTATCACTCACTACTGTGCTCCCCACTCCCCATTTTTCCTCAGGAAAAAATGGCCATCCACAAATAAATAAGATGATCTTTCAAATCCAGTCTCAGACACTTACTAGCTGTGTGTAAGTCACTTAACCCTGTTTGCCTCAGTTTCCTCATCTGTAAAATGAGCTAGAGAAGGAAATGGCAAACCCCTCTAGTATCTTTGCCAAGAAAACCCCAAATGGGGTCACAGAGAGTCAGACACAACTGAACAACGCCAACAATTTTAATTCACTTCCATAAGAATCTATTAGGGATCTGCTTACATGCTAGACTCTGAGGATACAAAACAAATGAAAACAGTCCATGTCCTCAAAGGGCTTATATTTTACTGGGGGGAAAACATGTAAACGGGACATCAACAGAGACTTCATGAGACAAATAAGATAAAATTTTCCATTTAAGTAATCAACTTATGCTATTGATGGACCTGGTCACACTATTTTACTCTGTCAGTTGCCAAGTGTTTCCAAATACTCATATATTCTATTACCTACCATCCCACCCAGCACACAGTAGACACTTAATAGATTCTAGTTGATCAAGGGACTCCTTGCTATAATTGTCCAGGATACTCAAACAGCCATCCTGTACTATTTATTTGTAGGGGATGATTGATTGTCAGAGGAGAGAGAGAGAGGAAGGTACCATTCCTACAGAAGAGACTCCAAGAATCCCTACTTTCTCACCATCCCACAAGCAACTGAAACCAGCTTGCAGGTGCTTAGGGATACTAAGGCAGATGGCAGAGAATATTTGGGCATAAGTGGGATAGAAAAACACGACAGCACCACATAACAGAAAGCTATAGTGACATCAGGGGTCCCGAGAAAAGATTAGCAATGCTTTTTAGCATCATACATTTGGGCCATTAAGACTTAGATACCCATGCAACCATCTGTTTGTGCACAGATCTGTTATTTTTGCCAGCAGGTACCTACTTTGTATATGAGAATGATGGTACTAAGGTGGTCTGTAGACCTCTGAGTTATTATTCTTCTCATGGCAACAGATTCATGTAAGCTCACTCAACATTCTCTTGTTCACCCTCCTTTACAATTACTAGCACACATTTTTACAAGGCTAACCAGGAAACTATTGGGGGGGCGGGGCATGGAGAAGTCTAGGGAAAGACTGACAAAAGTTGGTGTTTTTTTTTAACTACTGACACGTGGAGACCGTTTCAGTAGAGTTTAAATGCAGGCAACAAATTATAAAATGAAGACCAAGGTGCCAATTTGTGAAATTTGTTTAAAATAAAATTGTAAATTATTAGATAAAACTAACATATCTGAATATAGTACAAAAAGGTTGTCCAAAATGTCTGCAACACATCAATTATTAACTTACATTTTCTACGCAATGCATCTACAATGACTGCCAAAGGCAGAGAAAACTTAATGAAAAGTAAATTTAGTGACAGGAATATCTCTCAAACATTGATTAACTATTTCTGCTGTCAAATTAAATATATTCATGGTTTAATTTTATGCAACTTTGAAAGGATCCTATTTTTCAAAAACTAAATTACATGTAGAAGGTTACAAAGAAGAAAGCTTTTCTAAATGTTTTATATCTGAATAAAATTGCTTTGATGTGTCTAACATTTATTGTTTCCTTTTTCATTATTGGTTTAACATAGTTAGGAACAGATTATTCTACATGGATCCAGAAGACAGAAAAGAACCAATCAGTGAAAAGGAGAAACATGTATCAACTCAACTTTTGAAAGCACCTCCCAGTACTTTTGAGTGGTATAAAATGGGATACCACACAAAGTAGTGAGCCTCCTGTCACTGTAAGCAATCAAGTAAAGGCTAAATTATCATGATTCATAAATGTTATAGAAGGGATATCTTCCTGTTTTAGAAGAGTTTGGGTTGTATGAGCTTCCTTCCAATTCTAATTTCCTATGATGATTTAATTTAATAATTATATATAACAAAAAATGTAATAATTGTTTTCATCTCTATAGAGACTTTACAGTTTTAAAACTGCTCTCACATAGGTTTTCTTATTTGAATGTATATCTGAGAGGGAAAAAAATTATGAAGTTAAACAAAATTAACAGAGATTGGTAAAAAAAAAATTTATTTACCTGAAGTCAAATCTAATCAAAAGCATTTCCAATAGATGAAGATGGGAGAGGTAGGAAATTAGCTAAGAGCATCCACCAACAGAGATACCTTGGAGATTTGCTCCATCCTCTATTAACCTGGTTGCTCTTATCTGTCGGGTCACTCTGTTTTCCGTCTTAAGATGTTTAACACCAGACCCATAGATTTCCTCTCTTCCCCAGATGCTGCCTTTACACATGACTTTGACCTCTTAGGTCCTGTACAGATCTAAGTCTTTGATCTTATTATCCTGAGCTCAAGGACATCAATTACACATATCACTACCACCGCCCCCATAAACCTAGCTTCCCAGTTCATCTACCACCTCAATTCCCATCATCTCCCCTACATCTCCCTCAACTCCCATTCACCTCAGTCACTCATAGGAATGTCCACACCCTGATCTCACTATCACCCATAACTGTTCAAGCTCCATGATCAAGAAGGCTTGAAATGAAGACCTGCCTCTGACACTGGCTATCTGACCATGGTCAAGTCACTTAACGTTTGAGTGACCCAGGCAATTTTATTAGATTATAAATCAGACCGGGTGACAATGGAGGGAACCCTCCCCCAACCCAGCCAAAAAAAAAATCAATTTACAGAGAAAGCAGAATAATTTAAATGGTTATAAAACTATTCAACCTATTACAAGTCAAGATATCAATACTGTAATTATTTATTTCATGACTCAAGCCCACATACACATCCTGCTGAATGAAAGGCTAAACAATAAATGAAAACATAAGGCACTTCTGAGGCTAAGCCTAAATTAATGCAGATATAGTAGCGATCATGGAACATCAGGACATACTGCAAAAATCAGTCCAGTAATCTAGAAAAAGGAGAACTATGGATTATATACAAACTCTCCATTTACAAATTTAATATCACAAACTGAGCAAACCAAATGCTCCTGACAGAAGACAGCTACAACTTATCCTACACCTACCACCTTCTACCTTCAGTTGTATCTACCAACTAATGATATCATCAATTATGCTCCTGGAAGCTTCAGAGTCTAAGCAGCAGTGATGACTCCAAATCTACCCCTCAAACAAAGTTGTCTCCCCTACTCCCTACCAGTACCAATGAGAAAATAAAAGTCTCCAAGTAATACCATCATGTGATTTCTTCAACCAAGGACATACTGGACCTGGGTAGCGCAGTGTGGTTAGGGTGCTGGATTTGGGAGTTTTAATGGTAAGGGAATTTGAAGATCTTCCCTGCCCCTTAATGGACCTCACTTGGAGCCCAACAAGAGAAGCTTGCTTAGGAGAGGCTTATTTTTCCAAGAAGGTCCACACCTTTTGTTACTTTGTAATTAGGCAGTGGGTCACAAAGGTTGTGATATCCTCTGACCCCGAAGAAGGGTATATATACTCTTAAGGTGAGGTTTTCCATTGGTGCTCACTTATGGGAAAAGTGGTTTGATTTGGCCAGATAAAACTCTGGGTAGCCCATTGAGCCTCTCCCCTCCTTTGAAAACCCAGATGTTGATGCTTCTCTCTCTAGTAACCAACTATGTATGTATGTCATGGTCAGACAACAAGAAGTTATCTTGTTCTGCTGAATTGTGTTATTTTCTCTGTCCTTATTTTTGTCTGCTTGTAATTTTTGTTTGTATTTTCTCTGAAGTTCAGGGTGCTGGCTTTTTCCCCTGAACTAAGTGGATGATAGCTATGTTTAATTAAAGTAAGATTGTTAAAGCCTTTTGAATTGCTTTCCTTTAGGAAAGCAGATCAAAGAACCTGTGCTAGCAGCCACCCTGGGTATGCTAGGGTGTTAGCTGTTACAGGAGTCAAGAAGACCTGAATTCAAATTCTGTAAGACATCTATACCTCCTTAGCCCTGTGTCTTTAAACAAGTCACTTGAGGTGGCTAGATGGCGCAGTGAATAGAGCACTGCCCCTGGAGCCAGGAGAACCTGAGTTCAAATCTGGCCTTAGACACTTACAAATGGCAAAAATTAGCCATTTGACCTTGGGCAAATCACTTAACCCCAACTGCCCTACATTCCCCCCTCCAAAAAGCAGCAAAAAAATAAAATAAAAATTTTGAAAAAATAAAAACAAACAAGTCACTTAACCTGCCCCAGTTTCTTTATCTGCAAAATAAGGATAATAGCACCTGTCTCACAGGGTTGTTGTGATGGTCAAATGAGGAAATTATACTAACGCAAAGAGTTATTACTATTTTATCACCACTAGCTACATTATTATTCTCAATGATACATATGTACCTGTTCTGCCAACAGAACAGAAGACTGCAAATGATAAGTGGGTAGTTGACTAGAAAAATCTATCAACATCTGTTAGATGAGAAGGTTGAACTAGATGACCACTAATATTCCCTTCCACCTCTAAATGCTACGATCCCATGCCTAGAATACAATTTTAGGCAGCACACTTTGCTGATGGGGCTTATAAAAAGCATCAGACAGAAATTTTTGCTCTCTGGATGACAATGTACTGGAAGACAGATAACAAAACACTCAAAAAGTTCAACAAGGGAGATAAATTATAATTCTACACAACAATATAAAAAAATCACAATGCAGCTGGAAATTGACTGCCCTAAAAAAATGGCATAGACATAAAAAGTGGTGGGGGTGCTTAGGAGTTAGTTCAAAGAGAGGGAATGATTAAACAATAATTGGAGGCATAGTCTTGCTTTGCCCACAGTTCATTCTGAACTCTGGAAGACCCTAGAGATCCTCCTCAGGCAGGGAATTTGGAAGGAGAGAAATTGCAGCCACTTAGCTCCCTGTGGCATGAAGAAAGGGAGCTGGAGATGGGTGAAGGTGGGAGGAGTAGATAAAAGGTAAAACAATTGCAAGAATCAGCTGATAGAGACAGCCTGGGAATGGACAGAACACAAAGCTCCACACTGGGAAGGGAAGGGGGAAGAGAGTGATTCGTAGGCATGAGGAGTATAGCGGTACCAAGACATCAGCAGGGGCCCCGCCTCAACTGCAGACTCCCAGCAAGAGACTGTTTGGCACCTTGACTATGCGCTCCCGCCTGCAGGGCGCTGAGCTACTACTCACCCACAGGCTCCTCTCAGTCTCCAACTCTCCTCCTAAAAAGTGCTGCACAACCCAGCACGCCTGCCTGGCTCTGGCAGCTCTGGGGAGGCGGCCGTGGCTCCTGCCTGCCGCCTCCCCTAACCCCGCCGACGTTCGTTATTCCCGTGTCCTGGCAACAACAGCGCTGCGAGGACCAGCTTCCAGCCTGGTTCCCTGGTCTGTGAGCTGGCTCAGCCTGGGTGCGGGGTCTGGGAAGCACCTCCAGGATCGGCAGCTGCAACCTCTGACTCCACCCGCGCACTGGCTGCATTTCCCTGGCCAACCCAGCCCAGCAGAGTATCAGGCAATATGAGACAGAGATCCTTAATGTCATGGCCCCAAAACACCCCAGGCTATGCCCTTCTGCCCTGCCCCAGGGTTACCTGGGATGGCGAATTGTCCCCAAATCCATTTTGCTCAAAGAAAACACACAGTTTCCCAACTCTCCAAAGTTAGGCCAAGAAAGGGAAATAATGGAAAAATTAAGGCCGCTCCAGCCTAGCTAGCAAGTAGACTGAAATCACTGCAGGATTAAATCTTCCTGTGACAGGCCTCTAGACAAATATAGCTACCTAAGCCAAGAAGAATGCAAATAACTTACAGATTTTTAATTTGGTTTGGTTTCCCTGCTGTTGTGAACCAAGGATCATGGGAGAGGGAATAATAATAATAATAGCATTAATGTGGCATCTGTGTAAAAATTTGGAACTCAAAATGTTATAGAAGTGAATGTTGAAAACTACAAAGAAATTAATTTTTTTTAAAAAGACAGATTTGTGGTGTTTTGGACCCTGTCTTATATTGAGGATATGACAAAAGATTGGAGAATTCAAATAGATATCCTTTCACTGCCTAGTGGAGAAACTGATGACCCAAGTGTCAGTGATACAGAACTTGGAACTAGGAATAACAGGAAGTTGGAAATAAAGAAGAAAGCAAACCAGCCTTCTCTTTTGTTGGGTAAAGAACAGAAAAGTAAGGAAAATTTTAGGATGGAGGTGGGCTTAGCCTTCTCCCAGAGGAGCTCAAATGTTAGTGAGTGAAGATTTATATATATCTTTGAAATTAGGGGGGTTCATTCAAGTGTTCTCCCTTTCATACACAAATATACTTTAAGTAAAACTTTCTTCAATATTGTTATGAACTATATGCTTAAAAGTTGGAAAGTGGTATAACTATGCTCGGAATGCTATGCATGAATTTTCCCTGGTTTGTTATATGGGGAATCTGGAAGTCAAGAGAGTAATTAAATCTCTAAAGTGCAAATTCATAAGAGACTTTTGTGTAAGAATTACATTTACATAAAAAAATATAACATCTGTGTGACAGATGTTTTACAAATATCTCATTTGATTCTCACAACCCTATGCGGTAGATTCTGCTATTAACGCCATTTTACAGTGGGAAAACTGAGTCAAATAGAGATTAAGTAATTTGCCCATTGTCATAGCTAGTGTCTTAGGCTACATTTGAATTCAGGTCTTCCTGATTCCAGTCCCAATGCTCCAGTCCTGGTCTAATCTCCACCTCTAACCCAACACCTCCAGGTGAAGGAAAACATCACAATTGCACTACCTAGCTGCCTCAAATATTACTGCCTTTGAATGAAAGGAATTTCTTATAGTTAATTCTTGTTTGTTTGAGTCCTAGATGAGGAATCAGGCCAAAGTGCTTAATAGTGGATATAACTGCCCATAAAAGTGGACAAAAAGAACTTGATCAGCACTAATCCGCTTAGATTGAAAAACAGAAAACTAGCTAACTCTGGTAGTCAGAGAATGATTAAATGATCAAGTGCATGATTTTGCTACAAAGAAAAATACCTGGACCCTGCTACCTCTAAAGCAGCCTAGCCCCACTTCTATAGAATCAATGGCAAAAGGGTAAATAAACTACATGTGTGTGTTCAGTCACATCCAACTCTTCCTGATCCCATCTAGGATTTTCTTGGCAAAGATACTGGAGTAGTTTGCCATTTCCATCTCCAGCTCATTTTATAGATGAGGAACTGAGGCAAGGAGTTGGAGAGTTAAATGAGTTGCTAGGGGACATCTAGCTAGTAAGTAACTGAGGTCACATTTGAACTCAGGAAGATATCTTCTTGACTGCAGGCCCAGTTTTTTACCCACTGCACCACCTAGGTGCCCGGGATAAAATCCTAACAACAACTAATATGTCAGCATCTTCTGTTTCTCTCATTAGCTTCTTTACTGATTCTCTAGGGAGTTGCTAAGGAAACCATAATTCTACTGTAAAGAAACATAGTTGTTGTCTCCTCTTTGCCAGTTTACACCTTAAATTTTTCTTGCCTTACTACAATTACTAGGACTTCTGGAATTATATCAAATAGGGAGAGCAGAAATCTTTGTTCTATCCCATTTCCTAAGAAAGAGTCTCCTATTTTGCTATTGCAAATGATAGCAATAGATTTGTTTTTATTTTTTTCCTTTCTTTCTTCTTATGCTTTCTTGACCTCTCCTCCCTCGTTATCCTTTCCTCCCAAATACCCGAATTTTTAATATGGTTGTTGAGTACTTGCATTTCTTCAATCAAGAACTACCTGACCACATACTTTGACCACTTATCCACTGGGGAATGACTCTTATTTTTTCATATATTTGCAGCAATTCTTTATATAGCTTGGATATTAGACCTTCATCAGAAAAATTTTCTGTGAAGATTTTTTCCCAAATTGTTTTCTTTCTGGTTTACATTGCATTTATTTTGCTAGTCCAGAAGCTTTTTGATATAATCAAAATTGTTCATTTTATCTTTTATGTTATTCTCTTCCCTTCCTTTTGAGAATTCTCAAACATTTTAGTTTTATCCACATATATTTATCATGTTTAAAAGGGAGACTCCTATGCATCTTTTTATTATTTAAACAATTGAGTATTGTATTTTATGAAAATGATTTTTTATATCTCTTGATATAATCATAAGGTTTTGCTTTATATGATGAACAATGCTAATTGTTTTTCCTAATCTTAAGCCATTCTGGTATCCCTATTATAAATCCAACTTTGTCATAGTGAATATAGTTTCTGGATATATTGCTGTGGTCTTTTATTTTCCTTTAAAAATTTTTTAATCAATACTCACTAATGATATTGATGAATAGGTCTCTCTACTTTGTTCCTTCTTGGTTTGGATATTGGGACCATATTTGGGACAGTACATACCAAGGGGCATGATAATGTGACTCCTTTTTTTAGTTACTGAAAATAATTTTAGGAACATATGGTTAATTGTTCTTTAAACATTTATGAGAATCCACTTAAAATCATCTAGGATAGGATTCCTTTTTTTTCTTTTGTGATTCATTTGTAACTTCTTCAGTATCTCAGGGATAGGGATTAATACTTTTTTGTTGCTAAATTTGTTATTTTATAGTGGTAGGTAATTATGAATTTCCTTTAAATTCTTATTTTTGCTGATATGCCTTTGAAAAGTTTCATTTATTATTAGTCTTTGTGTTTTTCTTTTTGTCTATTCCATATTTGTAGATATTTTTTCATTCTTATTTTGGTTTTGTTTAATCTGCTGATTTGGGTTTTTTTAATGCATGTTCAGTTCATTAAGTATCTCTTTTTCTACTTCATTAATCTATGTTTTCAGAGATATAATTTTTCTCTAAGGATTGCTTTAGCTGCATTCCAAATAATTTTTGATATGTTGTCTTATTAACAAATCTCATTATCAGTTCTAGTTATTCATTCTTTTGATGATTTGTTCTTTGACCAATTCAATTCAAATTAACAAACATTGATTAGGCACTTTATATGTATTATGCATTGTGCTAGATAATTAAAATATCCCTCCTCCCTATAAAAAAATTAAAAGTCCCTGACTCTGACTTTAAGGAGATTATATTTTACACCAGGGAAACAATATGTGCTAGATACAGAAATGTAAAATTTATGCAAAATAAATACCAATTAGTCTTAAGAGCAAGTCCTAAAAATTGATGGCGGTGGATGTATGGTACGCAGAGAAATGTTAGCTGAATCCATGTCAGTTGAAAGAATCACTAAGAAACTTAGAAAAAATGAGAAGATGCAAGACAGAGCCCTGAGGTTTCATCTATCCATATGTTATAAGACATGAATGATTATTCAGCAAAGGAAATTGAGAAGGGATTAGTAGTGTAGGTTAGAGGAAAACCAAGGGAAGTTTCAAAAAAACAAGAAAGAAGAGAATGTGCACAAGGAGAAAGTGATCAACAACCTGCAAAGAGATCAAGAATGTTGAGATGTGGAGCCAAGATGGCAGTGTAGGAGCAGCAACATATCGCAGCTCTCACATAGCCACCCCAAAATACCCATAAAATATGACTCTAAACTAATTCTAGAACTCCAAAACGCACACAAATATACTTTCCACTAAAGTTAGCTTGACTACGAGGAATGGTATCAGCACTGAGAACCGAAACCAGCCTGGCCTGAAGCCCCGGCTGTGTCCCGGGGGTGGCTGAACAAGAGGAGCCAAGCCCTAGCTGGAGCTTCGGGTGAGCAGATTGGCGGCAGCTGCGGCAGTGTCCAGATTTAGGTCAGTGGGACTTGCAAGGTCGTGGGAGAAAAGTGGTCCAGCAAAAACACCTCCAGGGCTAGGAATTGGAAAGCAGAGGTCCTGCACCCACCTCCACATTGTGGCTTCAGAGCTCCCGGCCTGCAGACTGCAGGGGGACCAAGCGATCATTCAGAGGCCAAGTGCTCTCGCGTTGAGTGGCCTTGATCTGGATTGTGGTCTTGGGCTTTGGTCCTGTGGTTCTTTTTCCTTCAGTGAGTTGGAAGTGGGGAAAGGACCCAGCAACTTCCTAAGAGCTCTGGCAGCTGGGAAGACCCCAGCAATTTGGGACAGAGCTTTCCCCTCTGGAAGCAGAGCTCCACAGAGATTAAAAAAAAAAATCATGGACTGACCAACCATGAATAAGAATAAGCATAAGAAGCAAAGTAAGAACAGAAACCAAACCCTAGATTCCTTCTTTGGGGAAAAGAAGGACCAAGGCAGAGAGCTGCAGGAGAACAGTGCAGCCAGAGCTCCCCCACCAAAAGCTTCCAAGAAACATGAAGATTGCCTTAAAGCTAGAGATCAGCTGAAGAAGGATTTTGAAAACCAAATGAGAGAAGTGGAAGAAAAACTGG
>CM053580.1:393102851-393141407 GCA_028627135.1 Pseudochirops cupreus | reverse complement strand
TGGTATGAACTCAGAACCCCTCACCATGCAATTTTTGACACAGAGTAGGTGCTTAATAAATGTTTGTTGATTGACCAACTCCTGATTACCCTGCCCTGAACACTCTCAAACTAATCAACGTCCTTCTGAAACTGTGGCACCCAAAATTAAACATAGTACTTAAGATAGGGTCTGACCAGGGCATAACAGAGTGGAATTATTGCCTGCTTATTTCTGTAAGCTACCCTTCAGCTAGGGAAAATAAAGCCACTTCCAGGATATTGTGCATGTTTAACCAAGTTCTTGTTGCTCCTTCCATCATCAAAGTCATCCAACCATCAGAGAAGTCCAAAGATGCCACAGTAGCCCAGATATAGAGAGTATCAATGTCTCCCATCTCTGAAGTCATGTGTGGGGAGGATCAATCAGTGAGGTTAGTTACATAAGAGATGGAAGTTCCTAGAAGGTTACAAAATAGGACAGAGTGTCAGACAAGAGAAGGGGGTCTGGCAAAGGCAGAAGCATTTCATTACAAGAAGGAACAGACCCCTCCAAAACACAGGTCCTTTTTGTTCCAGAATACATTATTCTAACTTGCATCATAGGTATTTTTGTGTATGTCTTGTCCATTTGTCAGACTACAAACTTTGAGAGCATTTCATTTTTTCATATCTCAATCTGATAAAGAATCTTATACAAGACTTTTAAAGGTTTGTTATTAAAAATATAAAAACAGAATGCTTCATAAATATAATGATGAAGCTTGGTGCCAAAGAAGATAGGAATAGGCACTGTCCCCCATTCCCCTACAGTGTGAAATTCTGCATATGATGTCAAACTCTTGAATGTGTGGGTTAGTTTTGTTGAACTTCCACTACCACCCCTTTTTTTCTTTGTTATAAGAGATAACTCTCTGGGAGAGGGAGGGGATGAGTGCTACAATGGGAAATATATGTAATAGAAAAAACCAAAACTGTTGATAAAATTATATTTAAAAATAAAATTTGTTAGTTGTAGTAGATATAAATGAGTCTGGGACATGTACAAATATGCCAGAAGAATGTATTCTTTCTTATCTTTCTTCTTACTTGTGATTGACTTAATTTTTTCTGGCCTATATCTCTGAATCTAGATATTTGGTTATCTTCATGATTTGTTGCCTGCCAAAAGGATCTACTAGATCATAGTTGGTGTATGTAATTCCATGGAGTACTGTTGGTCTCCCAGATAAAACAGAGTAGATAAAAGATGAATGATTATGAATGCACAATGCTGGATTCACAGTTCTCTCAGCTGAGATTCTAAATGTTGGTAATCTCATTCAACTTCTCCTTAACTTAGGGCTGTGGTATATAGAATAAAAGTGGAGCCCAGAGTGAGGAAAAGTGTTACAACCCTGACTTTGAAGCTATATGACACTAGATAAGTCTAATAAGATTTCTGAACCTCAATTTCTTCATTTATAAAACTAGGAGGTTGGACTAGACTGTCTCTGAGGTGTCTACCAGTACAGAAATTCTATGAAACTAAGATTTTTAAGTATGAGACCTCTGAAATAGAAACACTTCATATGGCATCATTAGAATTCAAGGATGCTTCTGCATTCTTCTGTAATCTATTTGTATGTAACCTGAGTCCCAAACTCCATTGATATGTACTCTTCTCATTAATGAGGAGTAATACCCCCCAGTCAGAAGTGGAGAGGGGGGAGGGAGGGGAGAGAGAGAAAAAGAGAGAGAGAGGGAGAGAGAAAGAAAGGAAGGAAGGAAGGAAGGAAAGAAGGAAGGAATGAAGGAAAGAAGGAAGGAGAAAAAAGAAAGGGAGGGAGGGAAGGAAAGGAGGGAGAGACAGTGAGAGAGAAAATGAACAGAATACCACCCTATCTTTGGAGACAGGAAAAGGGAAAAAATTGGGGAAGAAGTCAACATGTAGAACTTCAATCTTGACCTTATTCTCAGCTTTCTACCTTAGACTTTGGGGAATTACTCTTTGGGTAAGAGCTGGCATTCTGTTGGTCAAACTGAGATATCTTGCTCTTAATAGGGGAACTTCTTCAATCTATATTGTTTGGTATCTGTTTTCACATGTATAATTTCTCTGATTTCTGTTTTCTTCTCAATTTGCTATATGTATTCATTCTGGAAGTGGTATTTGGTGGAAAGGAAGTCAAGCCTTGGACATATAACTTAGGGTATCCTAGCACCACTAATAATGATCAGGTATTAACCTTGAACCTAAAAAACCTCTCCTAAACTAGTAATATTTAAGAGAACAGATTGATTACTTCTCTTCTGAGGAGACCAGAGTGGCCAAGTTCTAACCTCAACCTCCTGTTTCCCTGCATGGGAGAAATCAAAGTCTCTCTTGGAAAAGAGTGTGAGCAAAAAGATACTAGGAATATCTATCTATTCTTGTCTCCCTAAGAGCCACACATTTATCTTTAGGGTACTTAAAACAAAATCATTATTTTCATGAAACAAGGAAGAATAGGATTTTATGAAAATAACACTTCCAGGCTGAAGAATATGTAAAAATAAGAAAAGACTTAATTATAATCTGAAAAGAGTTAATATCCTTTAGAGATTGAGGTCCTGTGGGTACTAACTAATAAATACCTTTGATATCACATGCAGCACAGGAAAAAAGAATTATTCTAATGTAATTGTTTACAAGTATGAATTTAATGAAAGCATTCATATAACTCTTAGAAATGGAAAAATCTAGTAGGTGGAATGTGACTAAACATTATTTGTGAGTCTTTTAATTGTGGGGTGTTCCAAGATAGAGATATGTTTTTTAAAATATTCTACATTTTAGAATACTTTAAAATATTTCAATACTTTTAAATATTCTAAATGTTTTAGAACATTTTTGAAATAGTCTACATTTTAAAGGATAGTAAAATATTGTATTTTTATTTGGAGTCTTACCTTTAGTACAGAGGTCTAAAACAGAATGCTATGCTTTCTTTTTACCTGGTAAGAAATTATTGCTTTAAAATGACAAAAATATATGGATTTTCTATTTTTCTTCAAAAATTTCTGAGTAATTAATTCTATTGAGAAATTCAGTTCAGGTTATATTTTCTTGGTTTGGTTTGGTTTGGTTTCATTTCGTTCCTACAAAATTAGTAAATAAATAAATCAACCTAGCTCCCCCTCCAAAAAAAGGATAATAAAGAAGTTGGTACAAGCCTGGAACTCCTGTTGTCTTTAGCCTTCAGAGGCAAAATTACTAGTCAACTGTATAAAGCAAGAATCAAACCTACATGGCAAAGCCTTTCAAATTGTGTCAGTGGTTACTGGAGAGACTTGAGCTAAACTGCCAAGCATTCAAACTCTATTGCAGAGAGTGCAACTCCAATGAACTGGCCACATTGTTTGACTGTCAAACATATGCTTGCCTAGAAGATTATTTTACCAAGACCTCAAGTAAGGAGGGAGCTCACATAGAAGTCAAAAGAAGTAATGCAAGGACACTCTCAAGGTCTCTCTGAAGAACTTTGGAATCAATTGAGTGGCATGGGAGATGCTGGTAAAGGGCCACCCAGCATGGCACGCTCACATCAAAGAAGGCAGAATTGCTGTAACTTAAAAAAAAGAAAAGAAAAAACCCATGAGATGTGCAAATCTAGAGAATCCACCCCAAATGTCCAACCTGTGGTAGAGCACTCTGTACCTGTACAGTGAGTGCCCTCCCTCCCAGATAACCTTGTATTCTTTTTGTATATATCTGTAAATACTTGTGTCTGTGCATATTGGGTCTCCTACAATGTAAGCACCTTCAGGAGGGATGGTTTCATTTTTGTCTTTCTGTTATCGATGACTAATGTTATAGAAATTTTTTATTTCCTTTTATTATCCCTAGGTAGTTTATGATTCCTATTTATTACTATTATTTTATGATTTATTTGCTATTTATTATTTATTTCCTTTTATTATTATTTATTATGCTTATTTCCTTTTTTTATTTTTACTTAAGACCATTTCTCCTCCAAATTTTGATTAACTAAAAGTCTGTCTTAATATTAACTTCACTTGATCAAAATCTGTCCCATGCGATGTGGAATTTTACTTAGAACCTTAAACATTCACTAGATAAGAAGCCAGAGGAAGAGTCCCAACTGTCCCTGACTCTGTGGCAACATATAAATCCTGCTCCTCCTCTAAATGTGGTTTAATCTGTAACCTGACTTAGTTTACCTCAGAGTTTGATTGACAGTATTTCTTTTCTTTAGGGGATGTATGTGATTATGATTGTTTAGATTAGTTCAACATTGAAGGAAGCCTTAGATTATGGATCTATCTCCTCTTAAAATGTTTATGGCCTAAAAGGGATGTACAAGATTGTGATATGTAAAAGAATTTTTTCTTTGTCACTGTGACATAATTTTGCCTATAAGAAGCCTTGTCAGAATCCTCATGGCTGTTCAGGTTTTCTCTGAGGCTAAACCTATGATCGAACATAATAATAAAACCCAGGGTTTTACCTCTATAATTTCTGCATTGTGGTAAATATGTATTTGGCCGCAGTTACCAACCACATCAACTCAGAAAGGAGAAATTTCTCCTGAAATACTTAATGGGTCCTTTTTGATTGATTGACTTAGAACACTCTATCCAGCATCTCTATGCATTTGTTCTCCATTCCTAGAATGTGTTCACTCCTCACCTGCTCCTTTTGGAATTCCCAGGTTCTTTCAAAACTCAGACAAAATGCTATCTTCCCGTGCGGTAGTAGATTTCCACCCCACAAAAGTCATTTTGTAGATCTTTGGTGTGTATATATATGTGTGCAGGTTACTTCTCCAGACAGAATGTAAACTTCTTAAGGAGAGTAGTAATTGTTTGATTTTGTCTTCATATTCCCAAGATCTAACACAGAGCATGGCACATAGAAGGCATTGAATAAGTGTGTATCTTCATGCTGGTGGATGTTCTTTCCTCAAGTAGGAACAGACTAGAAGAATGAATGTCAGTTTCTTAAATACCAAATTGGTGTAGATGAACAAGAGGTTTCAGCCAAGGTTATCAGATCAGTTGCCATGAATGGAGGTTTCCAGCAGTTATAACTGAATGGTATGAAATGAAGACAACACAGCTGGGTTTGTCAGGCTGTGCCTTGACCCCAGCTTTGTGTGTCCCTATTTATCAGACATCTGGACATCTGAGGGCTGCCTGTCTGGCCACTGTCAACTGTCAATAAGCTAGATGTAAAGTGAGTAAGCGAGAAAGCTGTCAATAGCTAAGAAAGCATCAGAGCTACAGACTCCTCAGAGGCACAGAAAAAACCCCAGGCTGGATAGGAAACATGATTCCAGGATCTCCTCCCCATTCTCAGTCTCTGTGACTTAGGAAAAGGGGATTTAAACAGGAATGGTTGGAGTGGCCTCTGTCTCTGAAGAATGAACAATTTCCAGAGCCTACAAAACACTTGGCTGGTATTCTTCTCCTATACTTTTAAATTTCCCACCTCCAAAGTTATAGCATCATAGAGATTTAGAAGAAGGGAAACAAGCATTTATTAATTGCCTGCCACCATGCTAAGCACTTTACAGGTATAATCTGATTTGATCCTCCAATAACCCTGGGAAGAAGGTGATATTATAATCCCCATATTGCATTTGAGGAAACTGAGGCAAACAGAGGTTAAGGCTTAAGTAGTATACTCAGGGTCACACAGCTAGTAAGTGTCCAAGGCTGGATTTGAATTCAGATTTTCCTGATTCCAAATTTGGAGCTCCATCTACTGAGCCACCTCTTTAGATTGGGAAGGGAATCATACAGTCACATAATCTCAAGTTGGAACTTCAAAGGCTATCTGATCTAACCCGTATCTGAACAAAATGCTCTTCTACAATATGTCCAACAAATGGTCATATAGTTGTTTTTTTTTGTCCTGAAGAACTTCACTGAGTACCTGCTGGTTCCCAAGGCAATCTATTCTACTTTGAATGGGAAAAGGAATAATAACTGGTATTTATTAACAGTACTTTGAGGTTTACAAGTTATCCCTTTACTTCAAGGCTAAATTTGTCTCTTTGCAACTCCAGCCTCTTGTTTTTACAGTGGTTCTGCTCTTTGGGGCCAAGCAGACCTAGGTGGCATATTGGATAGAGTGCCAGGTCTGGAGTCAGGAGGACCTGAGTTCAAATTCAGCCTCAGGTGATTAGTAGCTACGTGACCTTGGGCAACCCTGTTGTCTCAATTTCTTCATCTGTAAAATGAGCCAGAGAAGAAAATGGCAAACCACTGCAATGTCATTGCCAAGAAAACCCCAAATGGGATCCCAAAGAGTCAGATACAACTGAACAACAACAAAAGAGCAAGGCTAATCCCTTTTCCAGGGTGCATGTGTGTGTGTGTGTGTGTGTGTGTGTGTGTGTGTGTGTGTGTATGTGTATGTGAATGACATTGGAGGGAAATTATTTGCTTTAAAGAAAGGGCTCTCTTGATTTGGAACTATGCCCAAAGGGCTATAAAAACATACATACCTTTTGACCTAGTAATATCACTACTAGGTCTATATCCCAAAAGACATTTAAAGTAAAGAAAAGAAAAAGGACATATATGTACAAAAATATTTAAAGAGCTCTTCTTTGGCGGCAAAGAATTATAAATTGAAGGGATGGCCATCAATTGGGGAATAGCTGAACAAATTGTGGTATGTGATTATGATAGAATACTATTGTGCTAATAAGAAATGATGAGCAGGATGCTCTCAGAGAAATGCGAAAAGACTTACATGAGCTGATGCAAAGTAAAATGTACTGTGTACAAAGTAACAACAATATTGTGTGATGATCGGCTGTGATTGATTTAGCTAACCTCAGCAATACAATGACCCAAAACAACTCTGAAGGACTCATAATGAAAAATGTTATCCATCCTCAGAGAAAAAACTGACGGTGTCCGAACACAGACTGAAACATGCATTTTTTACTTTCTTTACTTTTCTTAAAGGTTTTTTTTTTGGTCTACATTTTCTTTCACATGACTTTTTTGGAAATGTTTTGCATGACTACACATGTACAACCTATATCGAATAGCTTGTCTTCTCAATGAAAAGGTGTGTGGGGTGGGAAGGAGGGAGAGGATTGGAACTCAAAGTTTTAAAAATGAATATCAAAATTGTTTTTACATGTAACTTGGGAAAAATAAAATACTAAATTAAAAAATTTTAATTAAAACAATAAAGGGCTCTCTGCTTCCCAGCATATCTCTTAGTATCTTTAATCATGTTTAACATTATGTAATAAATCAAAACTTGGATAATACATTTCTACATGATTCATATATTAATAATTTATGGAAAAGATAAAATGGCCTAAAATAGTCCTATTGATTTAGTCATCAGGCTACTACAGTTTATATAGGGTAAGACCCTATCATATTCAAGATTCAGTAATTACGTTCTATTTTAAAGGCAGAGACATCTTGCTGCAATAGAAAGAATCCTATATTTGGAGTTAGAGAACCTTGCTTCAATTACCAGTACTGATATTTAGTTGCTATGTAACTTGGGTCTGAATATGATAGATTTGGAGCTAGAAGGGTCTTTAGAAGCAATGAAATCTGACCTCTTCAGTTTGTAGAGCAGGAAACTGAAGCACAGAGTGCTTGTGACTTGCCACAGTCATATAGCAAGTAAGTGTCTAAGAAAAAATTTGAACCCAGATCTTTCACTCTAAGATTAGTACCTTTTCTATCTACTTTGTCATGCTGACTGCTAAGTCAGTTAAATACTTTGGACCTCATTTTGTCCATCTGCAAAATTAAAGGTTGGGCTAGATGATCTAAAAGGTCTCTTCTTATCCAGTGACGTACTAGTTCTGATTTAAACCAGCTTGGGAAGCAGATTGCTAAATTCTCTTTTTGAGCATCTGCACCTCAGAAATCAACAAATACTATAAATCAAAACTTGATTGATTTTTTTGTTGTTGTTGATTTCTAGGTTCCAGGAGAAAATGTTAATATTGCAAATTAAACTTTAAAAGTTTGAACTTAAGAATGTAATAGGAAAAATGTTAATAAGGCAAATTAATCTTAAAGTGTGTTGTGTGTGCTTTTCTCTTCCTCCTCCTCCTCCTCCTCCTCCTCTTCCTCCTTCTTCTTCTTCTCCCCCTTCCTCCTCCTCCTCCTCCTTCTCCTCCTTCTTCTTCTTCTTCTTCTTCTTCTTCTTCTTCTTCTTCTTCTTCTCCCCCTCCTCCTCCTTCTTGTTCTCCCCCCTCCTCCTTCTCCTCCTCCTCCTCTTCCTCTTTCTTCTCCTTCTTCTTCTACTTCTTCTTCTTCTTGAGAATCAGCTGTCAAACATTTACTAGAACTCTCTTCTATCTCTATACCTATGATTTTCTAAGGCAAAGGTTCTTAATCTGATATCTACACTGGTCCACGGAAAGATTTCAGAAATCCTCTGAACTTGGATGGAAAAAAAAATACATCTTTATTTTCACTAATTTTAAACTGAAATTTGTCATTTCCTTTAATTATTTAAAAATATTCTGAGAAGGGATCTATAGGCTTTACAAGACTGCCAAAAGGGTCCATGATAAACACAAAAAATTAAGAATGTCCATGTCCTAAGAGTAAAAAAAATGCACACTGGGATAATATTGAGGAAAAATATCTCTTTTGTGCCATTAAGAATATATAGCAGTGTGAGATGAAGGACATCAGCAGTAATAGTTATTGTACCTTAGACCACTGAAAAGAGTGGAATGTAGAAGAAAATTAGACTATCTGTTCACAACTAATTGAACATAAGTTTTGGCTTCTTTTCTTATTTATCCTTTTATTTCCATTACATCTTAGAAACATCAAAATATTTAGTAAGCAGATTTGGAATATTGATTTTTCTCTTCTCCTTTGAAGTGTTCTCCATTAAAATAAAAAGAAACAACACTTCTTTGAAAGGCAGAAAATAAAGGAGTTTCATTATCCCATGAAAGAACAAAGAATCTTCCTTTCTCTTTGCTGAGATATAGAAAGGTTATAACGAGAGATCTCAATACAACCTACATGAAATGGAATTTATACTCATAAGGCAAATTTTAAATTTTTACATAAAAATAGTGATAGAAATAAAACAAATCGTTATCACTAATTTAAAAAGAACAATGATTAGTTAATGTAATGAGTTCAGACTTAGAATACCATAAGCTAATTTAATGTAGAATTCAGGGAGAATCCACAAATCCCTCTTTTGTTGCTCCATTAGGCTTAATCAGTGAAAGCCTGGAAATCAACAGACAGCCTATAACATAAGCTTTTGCCCACATTGATAAGTTCAGTTGTACTAATGTAGTGATTGATCAGATTAGACAGTTCCATGGAGGAGGGTGCCACCATCTGCTGGATTTCAGCAATAACCAAAACTCTGAGATGCTATGGGGCAGAACCCTGTCACACTAACCCCTTACGATATAATTTTGACATTGTCTTAATTTAAGAGGAAGATACAGGCAGAAGAAGGAAATAAATTCTAGAGTTCAATATTCCTTAAAAGAGACTATAGGCTTTCAAACCAAAAAAGGTCCATGGTACCTTAACCATTATCTAGTTCAACTCTCTTGTTTTACATATGTGGAAACTGAGGCCAAGAAATTGTAAATGACTTGTACAGAGTCATACCTCTCATAAATGGTAAGACAAGATATGAAGCAGTATTGTAGGACTCTGAGCAAGTAATTAAATTTCTCTATACCTCAGTTTCCTCATCTGTAATGAAGGTGCTGTTCCTGATGATCGATAAGGTCTCTCCCAGCTTTAAATCTATGATCCTCCAACATTGTTTAGGCCTTTCCTCACTAAGCCAAAGTGCCTTTCTACTGGGTAATCTGGGAGGCCAGATGCTGGTGAAAAGTCCGTAAGGCACTGCAGTCATACTTTATTTACTGACTCTCCTTTACAAAGTTTTAAGTAGAAGCAGAGTCAATAAAAAAACTTTTAATGCAATTACTTGGGGTCAATAACTTCAATCTCATGTGAAACAAATATATTATTTATGGTTGATAATTCATAGTGATAGTCAATGTGACATAACGATCTCTGAGTCAGGAAGACCTGGATTAAAGTTCTACTTCTGACGCAGGCTAGCCGTATGTACTGGGCAAGTCGCGACCTCTCCATGGCCCAAGCCACTTTCTAAGACTTAAAGTGGCAGAGCAAATGCTGATCTGCATTAATAGAGAAGACCTAGGTTTGAATTCCAGTTCTGCTGTTCATTGCATTTGTGACCTTTGATAATGAGGATAAAAACAATTATAGTTAGCATTTCTATAGCACTTTAAATAATACAAAGTGCTACATAAATACTAGCTCAGTTGGTCCTCACAGCAATCCTGATGCATAGATGATATTATTATCCTTATTTTACAGATGAGGAAACTGAAGCAGACAGAGGTTTGTTTTGTTGTTCGGTTGTTTTTTATGTGGCTTGCCCAGGGTCACAACTAGTAAGTTTCTGAGACCAGATTTGTCTTCAGGTCTCTCTGACTTCAAGTCCAGGGCATTATCCACCTAGCTGAATAAATCAATTATCTCTAGAACTTAGTTTCCTCATCTAAAAAAGGCAAGTGTTGGACTAGATGACTTTGTAGGTGATCAGTTTCCCATTTCTAGCAGCTTTTTGGCTTATCCTACAAAATCTTTCTTTACTAAAATCACATCCATGCCAGACAAATGGAGTTACTTCTAGCTCTAAAGTGATGATACTATGCGATTTGGGACCATGCACTCTTCTCTATGGTCATGTATCATTAAAACAACACTAAAAATAATGTGTGAAATGTGCATATATGTGATGATATTATCTAAATTAATTCATCTATTCAGTTCCATACCAATCACATGACCCAAGGACTACTTCAAAGAAGTAGAAAAAATAACTTTAAAAAAATTTAATTTACTTGGTGGAACAAAAGGTCAAGACTCTCAAGGGTAATAATGGAATGAAAAAGTGGGAAGAAAAGGGATCTATGAGTAACAGCTCTCAAACAATACTCCAAAGAAATAATCATTAAAAAGGAGTTGATACCAGTTGAAAAAGAGAAGTCGATCGGTGGAATAGATTATGCACACAGTATACAGAAACAAATGAACACAGTAGCATAGTGTTCAATCAACCAAAAGACCCTAATTACTAGAGAAAGAACTCACTATTTAACAAGCTTCTAGGAAAACTGGAAAACAGTTTTGCAGAAATCAGGTATAGATCAACATGTTACAACATATAAAATCAATTCCGTTTGAATCTATGACTAAGACATAAAAGGTGCATCAGAGAAACAAAGATGAAATTACCATTAAGATCAAGTGATAGAGGAAGAGTACAATATTAAACAAACCATAGGAAGTACCACAGATGATAAAATGGGCAGTTTTGATTATTTAAAATGGAAGCATTTTTGCACAAACAAATCTAATTTAATTAAACTAAGAAGGGCAACATAAGTAGGGGGGAAAGTCTTTGCAGCAAGTTTCTCTGATGAAGGTCTTGTCTCTCTTCCAAGATATATAAGCAACTGATTCAAATTTATAAGATTAAGAGCCATTCCCCAAAAGATAAAAGGTCAAAATATAGAAAGTATTTTTTTTTATTTTTTTAATCAGAAAAAAGTAAGACTTTGTCTTTTCATCTCAATCAAAGTGAGAGTGTAGTGGCTACTCACAGGCCCTAGTTCTACTCTGATCTACTTGGGAATTTTGACCTGTTGACCTGGGCCAGTGACCCCTCTTTAGACAAACCTCTGCTCCTACTCTTCATTTGTTCATTTGGGAGGGAGGCAGTGAAAGGGAAATATTTTTTTTAAGTTTGTATAAATAAACTAATTAATAGACAAATGAATGGATACATGAATAGATAGGTAGATAAATAAGCAAATTAATAAAGTTTTATATGTATGTACATAATTGGAAATATTCAATTGAAATTAAATTGAATATATTTTAATAAGACCAAGTATCACTTTTATCCAATTTATAGATTTAGCACTGGAAGGGACCTCACAGGCCTTTCAATCTAACCACTTCATTTTACAGATGAGGCAATTAAGGCATAGAAACACCATGTGACTTGCTCAGAGTCACACAGCTAGTAGGTAATTTAGGTGGAATTTGAACCCAGGACTTTCTGACTCTAATTCCAAAGACTTTTTCAGTACACTATATTGGCAAAAGCTATAGATCTAACTATTTTTATTTAATAATCCTAAACATACATGGGTAACTAGGTGGTACAGCAGATCTCTATCTGCTCTATCCAGTGCTGAGCCTGTAGTCAGGAGACGAAAGTTCCAATTTGGCCTCGTATACTTAATAACAATGTTACCTTGGGCAAGTCAGCTGACTTCAGTGTGCTTCAGTAAAATGGAGATAATAACAGCTCCTATGTCTCAGGGTTGTTATGTGGATCAAATTATATAATATTTGTAAAAAGTGCTTAGCACAGTGCCTGGTACATGAAGACGCCATATAAATACTTGTTACCTTCCCTACTTAGGACAAGATGCTTCATCATCTGTGGTTGGTTGGTTGGTTGTTGTCCTTCATTCTCAAAGAGATCCAAAATGACATTACTATGTTAGAGTCAAGTTTCAGTGTGTTCAACTGTGGCTGCTCAGACCAATACAAGCTCAGAATACTCTACCACAGGTCAGGCACAAATAGTGCGTGTGAACATTTGGGGTGGACACTCCAAATTTGTGCATCCTTCACTTCCTTTGAGCTCTCTCAATTCTGCTTTGCTCATAGAGCACAGTGCCTTCTCTGATGTGGGCACACCATGATGAGTAGTCCAGTGCCACTGTCTACCATGTCACACAATCAATTCCAAAGTTCTTAAGACATACCTTGAGAGTATCCCTCTGTCACTTCTTCTGATCACCCTGTGTTTGTTCTCCATAAAATAGTCTTTTTGGCAAGTGTATGTTTTGCATTCCAACAACATGACCAGCCCATCAGAGTTGCCTTCTCTGAAGCCAAGTTTGAATGCTTGGCAGTTTAGTTTGAGAGAGGACCTCAATGGCTGGTGCCTTATTCTGCCAGGTGATCTTCAGAATATTCCTAAGACAATTCAGAAGGAAGCAATTCGATTTCCTGGCATGGCGCTGGTAGACTATCCAGGTTTCATGGGCATACAACAATGAGGTCAGCACAACAGCTCTATAGACCTTCAGTTTGGGAGTATGGAGATGATTATGGCTCTTGAAGAATTAATCAGAGAAGAACAAGTTACAGCAGTTTTTATCACCTTGGAAAGGCTCTGAGTCTTGGCCAAGTTACTGAAAATAGAATTTAAGGGCTATTGTGAGAGGATCAACAGTTCAAGGAGAATCAGAATCACCAAGTGTTAACTATTTGGTCCACAGCACATCATGAAAATCATGCACGAAAACTAAATGCATATGAGGGACCTCAATCTCCACTGGTAGAAAGCATACTTAATGATGAAATCACTGACCTCCATGACAATAAAATGTAGAATGAATATTAATGAAAACAACAAATTTGGGTAGTGCTTTATAGTTTCTAAAGTGAAGTCAGGAATTCAAATACTATCTTCATTTTATAGAAGAGAAAACTAAGGATGGGGAACTTTGTCTTGCCTACCTACAGTCACTCTGTTAGAAAGTGATGAATCTGAAATTCGAAGCCCTGCTGTGATTCCAAATCTTATTCTCTTTCCACTAAATAATGTTGTGTCCTTAATGTACCTGAGAAACATCTCCTTGGAAATTATTAATCTGGTTGATAAGGGCTAATATGTATGAAATTCTGAATAGGAAGAAAATTATTTAGCTGAATGGAAAAGGGCCTGTTTTATTTTTTATTCAAATGGAAAAAGAAAGAAAGAAAAATCTTATTTTTGAAAGGCTAAAAGAGTTCTAGATTTTCTTTCCTGGAAGCTTGTTGGAAATGTAAAAGATTTAATTCTAGAACAAGGGAATTAATATCATCATCTTTACTGAATAAGGCCAAAGTAGGACTTGAGTGGTAGGAATTCATTTACTCTGGAACAACAGATATATTTACCATCACAAATATCCATCATATCAAATCATTTTAAGTAATTTAGTATTATAAATTAGCCAGAGCACTGGGGTTTCTTCTCATCAAAATAATTTGCATTATACCTTACACGAATAATAGAAGCTGTGTTTATTCCCAAGGAGACCCCCAAAGTTAATGAAAAATAAAAATACCACTGAGATGATAGAAATCCAAAAATTAAAATTATTGAAAAGTTCACTGGGTTTAAAGTAGATGTGTGGAACGCTATTCTCTCTCCATATGCAGACCACATCTAGTTGTTTACTAGGGGTTGTAGTGAAGAGCAGCCCTAAGCAAAATGGTAAATTTTGTGACTTTTATCTTTGTTCAATGTTCTTTTGCTGCTGATGACTTCCTAGGCACCTCCCTATCTCAGATAATCCCCTCTTTCAGGAGCAAATGCCACATTCTTCGAACCTACTCAGTGTCATCACATTATGGAGGTAATGGGGGACATGCCAAGAAGGGCCCAATCAGTCTCAGAGCATGAACAGAAGGCTCTACCTGCTGACAGTCTACCAGGGAGATTCTGGAAATGCATGGTGACATTTAGTGGAGGGGCCCGGGTTCCAATTCAGCTTTGCTATAATTATTTCCTGTCTGCTTTTTTGTTGTTGAGTTGTTTGACTCCATTTGGAGTTTTCTTAGCAAAGATACTGAAGTCATTTGCCCTTTACTTCTCCAATTCATTTTACTGATAAGGAAACTGAGGCAAATAGGGCTAAGTGACTTACCCAGGATCACACAGCTAGTAAGTGTATGAGGCCAAATTTGAACTCAGGAAGATGAGTCTTCCTGACTTCAGGCCCTACATTCTATCCACTGTGCCACCTAACCACCTAGCTGCCCTTTCCTGTCTGCTTGTTTACTCCAGGATAAATAAAAAATTTTAATTTTTAATTGATTTTAATTGGTTGCTGAGCAGGAACTAAGGATGCATACATAGTTGATATCCAAGGTGGAATTTGAATCCAGGTTTTTCTGGCTCTAAATCCAGGCCTTCATCCACTACACCATATTGGCAAAAAATGTATATGTAATTCTTTTTATTAATAATCTTAAGCATACATAGGCTCCAGCAGAGGAACTCAGTCTCCCTTTCCTTCCTGATAAGGACATGCCTTATCAAGCCAACTCTGAACTCTGGAGGGATGGTAGTAGGTCCCTTTCTCCCACAGGGTTGACCTATGATTATATATATATGGTCTCCTGGACAAGTTTGTATCTGAAATGGGACTGCCATCACCAATTCCTATCTTCTTTACTTTGGTATAAGGCCTTGGGAGATCTCTTGATCCTTGAGGATCCTCACATGTGTTCAGACTCTAGATTCTGCCTACCCAGACAGGTACTAATAAGTAGGGTTCCCAAAGGGTGGCTGGCCACATTGCCCTCTCAAAAATCGAGAACTACCCCTGAGGCTCTTATTCTAATGCCATTACCTCAAGTACTCATTCCAGTGTGTTTTCTACAATATCATCACTAGTAATTAGTGTCCCAATATAATTTAACTCATTGATATTTCCTCAAAATAGTTGCTAACCAATTAATGTCAATCAGCTTTCACAAAGGTATAATTGGTGAGTAGATACAGCATGAATAGTGGAATAAGCATATTTCCCCCAAACCAGAATACAGTCTCTACTCTACCAACTCAGGCCCAGAAGAGAGTAGCCTTAAATTTAAATAGGTACCACAAACATTTCCACATTCAATCTCTCCCCATCAACAGAATCGTTCCTGCCTACAGTCATGATTTTCAGCCCTCCCTCCTTAAGGTAGAAAACTAAACAGTATTTATACAGTACAATACTGCCAATCTTGGCAGCTAGGTAGCACCATGGTGTACAGAGCGCGCTACCTGGTGACAGGAAGACCTGAGTTCAAATATGACCTCAGATACTGACTAGCTATGTGACCTTGAGCAAGTCGCATAACTTCTGCCAGCCTCAGGTTCCTCAACTGTAAAATGGGGACAACAAGAGAACCTATATCGCAGTGTTGTTTTAAGGATCAAATGAGGTATTTGTAAAGCAATTAGCATAGTCCCTGGCATATAGAAGACACTATATCAGAGGATCCCAAATTTATTTGATCTACTGTCACCTTTTCAAAAAAATTACTCAGTACACTCCTGGAAGTTTATTTTCGTTGACCCTTTAACTTTTTTTAAAATTTGAGTCATTTCAAAAATATGTAAAATATTTTTAAATGACCTATTTTTAATTTAATAATTTACTGCAAATTTGTGGACTTTTTCCTACATTGAAATTTTCATGACACAATATGGCATCATGTAACAATATAGTGTTGTAAAAAAAAAAGTCGTTACACGTCCATATTCCTGCAGATGCACGCTGGGCTTCCCAACAGCGCACACTATGTTCTCCTGCCAACACTTGCTCGTTAAGACCTGTTGGCAGACTTGACCACTGATTGGCTATAGCTTGCATTTTGTGTGTTTATTTGGAAAATAATGGAATCACTACAGTTTTAACTCTGTTACACAACAGATGAAACATGTATGAACAGTTTTTCAAAATCTTCTTCTCTTCTTTCTGTGGTGGGCCGAGGCAGGGAACCTGGCCTTCCATGATGGAGCTGAGAGAATGTGTGGGCCCTGCTATCACCCAGCAGGGCTGAGAATTATCGACCCAGAGACTGTGAGAGAGGGTGAGTTAAGTGAGATGGTGACTCAAAGAGTGGTGGAAAATAGTCTCCTTTATTGTTCTAAGTGCAAGCCTTTTATAGGATGCTTCCTAATGACTTTCCCCTGTGGACATTGTGCACTGCAGTGTTCCCAGGCTGGTCACGAAAACACTATGCTCATCTCAAGAACCCAATCCTCACACCTGTGTGCTAGAACTCTTTCCTGGGGGATGGGGAACCAATCCAGGACTGGAAGCAAGCTCTTTATCTGAGAGGGCTTACTCAGTCATCAGGAACATAGTCTCACTGGCCCATGGTCCTCAACACTTTCCACATGCTTCTTCTACCACCCCAATATTTTTATTCAACATCCCCCAATTGCACTCAAGGCTATTACCTCCGCTTCCCCCATTGTTCCACTCCCCTCCCCCCCGGGGAAGTATCACCCTCTTTGGGAACCTATGCACTGTATAAACACTTATTGTCTACCTCCCTCCCAATCTCTCAAGCTATTGCCCAGTAGCTCCCCACTCTTTCACAGCTAAACAATCAAAAAGAGTATTAGTCTAAATTTGTGACTCCCACTTTTCTCTAGCACCCATTCATTTTTCTACCTATTTAAGAGTAGAATAAGATCTATGAAGGAAAGAAGAGCATCCAGGGTTGATGAGAAAATATACATCTATACAGAGTATATGGATAGAGCATCAAGCCTGGAATCTGAAAAACTAATCTTCATGAGTTCAAATCTGGCCTCAGATGCTTACTAACTGGGTGACCTCAGGCAAGTCACTTAACTGTGTTTTCCTCAGTTTCTCATCTGTAAGATGTGCTGGAGAAGGAAACAGCAAACAACTCTAATGTCTTAGTCAAGAAAACACCTAATGAGGTCACAAAGTGTCAGAAATGAATGAAAAATGACTCAACAACAAAAAAGTAGAATATACTGGCCTTAAAATAGGGAAGTGGTGAATATAAAGCCATGGAGTAGGACCAGGTCCTATGACTCAAGAAACAGAGTGACTTTTACCATACCTGGTCCGTGAATTAATATTTCTTAGAGTGAAGTTCAACAGAAGGCCCCTCAAACAAATTAAATGATCTCAACAATTAAATAATAATGGAGAACATCTCATTTAGCACTTTTTCAATTGATGGGCATCCCTTTACTTTCCAGTTTTTTCCTACCACAAAAAGTGCCACTATAAATATTTTCATACACACATATTTTTTTAATTTTTTTTTTTGAGGGGGAAGACTGGACAATTGGTGTTAAGTGACTTGCCCAAGGTCACACAGCTAATAAGTGTTAAGTATCTGAGGCCAGATTTGAACTCAGGTCCTCCTGACTCCAGGGCCAGTTCTCTATTCACTGCACCACCTAGCCACTCCATATAATTTTCTTCTGTCGATTTTTTGGGCATATAAGCCTAGTGATAACATAGCTGAGTCAAAGGGAATACATTGTTTAGTTACTTTTAACATATAATTCCAAATTGCTTTCCAGAATGGTTATGTCCATTCACAGGTCCACCCACAGAACAGCAATGTGCTTGTTTTTCTTCAGCCCCTCCAACATTTAGCATTTTCATTTTTTTCTCACCTTTGTCAATCTGATGTATCTGGGGTAGAAAAGGGGAATATGTATGATCAGTAATCATTCTAACAAATGACTAGGACGGAGAAAAGAGTAAAGCTTTTCTCTTCCAGAAAACTTTCCTTGTATGAGATATATAATAACAGAAGTGTGTGAGTGAATAGCTCATAAATTGGAGACTAGGTTTCCAATTAGACTGGAATGGAAAATAAATGTGGGGAACAAAGCAAATAAAAGCTCCTCAGAAAAGAGCACCATAAATGAATGCTATTAAAGAAGATGGATGCAGATACACAAAGGGATGCTGAGGGCAGGAGGCGACATAGAAATAACATATATGCTTTCTTGTCTAGGTGGGGAGAGGAAAAAGAATGAGAAATGGAAAGAAGAGAGGAGAAATAACAGAAGGAGGAAGGAGAGAAGAATGGAAGGAAGGAAGAAAGGAAGGAAGGAAAGAAGGAAGGAAGGAAGGGAGAGAAGGAGGGAGGAAGGGAGGAAGGAAGGAAGAAAGGGAGGGAGGGAAGGAGGAAGGAAAGAAGGGAGGGAGGGAGGGAGGAAGGGAAAGAAAAGGGAGTTGAGGGAAAGAGAACTTAAGAAACTTGAGATAGAGTCGAAAAATGGGAAGGAAAGATAAGAAGAATCTATGGAGAAAGTCTGTCATCAAATTAGTATAAATCAACCTGGAGATAGGGAAGAATTGCAGACTTCAGAAAGAAGGAGGTATGACTGAAACAACAAAACAATTAAATGGAAGAAAATGCAATTATAACCTTTTATATGAATGAACTAACTACTCAATAAAAGGAAAGAGAAGGGCTGAATGGACGAGAAAATAAAAGTTATTTGATACAGATGAAAACATCTAAAAATAAATCACGTACAATACCAAAATGATGGACTGCACAAAATTTACCATGCTTCTGAATATTCTAGACAAGCAAGGGTTTCAGATAAGGTAGAAATACAAATTTATGGTGCTTAAAGAAATAAAGAGGGAAAGAAACCACACTATGTTTAAAAGCACCAGTGACAGTGAAACAATATCTTGATTAAATTTATATGCATCAAATGGTATAGCATCTAAATTCATAAAGGCAAAGGTAACTAAAATGTAAAAAAGACAGAACTAGTAACACAATAGTTGTATAACACTTTAATGTTCCTTCAGAGTCAGAAAAATCTAATAGAAAGATAAACAAGGAAACCATAGAGGTGAATACATTCTTTTAAAGACTGTTTTGTATATTATACTTGAAAGATTTAGTGTACCTTTCCAAATGGAAATTTTTAAAATATATGAATTTTTCAATGTGTGACATCTTTATAAAAATTGGTTACATGCTAGGATACAAAGAAGTCATAAAAATCTAAAAAGGCAGAAATATTAAACCCATCCTTTAGCACAATAAAAGTGGTGATTAAAATACACAACACAAGACAAGCAAATGATACATATATAAAGGAAGACATCAAAACAATGACTGGGTCAAAGAACCAATCTTAGAAACAATAACTGTGACAAAGAGAAAAATAACAATCAAAAAATATACCAAAATTTGGGGGATGCAATTAAAGTGTTAGATAGGTAGATAGATAGATTAACAAAATAGTTTAAAAATAAAAATAATACATTAACAAATTCCAAACAAAATGTTAAAAATCTTGAAATTTGGCAAAGTGGTCAAGATTAAAAACAAAAATTACTACAGAAATGATCAAAAAAAATAGAGCTGGTTTCCTGAATACAGTGAAAGAATGAATAAACTATTAGCTACTGGTCAAAAAAAGGGAGGAGAAAATCAAGTTAGCAAAATAAAATGAAAAAGGACAATTCACAGAGAATAGCAAAGGAAATAGCTGATCACTTACAAAAAATATGAGATATTCAAATAAACCCTAGTACATGCACTAATAATAAAATAAGAAGCAGAAATATCAGAAAGGGAAAGTGTAAATGAACTATGGGGAGGCGGGGCGGGGAATACCTGGTCCATGCAGATTTATAAGTGAATTGTACCAAATGTTTAATAGCTACATCAAAAAAAAATTATTCTCAATAAATGAGAAAATAGGCACTAAAGTAGCCAACTTCCTTTTATTCCACTTGATTCAGCAAATATTTAAGTATTTAATATAATTTAAGTTATAAATATTTAATATAAATTGTTTTCCTAAATATTATAGTAGCTAAGAGATGGGATGGGGTGCTTGTAATAGAACAAGCACTTAGCACAGTGACTGGCACAAATAAAGGATTAGTCCCTTGTTCTTCCTCTTCCCTAATCTAGCTAATAATGTGATGAGTCTTAGCCTATTCCATACCTCAGAAGGCCAAGTGACTTTCCCAGGGTCACACAACTAGTAAGTGTCTAGGGTCAGATTTGAACTCATGATGAGTCTTCCTGTATCCAGGCCTGGCACTCCATCCACTGCACCACCTCGCTTGCCTTAAATAGTATAATGCATCTATATGCTTTATTTTCCTATCTTTTAGATTATAATCTGCTTTACCAATACTGCCTTAGATATTTGTTGTAATTCTAAAGGTAGAAGAACGTCCTACATATGCTATTTGCTTAATAAATATTATTTGATGAACTAGTTGAACATAACAAGGTCAGTAACCACAGTTAGCAGCAAAACTGAGAGAAAAAAACCAGAGATTCTAAGTAAATCACATTCCTGTCTCTAAAACATGAATTTAAATTGGATTATGTGGGATGGTCCTTTTAAAATGTTCCGCATCAGCATTTATGTTTTGAATAAGAAACATTTTTAACAAGCCATTCTGAATAAATAGGATTTGACATTACACATTAAAGGAAATGTTTTGTTCTTTGGAAATCATAATATGTACAATCCATCCATAGTTCAGTTCCGTGTTGTTTTTCAGAGATGGGTTGTTATCAGATTAGGCAACTATAGAGTAAAAATGAAAGCCTTGTTACCTCTATGCATCAAAGAGTTTGGATTGATGACTCTATTTTTTTACCATAATAATACACCAGTGAAGTGGTTAGTCTATCCCATGCTGAGACCTAGGAAAGCCTAAACCAAAAAGAGAATTACTTGAAAGTGATGTTCTGTGTAGATTCACGGACAATAGCGAATTAGGGCTATTTTGGCTTCCCAGCCTCTTCAGCAGAGATTCAATGTGTAGGATTACCATTATTTAACAAGTTCTGCAGGAACAAAAAAAAAAAAGTCAAAGAATCAAAGGGATCAATTTTGCCCATGACTCCGTAAGATAAAACACAGTATCAAAAAGTGGTCAATGCTGTGTTTGGGACCATCTTAATGGCTCATTCAGCTCCCAGCAGGGTTCGTTAAACCAATTGTGTGTGCCATTGAAGATAAACTAAGAAAGCAAACCAACTGAAAAAAATAGTCAATTCTGTGGCTGTGGTAGAACTGGTCTTAGTAAGGCTAACAGCCACAGACTATGCAATAAAACCCCCACTAACATGGGCTTCATGAATTCAGAACCCGGGACAATTTGACCAAGATTTGTTTCAAGTTAACTTATGCAGGATTTGTGAAACAAGAGTTTGTGTTACAAATTTGTGGGATAAACCACACCCTGGAGGATCTTTTTCAGCTACTGTTTTCAGATACTGCATAGTAATAGCCATTCAAACCCAGAGTAATTAATGTGCAAATTGCAAATGCTTCTGATTTTCCTACTCATTAAAGCAGACTTTGCAGGGCCCCTGCTCAGAAATCTTATTAGAACTAAGATTGAGTTTATATTTTAAAATACTAAAACCGTGTTTAGGAAGAACTGCATTATAACATAATATTATTTCACATATATTGCTATCCCACGGATCAAATTATGCCCCATGGAATGCAATAACTGCCTTCTATATGGGCCTAGCCAACCAACCAATCAAACCATAAGCATTTATTAGGTACCTACTGTGTACCAAAGCTAGGTGGTTCAGTAGATAAAATGCTAGACCTGAGTCAGGAAGACCTGGGATCAGATTTGCCCTCAAATACTTACTAGCCATGTGACCTTGGGCAAATCACTTCAGGCAAATTTGCCTCAGTTTCCTCATCTGTGAAATGGGATAATAATAGCATCTACCTTCCAGGGTTGTTTTGAGGATCAGATGAGATAACAATTATAAAGTGCTTAGTACAGTGCCTGGCACAAAGTAGGTAGTGTACAAAGATTAGCTATGACTATTATTATTCAGACCAGTCTTTTACTTATGGAGTCTGACTTGGTGAGATTTTTGCCACACAAGAACAAAGTCAGGCTATGAAAGCTTCGCAAACGCTTCCATTTTCATTTTCTATACTAAACTCAGGCAGAGGCAGTGCAGAAAAGAGAAAACTCTCAGAAGAAGCAGCTCTCTTTTTTTGCCATTGTTGGCTGCCACTCCTACACTTGCTGCTCTTGGCAGCCAGCCATGTTTTCCTCCAGTAGGATGGCATTACATCCCTTCACAAAGTGATAAGTCAACGTGCCAGTTTCTCCAGCAGAAAGAAGAAATGGGCTCAGATGGGTAACTTGCATAATAGTGCGAGTTGCATATCTTTTGTTACGTCTTTCCTCTGTGACAGGCACTCTACACTTGTGCCACATGTCTCTTTACACTTGCTCAAGTTTGATTCTTGGGTGCCAAGAGAAAGAACACATAGGCAGCAGAGAAAAGCAGTGAGCATGTGTGATAGCCAAAAACGACAGATTGTATTACAATAGGCCTCTGAAAAAATAGCTTGGAGAGGATGGGTCTGTCAAGACTTATCCTACAGAAGAGATGTTCATCAAGGTTCAACTGTGTTAAGCTAACCTGCCTGATATGGCCCAGAAAGCCCTAGATAATATAAAGTCATCTATCTATTTCACAGTCACGTGGGATAGCTCTGAATACCATTGCCAATCTTTTCTGAATAAAAAGAATAGATTGATGACTCCCAGTTCCCATCACCAAGAGTGTAGAATGTTCAAAGGAAATAGCTGATGGACATCAAGGTACTCCATCAATTTCTCCTTTGCCTTGAGAAGAACAGGCCTCACTAACAACTCAGATATTTTCCTCTCTTATTGCCCTCTGGGGCCAAATAAAAATCATTTAATCCTTCTTTCATATAACAGCCCCTCTTGTACACTTATTCTCTTTTATAGACTAAACAGAGTCAGATCTATACTTTTATAAAGTCACTTTGATAACTGAATGGAGGATGGAATAGAATGGGGAGATACTTGAATCAGGGAGACAAACCAGCAGAAAATAGTCCAGGCTTGACATGATGAGGGCCTGAGATAAGGAGGCAGTTGTGTGATTGGAGAGAAGAGGAGAGAGAGAGAGAGACAGAGAGAGAGAGAGAGATGAAAGATATCATGTAAGTAGGAATTATAAAACTTTACAATAGATTGTATAGGTGATTGAAGAGTCAAGGATGACATCACAGCTTCGTCTGGATGACTGGAAGGATGGTGGTTCTCCTATAGTCATGGAAAATCTGGAAAGAGAAGAGGGATAATGAGTTCTATTTTAAACATTTTGAGTCTCAGCTACCTATGCAGTCAATGGTGTTCAAAAGGCAGTTGGAGATGTGTTAATAGAACCCTGCAGCAAGATGAGGGAGGAATATATAGATCTGGGAACCATAAGCCTGGAAAAGAAAATAATGAGAATCAGGCAGAGAGTTTTTGGGTTTTGCTTTTTTGTTTTGTTTTGTTTTTTTGTTTTTGTTTTTGTTTTTTAAGGAAATGAGCCTTATGCATTGTTGAAGACAAAAAAAAGTGGCAGTTGAGAGGGCTTTCAAGATTCAATATGCCCATGAATGGTATTTCAGACATAGTTTAGGATCTTCTGAGTCCTTTAAGAACTAGAGTGCAAACATTGTTTTTGCCCTATCCATCCATACGATGAAAGATCACTCAGCAAATAGATACTCAAGTCATGAAGTATTTGAAGGCGCCTACTATCAGCCAGTCACTATACTAAGCACTGGGGAAGAAAAGGAAGACAAAAGACAGTCTCTGCTCTCCAGAAGCTCACAATCTCAGGAGGTTTGTGGATTTGACACTATGTTGACTATGGGGTGTAGAAAGAGTAAGGGGCCAAGATTTCTAGGTTGGAAGCTTGAGTGACCAGGAGGAAGGTGGTGCTTTCAACAATAACAGAGAAGTTAAGAAGAAGGGAGGGTTTGGGGGCAAAAGTGAAAGTTCAGTTTTGGACAGGTTGAATTTATCTATAGGACATCCATATCAAGATGCCCTATAGAAAGTTGAAGACAAAAGATTAGAGGTCAGAAGAGAGGTTAGGACTGAATAAATAGATCTGAGAATGCTCTGTATAGAGATAATAATTGAAAGATAGCCTTTGAAACAACTCATGAATGTCCAGGCTACAGTGCTTCCTTGATTTTCAAATGAAATAATAGTTGTAAACAATCTGTAATACTAAAGCAATATTTAAATGTAAATTTTAATTAATGTTATTATTTCTTATTCTCATAGGTGATAGACTTAAAACTCTAAAGGACCTTAGCAATCATTAAGTCCAACTTCCTTATTTTACAGAGAAGGAAACTGAGGCACATAGAGGTTCAAGTGACTTGTACAGGGTCACACAGCTAGTAAAATTCCATCTGAGATGGCATTTGAATCTGGCCTTCTTCACTGAAATTCTAGCTCTTTATTCTTAGTATTTCTCTTACTCTTTACATTACTAAAAGTCTAAGCAAAATTATTTTACTATCTGTAGTACTGACCAGACATCCTTTCTTATATGAAAAAGAAAAAAATACATGTATCCAAGTTGTTAGACCTCTGTTTGTACTAGTAAGCATTGAACTAACATAAATAAAAATTCACTATCCTTCCCATAGAATCACAGACTCCCGTAGAATTCAAAAGGAGCCCAGAAGTCACTGAGTCCAACCCAACATTGAGCAAAAATGCTCCCCCTCCCCCCACCTCCAGTATCTCAGACCCAGGGACAATCAGTCTCTAACTGAAGACCTTCAGTGTTAGCAAAATTACCACTTCCAAAGAAAACTTACTTTATTTTTGGATAGCTGCCATTTTGAAGAAGTCTTTCCTTACATCAACTCTTTTCCTTAGATCATCCTCAGTGACCTCTTCTGGAATAAACTAAGGAAGTTTAATACCACTTCCGCATGACAAGCATTGCCTGGGTCTGGACCATTGCAATAGCCTCCTACCTAACAGGTTTTCTTGCTTCTGACAAAAACAACAGCTGAATTTTATATAGCACTTTAAGATTTGCAAAATGCTTTGCATAAATTAAACTCTTTGAGCTACTCTACTCTGCTTTTATTACCCCTTTCCAGAAAGTCTTTTATACTATTGCCACACTAATCTCCCTTCTGTAGACACATGGCTAGATCAATCCTCTGCTCATATGTCTTCAGGACCTCTAATGGGCTCCTAAGTATGCCCAAGTAGGGCACTGAGACATTGGTAGCCCCAGTATACAAATGATCTTTTACAAAGTCTCCACTGGAGAGACATTCCTCAATTCTCATACGTTTTATGAAGACAGGGAAGATGATGGCAATGTTCACTTGGGACTAGTCTATACTTGACCAGGATAATTATCCTTTTACAAATTAGTTTATGACATTAATTATCCTTCTACAAATTAGTTTATTAGTTATACTCCATTCCAAGAAAGATCTTGGATTGGAGTGGGGGAAGAGGGGTGGAATGGTAGAAGACAAAAAAGAGAACATCAAAAAGTTTTCTGAACATCTTGTATAAAGGCCTCAAAGTCAGCTATCAGTAAGTTGTGATAGTATAGGCCCTGGAGTTGTTGGACCATAAACTATGACCGTACAAATCTCACCTTGATCCACTGGGGCTAGATTTCCAGAACAACCAGTCAGATTTGAATTAAGAAGAAAAGTAGTTTGTTTGAATATCTTGCAAACCTGTTGTAAGGTGCTGCATGAATGTCGACTATCACTATTTGGGGGACAAGAAGGAGAGTCAGAGGGGCCGGTTGCCCTTGAAAATAGGTGTTTTTCTCCTTGCGATCACTACACGGACTTGCTGGGTTGAATTCTGAAGCTGGAAGTAGAGCTGCTGAGATTGCAAAGCTAGGTCCACCTTGTACAGCTTGAATATTCAGCCTGTAATGATGACTGAAATTTCATGTCACTCTTTGGGGAGATAATGGGTAGCAGCTCAGAACTGTACTGACCATTGAAATAAGATGGCCATCACAGAATCACAGAATTGTATTGTTAGAAGGGCCCTCAGCAATTTATCTAGCTGTTCCCCAAAAAAGGATATACATTGTAATACATCTAACAAGTGATCTGCCTCAGCTTAGAGGCCTTTAGGTGGTGCTATAGAGTTGTGAAGCTGGAGTCAAGAAGATCTGAATGCAAATCCCTGGGTAAGTCAGTTTCTTCTTAACTCCAGTTTCTTCTACTGTAAAATGGAGATAATAAAATGTAAAATGGGTATATCTGCAGAGTTGTGAATATCAAATGAGAGATAATATCTGTAAAGCACAAAGTACAGTGCTTGTCGCATAGAGGTGCTATATTAATGCTTATTCCTTTCCCTTTCCCTCATCTCTCAAGGCAGCCCAACCCACAGTCCAACAGTTATAACTGTTAGGAAGTTTTACTGATATCAAACTTTGCAACTTTTATACTGCTATCTGGGGAAAAACAGAATAAATCTAATCCCTCTTCCATATAAAAACCTTTTAAATACTTGAAGACAGTTATCAGATTGTTTGGGATGAAAAATAAACTTCATCCTTAATTTAATAAAAAAACAAACAAACACAGAGATCTCTTAGGATAAGAACAGGAGTTTATTCTCTTCCCTGGGAGAAGAGGGTGGTCTTCCCCATGACTCATCATAGAGGAGAGGTGTGTTACAAAAGGCAGTGCAAGAATTTATACCCTAAGGCAGTCAAGCCCCCTTGCCAACTGTCTCCTTTCTTGTTGGTTGAGAGGCAGACTTAAGTCTTGGCACCAAAATCTTCCCCAAATGGGAATTCACAGGGGACCCCACCACTATCTCTCAGTAGCTGAGAAATAGGTTTACAAAGAACAAGGATGCTGGGGAAGGGAAAGGGGGAAGGGTCCCAAAGCAAGGGAAGAAGAGTGAGCCTGGTGGCCAGGAGGAGGGGCCTGCAGAGGTGGGAAAGCAGACAGAAGAAATGAAAAGGGGGTGGAAAGATTCTCAAAGAGGCTTGCTACTGATTGACAGCAGCAATGGAGGAGGAAGAGGGAAGTTAACAATCCCAAACTGCTTGAGAAGTTTTCACTCACCCCATACAAGATGATGCAGTAGACAGTATACTAGGCTTTGAACTGAAAAGACCCAAGTTTGAATCTTACTTCAAGCACTTACTATCTGTGTGGGTTGGGTACATCTCTACCTGAATTTCCTCACGTATAACATAGGAATAATGGTACCTGTCTCTCAAGACTGTTGTAAGGATGAAACGAGAAACGCTCTGAAAACCGTAAAACCTCATATATATGTTAGCTGCTAGTATTATTATTGCCAGTGTGAATCTTCTCTAAGCTCAGTATGAACAGTTCCTTCAACTTTTATGACATGGCCTCATGCCCCTTCAGCATCTTGTCTTCTCTCTTCTGGAAATTCTTCAGTTTATCAATGTCCTCATTAAAATGCAGCACTCCCCAAATGAACACTATTATATAATAACACAATATTATCTGCAAGTCTCTCTTCCAAAAGTATAGAAGGAATACAGTCTGATCTATAACAGGGGTGATCATTTAATGAATAAATTTAAAAGAATAGTAATAAAATGCTCATACTATTCTTTTAATATTTTAATTCATTGTATTTTATTAATTAATAAATTTATTGATTTTATTAATTTAATGTTAAATTGCCCTAGAGTTCACAGTATATTTTTGTTGCTGTTTTTATTGTTAGATGTTACTCTATAGATGCTCACCCCCACTGGTACCTTTCCACACACAGATTTTCACTTTTCAAATTCCTTCCACTATTATAACGTAAACTCATTGAGGGCAAGGACTATCTTTCTTTATGCTTTTATTTCTATTCCCTGTGCCTTGAAGAGTTTTTGGCACATAATAAGCACTAAATTAATTAATTGCTTGTTGGCTTGAGGACTGGGGCAACATGTGACTACTTCTAGCATTATGGCATCTCTTCTATTCTTGTTATTTCCTCAGGCATCTCTTACAGCAATTCCATAATCACATCTGCAAGTTATTTCCCTGCCCTCAAGCCTAGTTTGTCTGGATCTGGCAACCTGAATTCACTAAGGGCCACTAGGTGCTGTCTTACCTTGTCCTCACTTTTCTTGAGTTACGTTTCTCTGACGACCATTTTTCTTCTATACTTCTCAGTCTAAATAGCATTTTCAGGGAAGTTGAGCTAAGGAATCAAGGAAGGAAATATTGCAACCTTTGGAAGAAGTGCAATCTGTTTGGTAAATTGTTTGCCAAATAGTAGACCACAGAGGCTAATGCCTTTTTTCCTTTTCAGCTGCTGAATGTGGTTATCAGTGTGGAGCAAACTGAAATCTAAGAAAAGATCTCAATTTAGGTAGAATTGTCATTTCTACTATATTGGCTTTGTATACCCATGAGCAATTAATATTTTTTTCCAGTTGTTTAGATCTGACTTTATTCGTGTGAAAAGTGTTTTTTAATTGTGTTCATATGGTGCCTGGACTTGTCTTGGCAAGTAGACTCCCAAGCATTTTATGTGGTCTACAGCTATTTTAAATGAATTACTTTTTCCATCTCTTGCTCCTGGGCTTTGTTGGTAATATATAGAAATCATGATGATTTATGTGGGTTTATTTATGTCCTGAAACTTCACTAAAGTTGTTAATTATTTCAACTAGCTTTTTAAAAGTTGATTCTATAGGATTCTCTAAGTATACCGTCGTATCATCTACAAAGAGTGATAGTCTTGTTTCCTCATTGCCTGTTTTAATTCCTTTAGTTTCTTTCTTTTCATACTCTGATAGCTAATATTTCTAGTACAATATTGAAAAATAATGGTGAAAATGGGCATCTTTGCTTCTCTTGATCTTATTGGGAGGACTTCAATCTTATCCCTATTACATATCATTCTTGCTGATGGTTTTAGATAGATACTATTTTAAGGAAAGCCCTATTTATTCCTATTTTCCCTAGAATTTTTAATAGAAATGGGTTACATTTTGTCAAAATTCTTTTCTGCATCTACTGCGATAATCGTATGATCCCTGTTAGTTTTAATATTGATACATTTTATTATACTGCAGATTTTTCAAAGACAAAACAGACCACTCACTTGGATTCAAATCATGCTTCTGCTGTGTCAGTGGTTCTCAACCTTCCTAATGCCTTGACCCTTTAATACTTGTATGTGGGCATATCTGCATGTGGGTGGACCTGCCTAGAGACAGATAGTAGAGCGGTGTCTAGGTTCCTAAGACCATCAGAAATATGTGTTTTCTGATGGTCTTAGGCAACCCTTGCGAAAGGGTCGTTTGACCCCCAAAGGGATCATGACTCACAGGTTGAGATCCACTGGGCTATGTGATACTATATGTATGGTCTTTGACAATTTACTTAACTTCCTATAAGCCTCAGTTTTTTCATCAGTAAAATGAGGAATTAATACTCTGAGGTCCCTCTCAGATCTAGATCTATGATCATATGTAAATTAGACAAGATGTAGCCTTAAAGGCTCTCCTCCAATGAAGCATTTCCTACATATATGTAAATTTTTTAAGAGTTATGCCTCTCCTAATAGAGCTTAAAAATTTTCATAGCTTCCTTAGCTGCCATATAACATTGCAAACTTGTATCAAACTTATAATTCACATAAAAATAAATAAATAAATAGAAAATTCAGGAAAAAAACATACTGTCTAGCTATACCTCTACCATCTCATAATTAAGAAGTTGATGTTTTACCAAATATAAAACTTTCTGTTTAATCTGATTAAATTTCATTGCATTTGATTCATTCAGGCCAATGTTCTAGTATGTTAAGATTTTTCATCTTCTTACTCTGTCCATCCAACTTCTTAATTGAAGCTCTTATCTTTATGTTATCAAAAAGTATAATATTTATCCTCTATGTCTTTCTCCAAGTCATTGATAAAAATGCTAAATGGCATAGGGTCTACTGACAAACTGACACTCCCTGGGAATTATTTTGGTAGTCTGGCATTCAAAAAACCATCAACTCCTCTCTTTTGTGGGTGTTATTACCTTACAATTTACTCTCCTACAAGATCCTACTACAAAGTCTCATCACAGCCCTAAAGGCCAGATTAGTAGATGAGAAGATCTAGCATATTCTACCATGTTAGAAAGGAATCCAGTATGGTCCCACCAACAGACTGATGACTTTCAAAGGACTAGTTCAGCTAAGAACAGGGTAAGCTAGCACTAGATGATGAATTGTTGTCTATGGTATGAAACAAAGAAAAATATGAAATAGTTCTCAATCTACAGTGATAAGGAAACCTACTTGATTAGACAAAATCAACACAGATGGGGTGGCTAGGTGGCCCTGTAAATAGAGCACCAGCCCTGGAGTCAAGAGGATCTGAGTTTAAATCTTGCCTCAGACACTTAACATTTACTTGCTGTGTGACCTTGGGTAAGTCACTTAACCCCAATTCCCTACCTTCCCCCCTCCAAAAAAAAAAAGCAAAAAAAAAGGACTAAAAAAATCTACACAGAGGATGTCTGTGCTGGAAGCAACACAATTTGGGGGACATTGAGAAATCAAAATATTACAAAGATGTCAAGTGCCTGGCCCTTCTTATTATCAAAGAAAGGGACTATGTTTTTGTCTTTCTTTGTATCTCCAGCCCTTAACTCAGTGCTTGGCACAAAGAGGTTAATAAATGCTTACTGCTTTACTATTAACACATATGTTCATTTTCCCATTTTTATTTTTAAAAATTATGAAACTAATCAATCTATGCATCAATGACATCCTCAATGAAACTCTTTAATGGGCATCAATGGGAATATATATGATCGCATTGTGTCGGGTTGTGTTTTTTTTTTTTTACTATAAACAGCACTTGATTCAACACAGCAAAATGCAATCTTAAAGGTTCTTCTCCAAAAAGATGTCTCTCACAATATGTCAAAATTAGACAAAATTCCTTGAAAGACATAGCATTGATGACCTTGTTTGATGACCCTCTGATCATTAAAACCAACAGAGGCATACCCACATGCTTCCCCATAGTGTTCCCTACTATCATATAGGCGATCCTCTGCATCGTCTCAATTGAAGAAAGATTCTCTTCAGATGGTGAGATCTTCCAGACATTCCTGCTTGCAGATGGCATTATTCTAATTATATCAAACCCCAGAACACAGCAGAAAACCCTAAGTGAGATTCATAATCATCCAAAAGAATTTGTGCTAACTAGCAACATGAGAAAAATAAAGAAAATAAAGTATTCTTATTGTCTTGACTATGACATACAGCTGCATGGGCAAACTATAGTGTTTTGTCATCAGTTTTTATGCACCTGGACAAACTATACAAGTAGGAAATGAATTGGCCCTAGAATTAAGCAGAAGAATTGAAGTAGGCTGGTTTGAATTTGGGAAATTACAGAGTGATTTTAATGGCTCCAAACTTCTCTGAGTACAAGACCCATTTTTTCAATATCACTACTGTACTGGTATCATTGTATGGCTATGAAGCATGGAATACACTAGTCTTTGAAGAACTGAACTAAAAAAATGACCCCAAGGGCAAGCAAGACATGCCTAGTGGGCAAGAGTAAGCAACAGCACATTACAAATCAGGAATTATAATGGAATAATAGAGTAGAAGAAAACAAATGTGAAATGTATGAGCCAAAAAGAATGTGGAATTGGAATACTAAATCTCATTCTGTGATTCCCTTTTCCCAAGATCATGTGAACTTCCACTTTGCTCCAGTTATGGAAAGATTCTTGTTGTCCAGACCAGACCTGAAGTTTGTGGTGGTTTCTTCCAGTTACCTATGACCAATAAGGGAGACATGCTTTCATCATGCAATTAGTAGCATATTTGATGGACTATTTCTTCAACAAGAAGATGGAGTAGTCTCACCATTTGGTGAGATCAAAGGCTAATAGTTGGACAGCCAGTGCTTCCTCACCATGTTCAAGAGGAAGAGAGGAAGGCCTTTAGTAAATTGGATAGACTTCCTACAGCAAACTTATGGGAGGACCTGGAAAAGAATCTGTAAGATGGGCAGAGACAGTTGAATTGCAATCTTCATTGCTGAAGGGAAAACTGACATCAATACTGATACAGAGCCAAGTATCTGAGTACTAGTTTACTAGCTCAGAGAATGCTATATTTACCATGAGTACATCATACTATTACTATAATATTCAACAGCATTTAAGAAAAGGTGGTTCTTTAACAGAATTTGCCCAATCCCCAACTGGGTTCTTTTCCAAGTCAGTATGACTCACCAAGACTTAGAACAATTGCCTAGCCCTAGGGATCTACAGGTAAGGGCTATTCTTGATAGTAATGGTCATAGCAATAAATGTACCACTTTACAAAGAATGAATAAATTTTTAAAATAACTCTGGGAAATTGCCCAGATGGCAAAATTCTATTCCCATTGAAGCAATAAGACTAAAAAAAGAATTAGTTTAATTAAATAATAATAACAAGGTATTTCTTAATTAAAGTATTGTTTTGACACATCATTTTGTCACAGAGGTGACCTTGTATCCTCAGAGGTGGCTCTGGGTTTAAAAGCTATGTGTATAGATTCAGACATAGGCTATAACTCAAAAGGCTTTGAATAGAAACCAACAATGAACAGTACATCTGTCATAGAATGTCTAGCCTAACCAAGCTCAGAGAAACATATCACTAAAAACTTGATCATAAGGTTTATAATATTCTGGTTTGTTTGGTTTTTTTAATCTTATAACTAGCGATGACTTTTTCTAAGAAAAAGGTTCTTAATCTTTCTTTCTAATATGGACCCCTTTGAAAGTCTGTTGAAACCAGAATAATGGTTGGTTGTTTGTCTGTTTTCAATTATAATTAAACTAGGCACAATGGGGTGCATACCTATAGTTCCTGTTTCTGAAAAGCCTGAGACTGGGTGGATTATTTGATTTGGGGAGTTCTGAGATTTAGTAGGGCTAAAGCTAACCAAATGTCTACACTAAATCTGGCACCAATATGGTAAGCCTCTAAGAGCAGAGGCCCCCTGGGATGCCTAAGGAGAGGCAAAGCAGTCCAGGTCAGAAAAGAGAAAAGCATGGAGATAGGGAGGGAGGAAGGAAGGAAGGAAGGAAGGAAGGAAGAAAGGAAGGAAGAGAGATAGAGGGAGGGGAAGGGGAGGGGGGATGGGGAAAGAAGGAGGAACAGAGGGAGGGATTAAGGGAAGGGGAGAGGAGAGAGAGGACGGAAGGAGAAAGAGATGGAGGAGAAAAAGAAAGAAAGAAAGAAAGAAAGAAAGAAAGAAAGAAAGAAAGAAAGAAAGAAAGAAAGAAAGAAAAAGATACTAACTCATGTTGCAAACTCAGGTATTCTTCCCTCAAAGTTTTCCGATACAAGTAGTCTTTTAGGGAGAAAATCATAAGTTCTCAGACACAAAGTCTTTGCATATAATGTCCCAACTAGGCTGTAAGGCCCATTATAGTGTGAACTATGGCTTCTCTAAACTACATGATTAGCACTTTAGTGACTAGTAGAATGTTCTTTGACCTATTGGTGCTTAATAATGTATGCTATATTGAAATGATCATGCTTACTGAATTCCAGAAGCATAGGGACTCCTATGCAAAGCCCTCTCCCTGACTCTATATAGGTCTCAGAAGGGAGTGGTAGAGATTTACATTGAGCTAGTCTGCTTGCCAGTAATAGCCATCATTTATGAGAATGGGTCCCAGAATATTCTGAAAAAATTACATCTGGGCATGTAGCTTGTAGCCCAGACCTGTGCAATATACTTCTCACAGGATGCCGAAGGATTTTGTGTGGCCCATGAAAAATGTAGAGAATGTAAAATAAAGTAAAGATGTAATGAGTGCTTTGTCCATGAGCTGCTTACCCCACCTTCTATTAGTCACTATTGTGCCCATCATGTAACCTGGCAGGTGGGTTGCTCACTCTCTCCTATTTGTCACGTCATCCACATCTCAACCATCATCAGTCTGTCTCTGGTCTGAGAAGAGTGAGAGTCGTATCTCTTCACTGTGTTTTTGATCATTGCTGCCATTGAACAGGGACAAAGTGAGTGCAGCCACACGCCAGTGCAGCTGACACCCGCTATGGGATGCAGCAACAACGTGAGGGCTTCTTCCCCTCCCTCATTGCACAGCTGCCCTCCCAGCTACATGAGTGTCTGGTGCTCTCTCCAAGGTCAGTTGTTGTGGAGTTTTTTGGTTCTAATATTAAAAGCTTTGGGGGTGACTTTGTAAAATGGGTGATAAAAAGAAACAGAAGTTTGAATCAGACCATACAGTGTTTAATCAGGAGTGAACAAATATATTCTTGTTTACTTACACAAGACACAAAATATTTTGCTTTATTTGATGAGCGGTAATAGCTGTTCTAAAGAAATACAATCTTTGTTGCCATTTCAAATCAAAACATTCTAATTTAAAACAAATTGGACACCAGTGAAAAAACAAATTAAAGCATCCAAATTGGTGAAAAATCTCAGTGGGGACCAACGGTTTTTCAAGACAGCAAACTCAGAAAATGAGTCAGCTACTAAGGTTAGTTTTCAGATTTCTAAAGAAATTGCTGCTGCTGGGGAGTCTTTTATTGAAGGTGATTTCATAAAGAAGTGTTTGTTGATTGCAATTTCTGGATTATGTCCCAACAAAAAAAAAGTATCTTTGAGAATATAAATTTGTCCTGTATGACCATTCAGCGAAGAGTAGCTGTTGATAAACTGATTGCTGACAAGAAGTATAATATGTCCCATTAACCAAATGTAAGCAGTAAGAAAACCTGGAAAATGTATTAAAATTTGTACTGCTTAACAAAGTAATTTTTAATATTAATGTGATTTTATTATAAATAAAAAAGTAATAAATGTAATTAATTGATATTAATTGAAATTTCCCCTTTTAAAATATGGTTTATTTGCAAAATAGTTCTATCATTAATTATACCTTTATTTGGAAAGTGAGCCATTAAAAACCTATCTGTGGCCCAAAGAAGGTTAGCCAATTTTAATTTTGGCCCCTACCTACTGCCAAGTTGTGCAGGTCTGTCCTAGAAACTCCCATCCTCCCCTTCTCTCCAAAATCCCAATGAGGAAGTCAGCATTCCCTCCCTTTGGACTTTCTCCCCATCTTTTCCTTAGCACTGTCTCTCCCTCATGACCATGATAGACATACTTACATAGTCACATGATTCTCAGCTTATTTTTGAGATTTAGATAGAGGGGGTGATAAAGTGGGATCTAGACACTTGTATAATTTGTCCTCTCTTCTGCCACATTTTAGAGCAAAGCTATCAGACAAACAGAAGAGGTTATATGACTATATCTAATAAATCCTGTTTATGGTTTTTAAAAACTTCAATAGTACTCAATCATAGTTTAACTCTGTAGCTTGGTTTTTTAATAGAATGATTTCCTTCTTTTATGGCATAGTCATAATATTTGGATCCAGATCAAGGAGACCTAAGGGGCACAGCTATATAGGATAGTTATCTATAGTAAATGTAGATAAGTATAAAAAATTACTATTTATTAAAAGCCATTCACTTCTAAATTATTCCTTCGTCATTTAAATAAAAAGGCAGTTCTAGATATGATTAAGCTATTACACTGTTAGAATCTTCTACATTCCTATGCAAATCCACCTTCTTCTGTGGCAACATCATGAAACAATCATTTGGCAATTAATATTTAATTTTTCTCAAGGAATTAGTTGAAATAAATCATTGACATTTCCCTGTAGCAGATTTGTCAAACCTTAAATTGAAGGGAAGCTATTCATTGTGCTTACTAATCTTAATTAATTTCTATGTCTGTAAAATGGGGATAATATCACTAAACTATGCTTTAGAAATATTGTGGAGACTGATTAATGTTTATAAGGTTCTTTGAAATTCTCATATGGAAAGCATTATAAAAGTGTAAATATTATTACTCCTGCTAATAAAGCTAATACAGTTTGAAGAAAATTTACTTTCAGGTTTTCAGGCCAGATGTTTCCTCCTCTTATTTGTCTTGCTTCATTTTTTTTTTCCTGTTCGGATCTTATTCATCCGCAGCTCCAGGCTTTCTTTGCCACTATTCACCTTATCCAGAGCTTCCGTTATGAGTACGCTTTTTCAAATTTCTCTTCAAAACTCATTTTGTGTTCTCAATAAGTCAAGGAAAAAGGATTCTTCAACCTAAAGAAAAAAGTTAGGAGCAGAATTGAAAGCAGAATAATAAAAGGTGAAAGTGAAGAGCATATATTCAAGTCCAAAACTCCCAGCTCACTAAGTAGTCTCTTTCATACTAATCATTTAGACCTACAAACAATGGGCCAGCCCCATAGACAGTTTTGAAGCAGGCAAAACAACAGTAGACCAACAGCCCTTGCCTCTTTCTTTTTTGCTTCTGTAATGATTCCTTCCTACTTCCTCAGGGAAGGAAAGGAAGAAGCATTGATTAATTACCTACTAATGCTGGACACTGTTTTAAGCCCTTTACAAATATTATCTCATTTAATCTTCACCACAACCCTGGGCAGGGGGGTGCTGTAATTATTCCAATTTTACAGCTGAGGAAACTGAAACTGACAGAAACTTGCCCAGAGTGACACAGGTAGGAAGTGGTTGAGACTAGATTTAAACTCCTTTTCCTGATTCCAAGTCCAAGTGATGGGGTACAGGCTCTGGGAAACTCCTTGAACTTTGATTGAACCTTTCCACTAGATGAGGCTTTTGCCTGAGGCCATCAGCCTTTCATTATAGCTAGGCCCAAATCTCTCACTCTTACTAGCCTAGCCCTCCATTGTCCATCTACTTCCCACCCTTGATCCTATCAAAATATCTATCCCCAAATCCATTACCCTTAAACTAGCCTGGCCCTCCATGGTCTGTCATCTCCAGGTAGTCTTCAGCTATTTCCCACCCTTAATCTCATTATTGGTGTGTGACCTAATTTGACTCTTCCTCAAGAGCCTCCACCCAAATTCCTCCTCTAGACCACCCCTACAACCCTCCCACAATCTTTCAGTATATAAGACGCATTTTGCCTCCATGCAGGTGCTAAGAATTATCTAGCACAGACTCACTCTGTGTCAGATTATTCTGGCCTGCTTGTCCAATACAAGTATCACAGAATACCTAGGCTCCTTAAGAGTCTACCCATTAAGGTGAATCTTTAGTAAACTTTGCTTTTCTTTGGCTGAGAGAAAACTTGAGTAGAATTCATTCAGCACAGCAGTTCTCAACCTATGGGTTATGTTCAATTTAAATACATCCTGTATATCAGATATTTAGATTACAATTCGTAAGAGTAGCAAAATTACAGTTATGAAGTAGCAACAAAAATAATTTAGTGGTTGGGGGTCACCACAACATGAGGAACTGTATTAAAGAGTCGCAGCATTAGGAGGGTTGAGAACCACTGATTCAGCAGGACCCAGAATGTAGGTATTTTGGGATCTCAAGCACCCCTTACCCTATACCTCAACACATGGTTCTTTTCCACCAAACCACCTTGTCGTCCTTAGTTGGTAATGGGGAACTAGACTGGAAATAAGGAAAGAACTTAGAGCTGGGAATCTATTTCAATAAGATCACTGAACTCAGAAATGCTCATGAGATCACTTAGAGAAAGAGAGAAAAGGGTCTAGTGCAAAACATTTAGGGCAGTGGTTCTCAACCTTCCTAATGCTGCAACCCTTTAATACTCGTGTGTGGGCATGTCTGCATGTGGGTGGACCTTCCTGGAGGCCGATAGAGGAGCTGTGTCTCAGTTCCTAATGTGAGGGAAAATTTATAGTGAAGTTTCCTCGTTCTGAAAAATCAAATCTAGAATGGCTTCAGTATTTACTAGGCCTAGGGTTAGGTCACCTGACCTTCAAGCAATTTGGGGCTTAGAGCAATAGAGACCCTCCCCCAGAGCCAACTCAGCAGAAGATATGCCATATAAGGTTAACACTGCTTTCACTGGACACTCATGTGTTTCCGGGTCCTTTGTCTCAGAGAGATTCCCACATTTAGGTTGTGAGTCAGCCCCCCTACCAATAAGAGTGAAGGCCAGTTGGGGGGGGTTGGGTTTCTGCATTGGAAGATTATATAACCATGGACTGGCTTCT
>CM053580.1:393078315-393102351 GCA_028627135.1 Pseudochirops cupreus | reverse complement strand
AGACCTTGAGAATATCCTTGCATGCTTCTTCTGACCACCATGTGAACACTTACCCTATGTGAATTCTCCATAAAATAGTCTTTTTGGCAAGCATATGTTTTGCATTCGAACAATGTGACCAGCCCAGCAGAGTTGTGCTCTCTGAAGCAGAGTTTGAATGCTTGGCAGTTTAGGACCTCAATGTCTGGTACCTTATCCTGCTAGGTGATCTTCAGACAATTCAAAGACAATTTAAATGAAAGCAATTCAGTATCCTGGCATGGCACTGGTATACTGTCCAGGTTTCACAGGCATACAACAATGAGGCCAGCACAATGCCTCTGTAGACCTTCAGTTTGGTAATCAGTCTAATATCTCTTCTCTCCCACACTTTCCTTCAAATCTCCCAAACACTAAGATAGCTCTGGTAAATTCTTCAGTATGAAAAGGCTACAAGCCAAGACCAAAGTGGAGGCAGTGTTGGTGCATGATTTTCTATTTGCAGATGATTGTGCACTCAATGCAGCCTCTGAAGTTGAGATGCAACAAAGTATGAATCAATTCTCTGCTGCTTGTGCTAATTTTAGCCTAACAATTAACACCAAGAAAACACAAGTGCTCCATCAGTCAGCACCACACCAACTATACATGGAACCAGTGGTCACAACAAATTGAAAAGTTTTAAATGCTGTGAATAAGTTCACTCACCTTGGTAGTGTACTTTCCAGGGCTGTACACATCAATAATGAGGTTGACACACATATTGCCAGAACTAGCTCAGTGTTTGGGAGGCTTTCTCTAGTAATAGAGAAGTAAGTAAGATAGGAGGGGTCAGGGAAAAAATAACGAGTTGAGTTTTAGACATGTAGTGTTTAAAATATCTATAGGACATATATTTTGAGATATCTGATAGGTAGTTGGAGACTGGAAGTAGGCAAGAAGGTTACAGCTGGATAGTTGACTTAAGTACCCTTAACATTGGGATGATAATTGAATTTATAGAAGCTGGTAAGATTACCAAGTGAAATTTTGCATACACACACACATACACATACACACACACATATATACACACATACATGTACATTTATATATGTGTATATTTGTGTGGGTATACATATATATATAGTTTATATAGAACATACTATGTGCCAGGTACTATGCTAAATGCTTTACAATTATTATTTCATTTGATATTCACAACAACTCTAAGAGGAAGGTGTTATTATTATTCCCATTTTATAGATGAGGAAACTAAGGCAAGCAGCAGTTAAATGACTTTTCCAGGATCACACAGCTAATAAATTTTTAATGTCAGATTTGAACTCAGGTCTTCTTGAGTCCAAGTGTAGTGCTCTGTCCACTGTAGAGGAAGAGAGAAGAAAGCCCAAGACAGAGCCCTGGGGGATGCCCACCACTAGCAGGCATGACCTAAATCAGGAAAGGAGGGAACCTGTAGCCTGAAGGCTACATGTGACCTCTTAGGTCCTTGGGTATGGCCTTTTGACTGAGTCCAAGTTTTACAGAACAAATCCTTTTCTAAAAGGAATTTGTTTGGTGAAGTTTGGATTCTGTCAAAGGGTCACATTTGAGGACCTAGAGGGCCATATGTGACCTCAAAGCCCTAGGTTCCCCACCCTGAGAGATGAAGATCCAGCAAAGGACACCAAAAAGAATTTGTTCAGATAAGTAGGAGAGAAACCAGGATAATGTCATAAAACCCTGGGAAGAAGAGAGTATCAAGGAAAAGTTGATCCAACAGTGTCAAAAGTTACAGAGTTCCAAAAGGATAAGGACTGAGCAAAAGCCATTAAATCTGACAATTAAGAGATCACTGGAAAGGGAGACATTTCATTTGAATAATGATGTCAGAAACCAAACTGTAGAGAGTAAAAAAGAGAGTGCAGAAATGGGAAGAAGCTGAAACATCTCTAGTAGAGGAGTTTCTCAAGGAGTTTAACCACAAAAGGAATGAGAGATACAGGACAGTACCTAGCAAGGGTGGATGGATCAAGCGAAGTGTTATCTGAAGATAGGGGAGACATGGCCATATTTGTAGGCAGTAGGAAAGCAGCCCATAGTTATTACTTTTTTCTACGAGTTTTGACAAAAGAAAAAAAAACAGGGGACTGGAATTTCTTATTTTGAGCGATTTTTATTGCTAATTAGAGTGCTAGCTAGACTGTAGTAGATGGTGCAGGATTGGGGAAGAAAGGAGATCTGACATTATTCTTCACCAATTTGCCTCTCTTCTTTTCCCAACCACCACTATCCTTCTCTATATGCAAGCATGATTTCTCCCCTGTTCCCCAGCCACACATACATCTCCATGCCTCTGATGGTGGCCAAGACCAAGCTCTAGCAAGAAAGGAGTGTAATGGCAAGCAAACAAGTACTTAGTGCCTTGTTTCAGTTAAACCTTGCCCTTGAACATATCAAGTACATGTTCAGAAAAAGAACTTGTGAAACCCACAGTGGGAGGAACTTGCTGATGCAACAGGAAGGGGTGGAACGGGGAGGAGCTAGTGACCATATATAAGGAGAAGCCCAAGCTGGGAGAGAGCAGAACTGAGAAGGGGAATGGTTGTGGAGGCTGGTACTCTGTCTATTCTGTCTCTGTTGATTTTTGTTTCTGATACTTTGTACAGAAGTGCTGGGACCTTACTGGAAGCCCTGAAAGAGGATTTTCTTGTTGTCTGTTTATAGAAGTCCTGGAGGAGGGTTTCAGAGGTCCTTGGACTATACTGATGATTTGTGTTGAGTTCCCAGACTTTGTTTGTGGGTCTGTGTTGATTTCACAGACAGAAAGTGAATTGATTATAGTGCCGACAATGTGCATGAATGTTATTGTGGTTCTGTTAAGTTCTGTCTTCTCAGAAACAAAAACTGTGAAGGACTTGAGGTGGACTGGGCACTGTGAGCTTCAATATGGAAGTGGAAAAAGAACTGGATGAGGAGATGGACAAGGAGCTGGATGAGGAGCTGAGAGCTGTTTACCTGTGAATCCAGGTGACGATTGGGTAGATTCAGGCAGGAGCTGGGACCATGGAAGAGGAACCATGAAATTTGGGAGCCGGCCTTGAGTCAAAATGAAAAGACCTCTCCTTGAGTACTTAGTGCTGACTGAGAAGATCATGATTTACTGTGGCCTAGGGGTGGGAGAATTTTGTACTCTCTACCTTGTGCCTCTTAAGGATGCTTGAGTTAAGGACTTATTGAATGATATCTTTTGTTTAAAACTATTTGGCCGCTTTGGTGAAAACTATGTGGTGACTTTAGTAATAAGTTGTTAATGTTATAACATTGTGAATGATGTACTTTGGTTTCTGTGAATGCTTTGCTTTAATTTACTGCTGAATAAATAGAGAGTTCACCATGCTATGTAATCAGAGCCTTAAAGCTGTTCACAGCAGCAGTCCTCTGGAAAGCTGCTCATGCTTGGCTTTACAATGAGCAAAGGGCTAGGACATTCTTCCAAGGAATGAAGGCTGTGGGAGTGGGAAAGGGAAATTAAAAAGAACCAGTAGGAACCAAGTGCAGCACATGCTTATCAGAGTGATTTCACTACTCTAGTGTGTATAGGAGAGGTGGCAGGAGGGTGCATAGGATCTCTAGAATCATGACATTATGGATACCAAACTGTAAAAGACTTTTAATGACACTGAGCTCAACCCCTTCATTTTACAAATGAAGAAACTTAGGCACAGAGTAGTTATATGACTTATCTAGGGTCACACAGCTATTAGGTATCTGACAATTTCCTGGCTCTACATAGCACAGTGGATAGAGTGCTTATAATCAAGAAAATCTAAGTTCAAATTTAATTTCAAATACTTTCTTTGTTGTGGGACCCTAGGCAAGTCACTTATCCTCTCTGAGACTCTGAACCCAGTTCAAACTTCTCCAGTCCTTAATGGATGAAAAGCATTCACCTGGGAATCCTGGAGTATTGGTGGTCCTACCCCTCCTGTGTCAACCTTTTTTGCTGAGAATTATACGTGTTCCCTATCCCCCACCTCCAAATTGGGGCCTTCTAAAATTTCTCTACTTGGACCATTGCCCAGTGGTCCTGTGGTTCTGATTATCTTCTCCATAGACGGTAGGGATTTGATGTATATAACACAACACTGGTAGGTATAGCAAATACATTATGCAATAGAAACTAGATTCATAAAAAGATCATGAACGACTTGAAGGGAATACTGAAACTAACAAGATGAAATTTAATAGGGATGTTAGATCCTTAGGCTTATACCACATACCATAATAAATTCCATCTGGAATAGATTTAAATATAAAATAGATCCATAAAAAGGTAAGCAGAAAAAAGGAATAATACAGTCAACTTAACTGTAGAATAGGAATAATGTGTGGTTTGGTTTTTTTTACCTTTTGAACAAATAAAAGAAATTAGAGTGAACTAGGTAGATGGATTTGATTACTTATACATTCTTTAAATCTACAGCAAAATGGTTTGACCAGGATAAAAAGGAGAAAAATAAGCAGAATGGAGAAAACATTTGCAGCAAATATAACAGATAAATCTTAACACTGAAAATGTGTAAGGGACCAACACAAATACTCAGTGAAAATATTTGCAAATAGATAAATGACAGGAAAGGATAAATTCTACTCATTTGAAAAAATATTCATTTTTCCTAAAAAAAATAAATTGAAACAACTCTGATATACCACCTTATGTCCACAAAGAAATAATAAAAATCACCGAGAATGGTAAAACCCAATTTTGAACACTATGTCTCTATTATTGTAGTAATTTTTACATATATCACAAAGTCACAGAAATATTGAAACTCAGAGTAAGAAAGAAACTCAAAAGTCACTTAGTACAACCTACATCCTAACAAAAAATTCATCTACACATATTAGAAAAGTAACCATTCAGCCTTTGCCTCATTCTTCTCCAGTATTCACTCTGGACTTCTACCTTTGCCCCCCAAACCTCTTCATCCTGTAAATTCATGCCAGACCTAGAATTCACACTTTTCAGGTCTCCCATGTTTTCTAGTCTCTTTTGGCAATTTATCAACCTCAGTTTAACTTCCTTAGAAAATACAACATTCTGGACCAACATTTGTTCTTTGATTCATTTTTTAATTCCATTTTTCAGCATCAATAGTTTCAGCATCAATGAAGTCTCTGTCTCTGCCTCTCTCTCTCTCTCTCTCTCTCTCTCTCTCTGTTTCTTCTCTCTCTCTCTCTGTCTCTCTCTTTCCATGAGGAAACATTGCTCTTAATCCTTTATCAGTCTTCTAAGTTTTTATAAATATTTCTATTTTAGATTGATAATGAATGTTTTCTTTGGTAATTCCTTTACAACTAGATCTATTTCCTTATTTCAAATCTAGTTATTTAACATCTCTACCTGGTCTTCTGATAGTTTGAGTATTTTGTATTTTTGAAATTTTTCTTAATTTCTATTGTGTTCTCAGTTTTATTATTGTATAACTCTATAATATGTTCTGGTAATGCTCTTAATTTCTTCTAACTCTGTTGTGATTTTTTCCTTGCTCATTTGATATTTTGCTGATTTGATTTTCCATCCTCTTCTTTTTAATCAGATTAACTAAAGGTTTAGCAAATTTTTTATCTTTTCAAAGCACCAGATTTCAATTTTATTTATTATTGCTATAGTTTTTTTGTTTCTAATCTATTTCTCCTGTAATCTTAATACCTTTTCTTTTGTGTTTATTTGTTAGTTTAATTTTTTAAAAAGCATATTCAATTAATCTTCTCTTTTTCTATTTTGTTAACATTCATTTGTAGGGACATGATTCCTCCCCCCCCAGGATTATTTCATCCCAGAAATTTTTATAAGTTTTTTCATCATTTTAATTTGCTTTCTCATAACTATTACTTATTTTTATAATTTGTTCTTGTCTCATTCATTATTTAGGATTTCATTCTCAAGTCTCCATTTGTTTATCTTCTTTTTATTTGTTTATCTTCCTCATTTACCTAAAAAGCTCTTTCCCAGGAGAATGCCCTCCCATTCCACCGGATGCTAGTCACTCCCTGTAGTTTCAACTCCTCACCTCCCAAGTTGGGACAAATGGTCTTTTCAGTCACCAAATCCCTCAGACAACACAGCACAAGGTTTCCATCTCTTTTCACAAAACATCTTTCTTTACCCTTAGGGGCATTCATTAGTGGAAACTCTTCCCACCATCAAAGCAAGGCCTTCATCTTTTCAATACTTTCCCCCTTCTCTTCACCTGATCCCCTGCAGGCTCTTCTCTTCCTGAGAGACACTCCTGCCATTGCTAGCCCGCAGTTTGAACAAGATAGCCAGGAGTGTGTAATTCCACTTTATTTCTGTTCCCCTTCCTTTTTTTCATGTACACTTTCATTTCATAAAATAGTCCCACAAAAAACCTTAGGCATAATGTCACAAGGTTTTGTCCATAATGATCTAGGCACACCTCTCCACCTGCCATTTGCCTTTGCCTCTGTCTTCATGTGTACACTTAAATGGCTCTCAGCTGTCACTTTATTGCTATTGCTATACTAGACTGATGCATCCATTCACCCTCTCCTTCATTTTTGTTGTCTGGGAGTATTCAAGAAGTAAATAGTATGTTCAGTTCTGATTTACTTTCTTTTCTTTTTGGCTTTTTTTTTTTGGAGGGGGAAAGGCAGGGCAGTTGGGGTTAAGTAACTTGCCCAAGGGTCACATGGCTTGTAAGTGTTAAATGTCTGAGGCCAGATTTGAACTCAGGTCCTTCTGACACCAGGGCCAGTGCTCTATTCACTGTACCACCTAGCAGCCTTTCTGATTTACTTTTTTTTTTAAATAAATAAATTTATTTATTTTCTTGTTTACATCATTCATTTCCATGAGATTTTGAATTACAAATTTTCTCCCCATCTTTCCCCTACCCAACACCTCAAAACAGCCATCCCACTGTATAACCCCTCCCCCAATCTGCTCTCTCCTATGTCCTCCCCCTCGCCCCTCTGACTTTCTGGTAGGGCAGGATGGATCTCACTTCCACAGTGCCTATGTATCTTAATTTCTAGTTGGATGTAGTTAATAATATATATATACACACACACATATTTTTAACATTTTATTATAGACCTTTAAATTCTAGATTCTTTCTCTTCCTTCCTTATCACCCACCCCCACTGGAAGGACAAGCAATTAAATACAGGCTGTACATGTGTAATTATGCGGAACATCTCCACAATGGGCATATTGCAAGAGACTGATTATATGTCCCTCCTTCCTAACCCTCCCCCCCCATTATTCTATTCTCTACCCTGTCCCTGTCCCTTTATAGAAGGGTGTACTTCCATCAACCCTTCCCCTCCATCATGGCCAAGCCACAGTTTCAGGCTGGGCTGGTTTCAGCTCCCAGCGTGCTTTGCTGAGCCCTTCCTACTGAGCTGCCTTTAGTGGGAGATGTGTTTTTCTGTATTTTTGTGAGTTTTGGATTGTGAGTCTAAAATTTGTTTAGAGTCATATTTTATGGGTATTTGAGGTGGCTATGTGGGAGCTGTGGAAATTTGTTGCTTCTATGCTGCCATGTTGGCTCTGCCCCCTCCGATTTACTTTCTAAGAATATTTCAAATGCCTCTTTATAGTTGAACATTCGTCTTTTTAAATTTTCATTTCAACCCAGATTTTCACAGTAGGTTACCCTAAGCCACACGCTGAGATCCATTGCTCTTCAGAATGTGTCAATCTGTTCTCTTCTGAAATTTTTGGTGGATGCAGAACCATGTTCTGTTATATGAATTTTATTTCCTTTGTATTTGAAGATCTTTCTCCTGGTCACTTGCATAATTTGTTTTTGGTTTTGTTTTTTCTCAGTGGAATTGTTCAGTGTTAATTGTCATGTGTCTTAGAGTTGGCTGCCTTGGGTTTGGGGCAAGGGGGGAGAGTTTGGAGGCCATCTATGGATTCTTTCAATTTGTTCTTTGTTTTCTGTGTTTAGAAGTTTTAGGCAGGTTTTTTTTCATTATTTTTGAATTTTTGTGTTTAGAGTTTTGTTTGTTTGTTTTTAACATACTGTTATTGTTGTTTGTCCTTCTTTCTCAAAGAGGACCATGAAATCAGGGACTGATGCCATGACGTTCAAGTGAATTTTACTTAAGTGAGGGAGGGCTGTGCCTCCCTAGCCTCACTTTCTCCTCTGAGCTATCTGGGTCCAGTGGTCAGACACAGATCAGGACAACTGGAGATTATCCAGGATGCAATGGGAGACCTTGGCCTTTACAAACTAAGGTCTTTAACTGGCCTCAATTTGACTGAGGCAACATCCAAGTGTTGATTGAAGCTAAATAAGAAAAGAGGCAGAGAACAGACCCTTTACCTAGTGAAAAAATAATTGATGTGGGAGGGTAAGACACTCAGGGTTTTTAGCCAAAACAGAAACAATTGCTATTTATATTCATGAGCCAATCAGGCCCCAAACAATGACCAAGTAGGACTTGGCCAAGGACCTATTGTTGGCCAATCCAGGAGAGCCAGAGTAATTTGGGATTAAGGCTGGTCTTTAAGAAAGAAAAAAAAAGTTTCAGAGAATAAAATTTACATACCCTTTGGCCAGAGCACCCTCAGGTAAGGGGTATGATACCTTATGTGGACTGAGGGAAGGCAAGAAAAAAAAAAGAAGGAAAGAAAAAAAGGAAGAAAGAAAGAGGAAAAAAAGCCGAAAACTGAGGAGTGGAGCCAAGATGGCGGTGTAGAAGCAGGAAAACTCTGTGGCTCACCATAACCACCTCAAATGCCTATAAAATATGACTCTAAACAAACTTTAGAGTTATAGAACCCACAAAGTGACAGAGAAGCAAAGCTCCCACTGAAGGCAGTCTGGCAAGTGGACAGGAATGGTGGCTGGAGGGACTTCAGGAGAGTGGATCACCAGCAGCTGTGGCTGTTTCCAAAATTATCAACTTATAAATGCCAAAAAGAAAAAGTGAGAGGTCAGTGTGAACTTTGGGAACAGTGGGAGGGAGAAGCAGCTCAGGTGCGGTAACCCTGCAGCCACCTCCACGTGGCTGTTTCAAAGCCCCTGGCCTGCAGATCTTAGGGGAACTAAGTGACCATTCTGAGGGGTAATCACTCTTGCTTTAACCTGCTTGGATCTGGATCGCTGTCTTGGGTGGAGGTCCTGGGGTGTGTGAGCAGGTGCCAGAGCCTGTGGAGGCTTCGAAGAGCACGCAACTAATAGCTCTTGCAGCTGCAAAAACCCGGTGATTTGAGACAAAGCTCTCCCCTTTGGAAGCAGAGTTCCACTGTGGCAAAAAGCTCATAAGTCAAGAAATTGAGTAGCAAGATGAACAAGCAAAGGAAGCAAAGCAAGCACAGCAATCCAACTTTAGATTCCTTTTTTGGGGACAAAAAGGATCAAAGCACAGAACAGCAGGAAGACAACGCAGTCAGAATTCCTGCACCAAAAGCTTCCAAGAAAAATATGAACTGGTTACAGGCCATAGAGGAGCTTAAGAAGGATTTTGAAAGCCAAATAAGTGGAAGAAAAATTGGGAAGAGAAATGAGAATGATGCAAAAAAATCATGAAAAAAGAGTCAACAACCTGGCTGAAGAAAATAACTTTAAAAATAGACTAACTCAAATGGCAAAAGAGGCTTGAAAAGCCAATGAGGAGAAGAATGCCTTAAAAAGTCAAATTTGACAGATGGAAAAAGAATCTCAAAAGCTCACTGAAGAAAATAATTCCTTCAGAATTAGAGTGGAACAAATGAAAGCAAATGACTTTATGGGAAATCAAGATACTATAAAACAGATCCAAACAAATGAAAAAATAGAAGGCAATGTGAAATATCTCATTGAAAAAAACCACTGACCTGGAAAATAGACCCAGGAGAGACAATTTAAAAATTATTGGACTACCTGAAAGCCATGATCAAAAAAAGAACCTAGAAATCATCCTTCAAGAAATTCTCAAGGAAAATTGCCCTGATATTTTAGAACCAGAGAGCAAAATAGAAATTGAAAGAATTCACCGATCACCCCTTGAAAAAAGATTCCAAAAAGAAAACACCTAGGAATATTATAGCCAGGTTCTGGAGTTCCCAGATCTAGGAGAAAATATTACAAGCTGCCAAGAAGAAACAATTTGAATATTGTGAAAACACAATCAGGATAACACAGGATCTGGCAGCTTCTACATTGAGGGATTGAAGGGCTTAGAATATTATATTCTGGAGATCAAGAGAGCTAGGATTAAAACCAAGAATCACCTACCCAGCAAAACTGAGTATAATGTTTCAGGGGAAAATCTTATCATTCACTGAAATAGAGGACTTTCAAGCATTCTTGATGAAAAAAACCAGAGTCGAATAGAAAATTTAACATTCATATACAAGAAGCATGAGAAGGTAAACATGGAAAAGAAATCATAAGGAACTTATCAAAGTTGAACTGTTTATGTTCCTACATGGAAAAATGATATTGTAACTTATGAATGTTATGTAGGGTGTAACTTATGAATGTATGAGGATAGGTGAAGAGAATATAAATGTACGTGTATATGTGTGTGTGTGTGTGTATATGTATTCATACATATATGTCTATATAGGAGGATACATGGGTATATGAATACATATGTGAGTGTGTGTATATATGTGTACAGGTACACATAGACAGAGGGCATAGAATCAATTGAATAGGAAGGGATGATATTTAAAAGTGAAATTAAAAGATGACAGAGGAATATAATGAGAGGAGATGGGGACAGAATGGGGTAAATTATCTCATACAGAAGAGGCAAGGGGAAACTGTTGTAAGGGAGGGGAGGAACAGAAAGGGAAAAGGGAATGGGTCAACTTTACTCTCATTGAATTTGGCTTTGTGAGGAAATGACATATACGCTAAATAGGGGATATTGCCCCATTTAGGAGTAGGAGGAGTAGAGGGGAAGGGGATGAGAGGGGGGATGATGGAGGAGACAGCAGGTTGTGGGGAGGATAGTTAGAAGCACACACTCTTGAAAAGGGACAGGGTCAAAGTAGAAAACAGAACAAGTTGGGGGCAGGAAAGGATGGAGGGAAATACAGTCAGTCTTTCATCCACTATGGAAATGTTTTGCCTAGCTACACATGTACAACCTATATTGAATTGCTTATCTTCCCAGTTAGGGTGGGTGATGAGGGAGGAAGGGAAAGAATCTGGAATCCAAAGTTTTAAAATCAAATGTTTAAATTTTATATATATATACATATATATATATATATACACACATATATATGTATATATATATGTATGTATATACATATATATATTATTATTTTTTTTTTTACATGCAACTGGGAAATAAGATATACAGGCAGTGAGGTAGGGAGATCCATCTTGCCCTATCAGAAAGTGGGAGGAGGGATGGAGGAGGATATAGGAGAGAACAGATTGGAGGAAGGGGTATAGAGTGAGATCACTGTTTTGGGGTGGTGGGTAGGAGAAAGATGGGGAGAAAATTTGTAACTCAAAATCTTGTGGAAATTATGTAAACTAAAAATAAACATAAAATTGAATTTAAAAAAAAGAAAAAAGTTGTGTTGTCCAAATGGCCAGTTCCAGTTCCCCACTTTATCCTGGGCCATCTCCAGTGTTCTATCTATATCTGACCACTAGACTCAGGTGGCTCCAGAGCAGAAAGTCAGGCTGGTGACTTTGCACAGCTCCCCCTCACTTAAATCCAACCCACTTTCATTTCATGGTCCTCTATGACCTCTGTGACAACATCCTCTGTAAGTAGAAAGGAGCTGCCCACTGGGGACCAAAGTGGAATTGGTCAGTTGGTAACACATCTTCCTTCCTTTCTTCCTTTCTTTTTTTATTTCTTTCTTTGTTTCCCTTCCCTCTGTCCATATAGGATATTATACCCTTTACCTGAGGGTGCTTTGCCCAAAAGGTATGTAAATGTTAATCTCTGAAACTTTTTTTTTCTTTCTTAAAGACCAGCCTTAATCCCAGATCACTCTGGCTGTCATTGATTGGCTAACAATAGGTCCTTGGCCAAACCCTACTTGGTCATTGTTTGGGGCCTGATTGGCTCATGAATGTAAAAAGCAATTATTTCTGTTTTGATCAAAAACCCTGAGGGTCTTTCCCTCCCAAATTTTTTTTTTTTGTCTAGGTAAAAAGGCCATTCTCTGTCTCATTCCTTATTAAGCCTCAATCAACGAATGGGCATTTCCTCAGACAAATTGAGACCTGTTAAAGACCTTAGCTTGAAAAGGCCAAGTCTCCACTGCATCCTGAGCCATCTCCAGTTGTTCTAATCTATATCTGGCCACTAGACCCTGATGGCTCCAGAGGAGAAAGTGAAGTTGGTGACTTTTCACAGCCCTCCCTCACTTAAATACAACTCACTTGAATTTCACAGCATCACCTCCATGACAGTATCATGGTCTTCATAACTTACTTTATATTTCTTAGAAAACCTATTGTCTGTAATTAGATTATCTCTATGGATCCTCTTGCTTTGATAGAGAATATATTTTCTATTAATGTTATTGATTTTGTTTCTCTCAAGTAGAAATGGGAGTCACTAAACTTTACACAAGGTTCCCTATAGGTACATTTTGGTTCAGTTTTAAGATGTAATATTATCTATGTTTTATTGTATTTTCTATTTATTTTACTAAATAGTTCTCAGTTATATTTTAATCTGTTTTAAGCATCACTCAGCAGTGTTGTGGGCTACAGGCCATGTATCTGATACCTCTGTTTTAGATTATCCTTTACTTCTGTGTATTTGCATTCCCAATCCATTGTTCTCACTTCTTTGATGAGACTTCCCATAGCAGATACAAGTTTTTCTATCCTGTCAATTAATTTTGCATTGCAGGCCATAAATTCTGCTCTCATCATTCTCATTCCTCTTTTAAACCACTCAGGAACAGTGTGCTGTGGTTCCACATTGTCCTTAAATTCCAGAGAGTGCTCTCTACTTACCAAGTATTGGATCATTTTTCTTCATTTTGCAGTATTTATTCCTTTATTCCTGAAGTTGTGCACTAGATCTGGAGGCCAGATTTCCTTCTGCTTTTGATATTTTCTCTTTTGATTCATCTACATACATTCAAGGTCTTTGAATTTTCTTCCCAAGATCTTTGATAATTTCAGTCTCTCTCCTCCCCTCTCTATTTTTACCTATCATTTGCTTTCTATCTCCTTCCTTCCCAATAGTTGTTTCCCTGGGTGCTTAATGGAGTGACATGAGCCCTTCCCCCCAATATGCAAACAGTGTCTTATCCTATTCCCCCTGTTACTCAATTCTCTCAACTAGCAGTTAAAAGTGCTGCCATATTGGCATCACTAGCTACGAATGTTTCCTGTCATTTAGAATTTGGGTCTCCAAGGGTGTAGAAGAAGAAGGAGTTGAGGTGTGAGAATAAGCTCTATTTCAAGCCCATGCATATGTTCTGGCCCTATCCTACTCTTTCTCTGTTCTCTTACAGAGTATTTTTTTGTTATTTGGGTTTTTGTGTGTGTGTGTGACAGAGTGTTGCCAGAGTGCCGTCACATCCTTAGCACATTTCTGCAGTTTGGATCCCAGATCTTCACAATATTCAAAAGAGGGAGGGATGACCAGGTATGGATTTAAGCTTTGTTGCAAACCCATGGGTTAGGTCCTCAGGTTGGCTACTGTAACCTTACTTCTAGTAGCCTAGTGGGCAGTGGGTGAGGGAGTGTTGTGTGAGCTTTGGGTAGGAATCAATTCATTGTTCCTTTGGTTTTACCTTCTTTGAGGTTCGTGGTATCTTAGATCATGGAGACAGCTAAAATTGCTTTATTCATGGTGTATAATTTCTGTTTTGGAGAAATCTGAGAGGTTGTGGAGAGCAGAGAAAACGTCTGGTCTTCCATATGACCTTATATTTCATTTTTCATCATTAATTGCTTGCTTAAATCAATGAAGTTAGAGTTATTTTAATTGCATACCACATCTTTTTCTAAATGTTATTATTTCTTCCAGTTTTATAGTAATTTTGAAACTTGCACTAACAAGTCAGTGATCTAGCTATATACAAAGAATTTATTCTGGTTCAATTCATATCATTTCCTTTCCGTTAAAAATATTATCATTTTCTATTTATAGAAGTTCTTTTTGTGGTTGCTAAGAATTGGAAATCAAAGGGATACCCATCAATTGAGGAATGGCTAAACAAGATGTGGTATATGGTTGTGATGGAATATTATTATGCTATAAGAAATGACAAGCAGGATGATTTCAGAAAAACCTGGAACAACCTACATGAACTGATGCGAGTTGTCAATGATTAGCTATTCTCAGCAATACAATGATCCAAGACAATCCCAAAGGACTAATAATCTACCTCCAGAGAAAGAAGATATTGTTTGAATAAAGACTGAAGCATGCTATTTTTTACTTTCTTTTTTTCTTTTTCCTTTATTCAAGTCTTCTTGTACAAAATGACTAATATAGAAATGTTTTACATGATTGCATATGTATAACCTATATCTGATTGCTTCCCATCTCAGAGAGGGAGGGAGGGAGGAAGGGAGACATAGCATTTGGAACTCAAAACTTTATTAAAAAAACAAATGTTAAAAAATTGTTTCAGCATATAATTGGGGGAAAATAAAATATATTAAATTAGAAAAAATTATCATTTTTATTTTTCTGTATTATTTGGTGCTCATCATGTCCAGTGCCCACTGCTTCTTTTATTGAAGATATTACTTATAATATGTAGGCTTCAGGCTTGTGTAGCCTACAAGTATTGGCCCTCCTTTGTTCTTTATTCTTGATCCATACCTTTTGTAATATTTCTCTATCCCTTCCACTTCTGCAATAAATGTTAGCATAAAAATCACAACTATTACTGTATCAGTCTTTTTGCAAAAGCTTATCTCAAACACTATACTAAGAGATAACCAAATGTCCCATGAACTATTTCTTGTTGCCTTTGGATGTATTACCAAAGCAACTCTACCAGCTCCATTATATACCTCTCCATGGAGACCTCTGAACCAAGGATGTCCAATCTGATATAATTCAGTCCCATAGTGGTATGTGCATTGAATGATAAGTAACACCAATCAAAACATGGACTGCTGCTGTGAATAATTTTAAGGGTCCAATCACATAGTATAATGAACTATCTATTTATTCAGAACTAAACTAAACATTTTTCAATGGAGCATAACAATCATAACAAAATCCTTAAGCAAAACATATCGTATATATATATATATATATATATATATATATATATATATACATACATACACATCATAACACTCAGTATGTCACATGGTGCATAGAATATATCATGGCATTCAGTAACATTCCCCAAAATACTTGTTTACACAAGCAGGGGGTCCCAGGCCAGGGTCTTCCCTAGCACAACATATTATCCTTAAGGGGTAGCAGAAAATACAAACACCATCCACCCCTGGGTTACGGTAAGTCACAATCTCCTCAATACATAGTGTCTAAGTAAAGTCCTGTCTTGTCTTGACTGGAGACGAGACTGACTTCCAAACTCCATGGCTCTTCCTTTGTGGCCTGACCACTCCCAACTCTGGCCTGGATTCACATGCAAACAGCTCTCTGCTCCTGCTCCATATCTTAGCTCAAGAGGACTGCTCCACTCCAAATTTCTACCCAACAGCAGGCTCCAGGGGCTTCTGCCATCAGTTTCTGTTTCTAAAATAACAAAGCTTAACAGGGCTAAAAGAATATTTATACACGTTACCAATACCATCATCTCAATTCACTTTAACAGCTCTTAAAAGGGCTTAAGCTAAGCCTCCTTCCTGTGGGTAGACCTCTGTTCTTCAGCTAAATTCATTCATAAAGACCAACAGATGGAGCTTCTGTCTGAGGAATTAACACAAATCAATAGATAGGACTTCTGTCTGAAAAATTAATACAGATAACAGATTGGAGCACTGACCTCACAAAGATTCTTTCTGTTAGGCCTCCCCACAAGCAAGTTCCCCTAACCTGCTCATGATCACTTCTCTCTCTCAGTTCTTCTCCTCTCTCTACTCTGTCCTCTGTCTCCAAACAATACAATATATAGTGTTTCCAATCAAAGACTCTTGATTCAATTAAAGGCAAGACTCAATCAAAGGCACTTGATAGGCTAAAACTCAATCCAGAAAAGCAACAAAAAATTCTATTTTGCTAACCATTACATGAGGATACCACATTTCCAATGCTAATATGTGTTAGAGTAGATTGATTTAAATAAAAAGTTACACAATTCATATTTCCCTCTGAGTTTTGTATTTTTATCTATTTCATGGCCTGCCAACAGCAAAGAATTCATCACCAAGTAGCCAACCTACTGGTAACCATGCTTAACTAGGATAGTCTTGGAAAGCAGATAAAGTCCACAGTTAGAACTACACTCTAAGTATTTATACAATGGTAGACTATGCAAGAGATTGGGCTAAACTGGCATTATCTTCAAGGCCAAACCCAGAATGAGTTCCATGCTACAACTGGATATCAGAGTAAGACTTTGTAAAGGTCTCTTTAATAATACATACTAGAATTTTGCCAAGAATTGAGTCAAGATCACTGATCTATAGTATGAATTAAAATAATAGTAAAGAAATATTTATTATGTGTCTACTGTGTGCAAGGCACTATGATAGATGCAAGGAATACAAGACAAAAATAAATAGTTCCTGCCATTATGGAGCTTACATTCTGTTGATGGGGTATAGCATATGCACAAGTAAGTACATAAGATATACACACATATGTGTGTGTGTGTGTGTGTGTGTACTTATACATACATATATGCATACATGAATACAAAATAATTTCAAAAAGAAAAGAGTGCTAATAGCTGGGATATCAGGAAATATCTCATTTAGAAAGTGGTATCTTGGAAATATCTTTCTTCCTTGAATTTTTTTCCTTTCTTAAAAATCAGGACATTATTGGCTAATATTGCCAGATGTATGGCACTTCCTGCATTCTCCATGATCTTTTAAAAATTATTAACAGTACTTCTGCCATTATTTCTATTGCTCCATTTAGTATCCAGAGATGTAGTTCGTCTGGGCCTTATGACTTAAACTCATTGGAACAGCTAAGTGCTTTCTTACCCTCTCCTCATTCATCTTCACTGTCGACTGCCTATTGACCTATTTTGCTCTATACTTTCAACACAAAGATTGTTCCCCTTGGCAGAAAACAAGCAAATAACATTTGAATACCTGCCCCTTTTTCTTATCATGAATTATCATTATCTTATCCACCTTCACTGGCACTCTTATCTTTCCTTTGATCTTCATCTCACCCTTGACATAACTTATAAAGTCAGCCCTATCTTTTTTTACTTGGCTTTCATTATCCTCCTTACCCCACTCTTAGCTTTCATGCTCCAAACACTACGATCACAGGACTATATTTATCCTCCATTATGTGCCCTTTTTTCCATCTGCTATACTTATTTTTTTTAATTTGGTTGTTAAATGAGTTTGTGTGGATCTATATCAGTATCTTTAGGCAGCTCTGCTTTTTTATCCTCTTGAAAATTGCCTACATCTTCAGAATTTCTTCTTGAGAGTTTTTCCATCCCCTAACAGGTCTGAAGAACATTAAGCCATAGGATCCTTTATTTGGAATCTTGGAAATTCACTATCCCAAAGTCTAGGTGCTTTTCAAACTATACCTGGCTTTCCTTTTTTGATCTATCGTAAACTAGAGTGGTCACTTCCGCCCAAGGTTCAAGTTACTTCTCCTTTAGCTACCAGTTCCTTCATGTTAATAAAAATCAGATTGCAGACAGCAATTCCTTTCATTACTTCCTTTACCTTTTGAAGTATAATGAGGATTGATCAAGCATGACCTGAGTCACCTTACTGATTGGTTACTAGTAACTGGATCTGTCTCCAAGATGATTGGTACCTGAGAGTCAGAGGGAATGTGCTCTTGTCAGAAGACCTACATTCCCCTAACCTCCAAGGTACATAAAAATAAGCTGAGACATCCACTCAGCTTTTTTAATGCTTTCTCTCTTGGACTTTCAGACCAAAATATAATATGTGCATATATAGGGTGTGGAGGTGTGTGTGTGTGGGGGGGGGTTCCAGGATCAGAAAAAAAAATAGGAAAAGAATATACTAATAAATAGAATAAGTTTCCAGGCCTTGTCTAGGTGGACTGAGGAATGAATGCATGGACCTTGAGTTCCTGGCTGCCTCCTGAGTGCTGACTTCCCAGAGAGAGAGAGAATTTCTTTAATAGTGCATCCATTAAGGGGCAAAAAGGATTCTCATCAGATGATTGTTCTGTAGCTAATGGACATTTGAAGAAGAAATCTGGGTCTCACCAATTCTACTATTGCTATAAGTTGCTCATACTGTGCAGAACCACAGTAAATGATGAAAATGTCTGCCCTGAATTGTCTTTATCTTCTAGAAGGAGTCCAAAAGGAAATGTGAGTGCTTTGGATTTTGTTGGTTTTTCTTCCTTGCTTCCTCCTAATCCTATGCATATATGGGAGGGGGTAAAAATAAATGTGACATCAAACTATTAATGGCTACTCTTTGGGTCCAATCATTTAACCAGCTCTCAGTTCACTTGATTGTACCTCAGATGCTTACTAGCTGTGTGACCCTGGGCAAATCGCTTAACTTGTCTGCCTTATTTTCTTCATCTGTAGAAAAGACATAAAAATAGCTTCTGCCTTGGAGGTGTTGGGAGAATCAGCTGAGATAATATTTGTAAAGAGTTTAGCACAGCACCTCACACATAGTAGCACATTTGATAAATGCTTGATTTTTTCCTTCCTTCCTTCATGTTGCTCATGTCTCTCCACTTTTTCCAAAAGGATAACTTTACAGGTTTGTCAAACACTGTCCTAAAATCTAGGCAAGCTACATATGTTTCATTACCTTCCTATAGTCTAATAAGGCTGGTCAAAGCTAGAAATGAAGCCACTATCCCATAATCTTTTTCGATTACTACTTCTTTTCTGTAAGTATTCCTTCACCATCTCTTTTAAAGTACATCTAAATTTTTTCTTCCAGGAATTAGAATTCCATTCTCTTTCCTTGTTTGTAAAATCTGAACCTTTGCTCTTCTCAGATCTTGCAGTACTTCTCCCATTCTCCACAGGCTTTCAAAATCTGCTGACAGTAAGTCCTCAATAATAATTATGGTTATATGAAAATAGTACATTGTTCAAAATGGCCTCCTCTCACTGAGACCAAAGGACCCTCTCCAATACTTATTGCACTGACAGGGATATGGGCTCAAATGGGAAACTGGTACACTCTGCTCAATGTGGGCTATGTCTTGGCTGGATAAAGGCATTCCACCACTGCCCTCCCACTAAGTCATATCCTTGAAGTCTACAGGGGTGTTCTGGAGCTAGAGATGGTGTCTATGACCACACACAGCTTTATTGCAAAACTGAATCATAAGGGAGCATGGTAGAATACTCCCACACATCAGCACAGAACAACAGTGGGAAAAACTCATAGCTGCCTTCAAATACCAGAACTTTAAGGAGATAGGTTTAATCAACAGTCCCTGTACTCTATTCATGATTCAGTACTACCCTCACAGCATGAAATCTCTGCTTCCATAACTGGTTGCCTTCTTCAACATAATCCCCTTGGATTTTAGAATTTCAAAGGAATTCTGGTACTCACCCAGTTTTGCCTTTCTGGTTTATTATTGCATGAACCTTGATTCAGACCACAGCCCTCTCAGAAGGAGGGGGATTGCCTTTCCTTAACCTGTGTTCATACCCCAATGTATAAGCCCACCCAGAGTGGACACAAAACTATAATGCAATTAATAATAACAAACATGAGGGGTATAAAAAACATGGCAAGACATTAAGTAATATGAGTTAAAGAAAGAACAACATACACATTACCTTTATGTATAAATATGAAGGAGTAAGTATGTAAACAAAGGCAACAAAAGAAGACAGGTGATAATGAGTAAATTGTTTCATATATGTATGTGTAAACATAAGTTTATATGTACACATATGTATGTGTATTTCTATACATTCATGTATATACAGATATATACATATATGTATTATGTACATATCTATGTTGGCAGTCATAAAATTATAATTAGCTGTGTGGTTTCATTAAGGAGGAAGAAAGGAAAGATGGAAGGAAGGAAGGGAGAAAGGAAGGAAGGAAGGGAGAAAGGAAGGGAAGAAGGGAGGAAGGAAGGAAGGAAAGGAGAGAGAAAGGAAGAGAGGAATGAAAGAAGGAAGATACTTAGAAATTTTAGCTGAACAGAAACTGAATAGAGTCCCCTCCCTTGCCCAAAAAAAGTCTAATACTATCATAGGTCACATTAATAGAAATACAATGACCAGAGTGAGGAAGATAATACCTACCTTGGTCAAAATATATCTGGAATTTTGTTTCATTCAAGGCAGTATTATAGAAGGGACTTTGATATGAGATATTTGAATGGGTAGCAAATACAGGGAGGGAGGCAGATTTTGCCTCAGCATAAAGAAAAACTAGAGCTGCCTGAGGAGTAATGAAATCCTTGTCACTAAAGAATTCAAAGTGGAATCAGTCAACATATGTTTATTAAATGCTTACTATGTAACAGTCACAGTGCTAAATTCTGACAACAAAAAGAAGGCAAAAACAGTTCTTTTCGCTCTAAAATTTATATTTTGATGTCCACCCAATAAACAATACAACCCAATAAACATTTATTAAGTGCCTATGAAGTGCTAGACACTATGCTAAGTTCTGGGGATACAACTAAAATATTTTTTTTAAACACACTACCTACCTTCTGTGAGCTTATAATCTGAAGGGGGGGACAGTACACAAAGACAACAAAAGAAGACAGGTAATAACTAGTAAATGTTTAAATACATATGTGTGTACATATATTTGTGCATATATACATACATATGCATATATACATATGTATGTATACACACTAGGAAGAAGGAAAGGTGGTGAAGGACAGTAGGGGATGACTGGCACAGGGACATCTTTTTCCATTGAGTTGAAACCAGGCAAAGTAGCAGATGCAAAATGAAGTGAGCTGAGATCCATTTCCCACCCTCTACAAAGAAAGCCCAGAGTAGAGAAAAGGTTGTCTCAGAGAGAAAGGCAACAGTAGCTTGGGAAATAGTGAATTCCTTGTCACTGGAGAACCCAAAGTAGAGTCAGTCAACACACATTTATTAAAAGTCTGCTGTACACTCACGCTGTGCTAAGCTCTGGGGCCACAAAGAAAGGCAAAGATAATTCCTTCCTTTATAAAGTTCATATTCTAATGTGAGAGACAACATGAAAATAAGAAGTAGTTACATAAGGCACATACAAAGTAGATGGAAGGCACTACAGATAAGGGAGGGGTCAAGAAAAACATCCTAAAGAAGGCTGACTTTGAGCTGGAAGATAGAGTGTATTGTGCTGAATTACTTGTTGCAAATGGAATAAATAAAATGCATGCATTGGCTGTGGGTTGGAATAGATTATCTCCTTCCAACTCTTTAATTCTAGAATTCAGTAATGGGAATATAAGGTTTTAGCTAAACACCTGCTTGTAACATAAAATTTAATGTTATATAAGTGAGAATTATTATTTCTACATACCCACACACATACACAGACACTACACTATACTACAGCACGTCTACTCTGATAATTAATTATGAAGGTCTTGAAAACTAGTAGAGTAATACATGAGATATGAAAGAAACTACAAACTGAAAATACTTTGGGTATCTGATGATGTACTCTACCATTAAAACTATTCTAGCTAACTTTGGGGAGGCTCATGACCAGAAAGTTAGCCACAAGTGGAAAATTCTTTTTGGCCTTAATCATTCATTAAATTATCTCATCAGGTACAGAAGGGTTGTCAGTCTTCATCAATCAAGTTGATTAAAGTACAAGTCTTTCGATGTACTGAAATATAATTTTATAACACAAACCCTCTGCTACTTTTCTAGCTATCTCCTTGTACCTTTCTGGCTATCTCTGCTCAGAATATGAACTGAGTATAAGACCAACAAAAAATGAAAACTGTCTTCCTCAGCCTACATTGCACAACTTAGTATAATGATGTCCTGGGTGTCTTTATTCATGTTTACAATAGTCTGGTTCTTCCATTCAGGGCTAAGAATGTTGGGATCAGCAAGACACTGTTATTTCTTTTGTGTAGAAGTGAGACAAATTCATCCAAATATAACCGTGACATTCTAGGTCCAACTTGCATTAGAACTAATGTACCACTGGGGCTTTATCAATCGAAAAGTTCACTTTAAAAAAAAATAGGATACTAGAATTGTAATATGTTTCCTTCCAGAAAATCTTTAGCTTTTGAGACTTGAACTAACATTGTGCCATTGTACTAAGTGACAGCCTCATCAATATGTATCCAAAGAGGATATATTACCTTACTACATAAGGAGATTGTTATGTGTCTTTCACAATGGAATATATGCATACTTAGTTGTGTTTATAGGAGAATAGTAGAACATTTGGGGTGAAAAACAAGGAGGGTACCCAAGGACAAATGTGACTTTTTGAATGGAGATTTATAGCCTCTCCTTGATGTGTGGACAGTTATGCACGTAAATCTTTGTGCACTAAGAAGAGAAGCTATTCCCTATGTTCTTTGTTAGGAGGAAAAAAGAGTGCTCAGTAAGAACAGATGTGACCATTTGCTCCGTTACCCAATGAAAACAAGTAATTACCATGGCAACTGGAGAATATCATATGGGGGCATGAGTTGACCTCTACCATTCAGACACTTGCTTAAGGAAGGTATATAAATACATATGTGTGAAGTGGCCTTTTAGCCTATCTAAGAAGACCACAGATTTAAAAACAATTTTTCTTTCTTTGTCTAATACTGTCTAGCTTTTACTGTGCTCTGTGTCTGAGCTTACCTGGTGAGAGAAGTACATAGTGCTTCATAGCAGTAACAAAACATGTTATTTAACTTTTTTTAAGCCACCTATATGTCAAGTATGCCACTACAGAAAGAGACCAAGTCTCCTTCTGATAAAAGACAACAGATTAAAAATGATAGGTTGCATTCCAGAGTCTCTGCTGTACTGCAAACTGTAGGTATGCTAACTTCACAGTAGTGATCCTGCATTCTTAGTTATGCTGCTTGGTTTCTGGGAAGGCCCAAAATCCTTCATCTGGAAAGGTAATAACATTACTGAATAAATAAATTGATTGTAATATCTAATACATGCAAGGCCTGTAAGATGCAGGCACATTAAAGGTAACAAGTCTTTAACTGTCATACACTATGTTAGGTGCCTTTCTATCTATAGGATCTTTGTGGAAAGCCTATGAATCAAAAAAATATAATTACAACGTAATTACCGTGCATTTAAAATACCCAAGGTTTTGAACACCATCCCAAGCTTCAATTTTGCCCCCAGTGACCTTGGATTTATCATCCTCTTTGGCCCTGAATTTCTTTGGATGTGAGATTATGTTATTGAGAAGGGGGAGGGCCAGGGCTGACATTTGTGAAACTTCTGAAAGTGCCTTGATTTCCTCTCTGTTCGTCTTTCACCTGCTGAGCAGGGTCAACAAAGAGAACAGCGTGGGAGCTGGAAGCATACACATGCCTTTGTCTTCCCAGCCCCCACTCATTCCCAAGCTTAAAGAGACAGAAAAGGAAGGAAGGGTTTTTCAGAGAACCTTTGGTATTTTCTAAGCCAATGGGACCTGACTAACTAGTGTAATTTATTGATGGAAGGAAAAAGAAAGGAAAAAGGTCAAATGTACATGTCATTAACCTTAGTACTTGTCCCCCAAAGCTGAAATGCATCTTATTTGCTTGAGGTTTTGCTCAGTCACCTACAGTTCAATAATTCATTGAAATGAAAAGCCATTCCTGCTGGCATTTTTAATTGCAATACAGTGCTGATTATATCTTTGCCTGATAAGCCCATTCTTAACAAACAAAACGTGATTTAAAAAACCTCTCCCTTTCAGATCTGATTATTAGATTGTAAATTAAACCTTTGGGATTCCATGGCATCAGGATACTTAGAGCAGCTAATTGTAGGTATTGTTCTTTTTCTCTTTGCATAGTCAA
>CM053580.1:393060599-393070994 GCA_028627135.1 Pseudochirops cupreus | reverse complement strand
AAAAAAAAAACACAAAAAACAGAATTTGATTCAAATGCAACCATCAAGGTTAATTTCAAATGTAATGGGGCAGTGGGATGGGCAACAATAAACAGCATTTATTAAGTGCTTATTATGTGCCAGGCATTTTGCTAAGATTTAAGGATAGAATGAAAGGCAAAAGCCCCAATCCCTGACCCCAACGAGTTCCAGGGGAAATACCTCTTGCAGAAGTCCTCCTGATGGTCTCTGGCTAAGGGGCTGAACCTAAGCCCTGACTTCTTCTTGTGGGTCTCTTAATAAAGGTTCCGCCCCACCACAAGCTTCTAGTTGGTACCTATATCTTCCCTCCCTCCTGGGAGGAATGGAGGGGGAATGGGCTGTGACAAAGAGGATCAGTCCCTGAGCAGAAAGAACCTCAAAATCAGTGGATTTTAAAGGTAGTGATTGGGGCGGGTAGGTGGGGCAGTGAATAGAGCACTGGTCTTGGATTCAGGAGGACCTGAGTTCAAATTTGACCTCAGACACTTAACATTTACTAACCATGTGACCTAGGGCAAGTCACTTAACCCCAATTGCCTTGTCTTCCCCCCTCCAAAAATAAAAAAAATAAAGGAAGTGATCGTTCCAGCCCTAAAGCTCTTCTTCCTATCCTCTGAAGGGATGGCTTAGGACCCCACTGGTTCTCCCTTGTTCTTCATGAGAGAGAGGCCAGGAGAGAAATCTTCTACCTGCCTCTCATCTGACAGCAATGACCGCAGCCGCACATAGTCTAAGTAACCATATTTGCAGCCTAGACCGGACTGAGACTGGATCTCAGATCTCTGGCTTTCTTTTCTGTTTGGTGAGTCTTTGCCTTAGGACAAGTGACCAAACAGTATTTTCAAACCTTGCCAGCAATTGTGTGAGTTCAAGAGGTCAAGAGCTCCACTCTGTGTGCTGGATACCCCACAGGAGATTATCTCTGAGAGATTCTTGAAAGAGAAGATGACCCCTACTGCCAGGAAGACGGGCTACAGTCACGCTCTCGATTGCCAAAAGATAGGAAACTTGCAAAGCCAGCAGCCCCACAAAACCTTTTGTGTTTTGATGCTTTAAGTATCAACTTTCTTGGAGTATATAATAGGAGTTAAGGGTTATTATTTCATGCCTGAAGACTCTATCCACATTTATTGGGTCCTTTGTGTTTTAAGCATTTGTGATGGGGAAATAAATAACTGTCCTATATGTGATCTACTGTGTATATTTAGTAACTTTCTGAAGAGTCTCTGTCAATCCTTTTGGGGAGAGCCTAAACATGAGTGAAACCTAAGCTTTTAGGAAAATTTCCCCCTGGACCCTAGGGTAAGGATGTAATGAGAGAGTCTGAGAAGAGACTGGCTTTCTCTTTGCATCAGAGCTCCCAGAGTACCACACTCAGTTTACAGCAGCTCAGACCTGAGGCTTCTTAGTGGTAAAAGGTACCTTTCCCCCAACTTTCTTGAGCTGAAGACCTGTATGAAGAGAGCTGGTATAAGAACACGAGTGAGAAAGTGTGGTATCTAGAATCCAAGGACCTAGATTCAAATCCTGACTCTAAAACTTGCTGCTTACGTGACCTTGAAGAAGTAATTTGTCTTTATTTGGCCTCCATTTCTTCACCTGTAAAATAAGGGAATTGGATGAGATAACTAAATCACCTTGAAGACCTCTTCTCACTCGAAGTCTGTGATCAGCTGATGGAAAAAAATGTGTTACAATTGTTTGAAAAATCCTATCAGTACCCCCAAAGTTTCAGAACCAGTCAATGAGAGCCTTCTTCTTCCTTCCCCACCCACTGGCAACTGGGGTTAAGTGACTAGCCCAGGGTCACATAGCTAGTGAGTGTTTGAGGCTGAATTTGAACTGAGGTCCTCTTAAACTGCAAGGCTGGTGCTCTATTCACTGTGCCACCTAGCCTCCCTGAGGACCTTCTAAAGAATGGAAATAAGGAATTTTTTTAAAAGTAAAATTCAAAAACTTCCACGTGAATATTGCAACTTTAATTTTTGGGGGGACAATTCCTTTTTTTAACTCCTCTATTTCCAGTTTTGGCATCTTCTTAGAGGGAATAAGTTAGAAGCATGAAGACCCAAGACACCTGGGTGAAGATGAAACTCATGATTGTTCCACTTTTATTCTAGAATATCTGATTCCTTTGACAATGCATCTTAATGGGAGACGGGAGCTTTCTTATCATGTCACTCCCTTTCTCAAAAACCCGCTGAAGCTCCTAATTACATACTATATAAAATACTAACACCTTAGCCTGACATTTAAAGATCTTTCATCTACTTTCCCAGTCTCTATATTATAGTCAAAGTAGACAACTTAGAAGCTCCGCTATACTTATTCCACCCCCCTCCTCTGGCATGTGCATAAGCCATTCCCCAAGTTGAGAACTCATTCTGTACACATTTCTGCCTCTTTGAAGCCTTGTCTTCCCTGAAGGCTCAAGTCACTACCATCTAATGCTCCCAAAGAAGATTTCATACTATCTCCTTAATTATCTTGCATCATATTTAGTTATGAATTCTTGTCTCTCTCAAGTAGAATGTACACTCCTAGAGGTGAGGAGCTACAGCAGGTTCCCCATCCCTGGGCTACAGCTTTTCCTTTCTTCATATCCCTAGCATCTAGCATGGTCCCCTTGGGCATAATAGGCACTTAAGAAATGTTTGTTGGGTCTAATTGAATTTGAGAATATATTTCAGTATCCTTACTGTACCCGTCAGAGAAGGAGTGCTGCTGTACTTAAAAAAAGGAGAGGGCCAGCTAGGTGGTGCAGCGAATAGAGCACCTGCCCTTGAGTCAGGAGGACCTGAGTTCAAATCCGGCCTCAGACACTTAACACAAAACTAGCCCTGTGACCTTGGACAAGTCACTTAACCCCAATTGCCCTACCTTCCCCTCTCCGAAAAAGAAAAGAAAAAGGAGAGATCTGCAATTGGATCCATTCCATGAAAGTAATCTACCTCCTTTGAGTCTCAGTGTCCTCATATATGGAACAGTATAATAATGCCTGTAGTACTTCTCTCACAAGCTTATCGTAATGATTAACTGAGATATATATGTATGTATGTGTGCATGTATATGTGTATATAGACATGCACACATGCACATATACACACATATTTATGTATATGTATATACATGTGTATATGTATGTGTATACATACAGATATGTGCATGTGTGTATAATATGCAAAGTACTTTGCAAAACTGAAGTGACAATATAAATAATAGCTATTATTATTACTTGGAATAATTCTTAGAGGCCAAAGAGTCATATTCTCTTGGGTAAAAGAAGCAAGACTTTTTTCAGGATACCCTACCCATATTCATGCCTTTCTCCTAGATGACCAGCCAGAAAGCACCTCAGTTCGAGACGATCTTTATAATACATGCAACATCACGGTAGCTGGCTTCCCCTTTGTGTCCCTCTTAGCTGGCTGCCCTAGTTGTGGAAAGTATACTCTCCATCCCAAATGTTCTTCTGTTTATTTGTGTTGTATCTCCAGGAGCATGGAAACTCCTTGAGGGTAGGAGTTCTTTTTGTTTTGCCTTTGTATCCCAGTATGTTTCTTGAAAACAAATTAGGCACTTAATAAATGCTTGCAACATTGAATTAAGTAGGATGAAATTTTTTTAGTAAATGAGCATTTTTACCCATTATTCTATAGAGAGTATTTCATATCATGCTCAAGGCTTTGTTTTTTATTTTGTTTTCAACTTCAGTTTGGTTTGGTTTTGGCTTTTTCCTTTTTAAACAGTAAAGTATAATGCCATGGACGCCTGTTTCTTTACCTGTTTTTTTTTTCACTTTTGTATTTTAAAAATTGCATTTGTCCTTTTATCTAATTTAACTCAAAATCCTTCTCCTGGGAATTGTCCAGACATATTATAATCCAGCTTTCAGGTTGCATAGCAGTATCATATAGCATTTGTTAGCAATCTCAAGGCAAACAGTGAGATCTTCCTAGATCAAAATATCAATGAACAAAGTCGAACTTCTAAATCTGATCCTGAGAGAGAAAGAGAACACATAGTGAAGTGATTAATGATAGCATTTAGTATTTGTACAAGGCCTTTCACTGCAGGATTTTGGAATGCTTTGCAAACAATGAGGTTACTAACTCCTCTCAGAGTATTTTCATTATCCTTTAACTCTTGTCCAACTAGCTTCATTCAAAGAAGCAGGCCCAGAGCCAGTCACTTAGGCTGAGCAAGTGAAATCTTTACTGACTGGCCCACTTCATTAAATAAACTCAAAAAATGTTTAGTTAAAGAGGTGGCTTGGCCAAGAAAAGGCTCAATATGGTGTTCATTAACAAGCATTTTGGTCTTTGGTCAAAGAGACCATAATTGATCTCCTCACTACAGACTCCCAAGTTAATCCACTCCCTCATATTGGGCCTCCAAAGCAGTGAAAGAAGGCAATTATCCTGATAAGAGGCTGAAGGTTAAGGAGAATGAAGACAATTTAAAACTTAAAATTTATCATCATTTAAAGAGAGCAAAATGGATATAAAGAAATAAGCATTTATTAGCTACCTACTATAAGCCAGGTCCTGTGCTAAGCACTTTTAGAGATTTTTTTTATTTGATCATTTGTTATAGTTTGGAGCCATAATTACTCAGGATAATTCCCTCTCACTTAGCTCCAGAATCACTGGATAGAATCATCAGTCCTATGAATATAGTAAAACTATTTATTGCAGCAAAGTGCTGCTTTATGATAGCAAAGAGCAGGAATTGAAAGGAGATGCCCAAAGAATGGGGAACTGGCCAACAGATTGCGGTATATTATTACACGGTAAGACACAATGAATATGAAGAATTCAGAGAAGCATAGGAAGATTTGTATGAACTTATGTATGATGAAGCAAGTAGAATCAGGAAGCCATTATACACAATGAACATAACCAGGTAAGTCAAAACAACATCAAAAAACATTTCTATATAATTATATTTAATAAGCTTAGCACTTAAAAAGAGACAAGAAAGCGTACCTCTTTCCTATCTTTGCAAATGCTAGGGGCCATTGGTATAGAACATTGCATATATGGTCCGTATTCAGTTGATATATTGATTGGTTTAGCTGAACTGTTTTTTTTTAAATTCTTTGTTGTTTATTCTTTATTACAAAAGATGAATTGCTGGGATGAAGAAGCATGTGTTTTGAAATGAAGATGACATAAAATAGAAAATATCAATAATTATTTTAAAGAAAATGAATGGACAAAGAATCCTTAGATACCCTTAGATTCTGGCAACTTAGATAGAATAAGTGAAAATTATAATACTTTATGCCTTGAAATTAATTTAATTACTTACTTTGTTCAATTGACTATTGATATTCAATTTTAAGTTTTAACAAAACATTTGATTATAAATTACTAGAAAAAAAGGAATAGAATTATAGAATCTACAAATTATAAGAGACTTCTAAATTCACCTTTTTTGATCCTTATGTAGATCGTTAATCTGACCTACAAAAAAGCACTGGAAGTCAGAGGATAAAGGTTGAAATCACATCATTGAAGCTCGCTACCTGTGAGACCTTTGGCAAATCATTCAACCACCAGTAACTTCAGTTTCCTCATTTTTAAGATGGAATTGGACAATATGACTTCTGAGGTCCTATCAGTTCTAATACAATGATTCTCTGAGTCTACAATCCTAATATCTCTCACTAGGGACAATTCATCTTATGCTGGAAGTCACCATCCCAAATCTCCCATGTAGTCCCAGTTTGGTGATGGAAATCTGCACTAAGGACTATTATAGCTTGAACTAGTTGCTATTTCTTTGCAAAGGCTGGGAACTCTAAGTATAGAACATTGCATAGACTGTCAGCACTCAGCTGATGTATTGATTAGTTTAGCTGAACTGCTTTTTCTTCTTTGCTGTTTATTCTTAGGATGGCTTCCTGTAGGCAGAGGAGGGATATATTCTGAAGTGAAGATAGTATAAAATAGAAAACATTGATGATTTTTTAAAAGGATAATGAATTGACAAAGAATCCTTATGATAACTTAGATGGGATAAGTAAAAATTGGAATAAGCTCAGTTTTGTCATTTTTAATATGGAATTGGACAAGATGGCTCCCAAGGTCCTTTCAGTTCTAAAGCTATGATTCCATTTTGATTTAAATAATAAAAATACTCTCCACTAAAGCCTTATTCATGTATCTTGGATATGCAGTTGACCTTGAGTTCACCAAAGCTGTTCCAGCAAAATCCAAATTCAGCAAGTTTCTACAACAATGCTAAGGCTTCAAATTTAGGATGAAGAACTTTAGCCTGAGAGCTGAAGATCACTCTAATTAAACTCAGAAAGGCCTGTTACTTGACTTTGGATTGTTGAATCTTTTGGCTAAGGACTCTTTCAAAACCATCTACTATGCCCCTCTTCTTCTTCTCTCCCTCCACACACCCCAACATTTCTGTTCTCACCAAGGCTTTATTCATTTTATTCTATTTTTTTATTCCAAAATTAAATACTAAAAAAAAAAAAGAAAAAAATTTAAAACATTTTGAAATACACCTTTGCTTTGTTGTTCAATCTTTTCAAACTCTTTGGGGTTTTCTTTGTAAATATTCTACACTGAGTTGGCATTTTCTTCTTCAGCTCATCTTACAGGTGAGGAAACTGAGGCAAAAGGGTTAAGTGACTTGTCCAAGGTCACACAGCCAGAAAACATCAGAGGCCAGATTTGAACCCAGAAAGGTCAGTCTTTTTGACTCCAGGCCCGACATGCTATCTACTGTGCCACCTAACTATTCTTCCAGCAGAATATGAAATAACTGTATATGAAACAGTGAATCCCCATTTCACACTTGCTTTTTTGAAAAATGTATAATATATTTGAAAAGTAATAAGTTCCACATATTAATTTCAAAATTGTTTTGCTGGTCTGTGACACCTTCAAACTTTCTTCTGTTCTTTTCTGTTTTTTAAAAAATTATGTTCAGTGACCCTCTTTTCTTTTTGCGTCACTAGTACTTATCTCCCTCTTCCCCTAATCCCTTTCTGATTAAAAACCAAGAGAAAGAGGGAGAAAAAAGTCCCTTGTAACAAATAAGTAAAGGGAATCTATATAATGCCATATCCAATTCGTTCTCCCTTATGTCCTCTCCCTTCACCCCCCCCCAACTTTCTAGTAGGGCAAGATGGGTTTCTATACACTAGTACCTATATATCTTATTTTCCAGTTGCATGTAAAAAACAATTTTTAAACATTTGTTTTTTAAAAGTTTGAGTTCCAGATTTTTGCCCCTTCTTCCCTCCTCACCCACCCCCACTGGGAAGATAAGCAGTTCAATATAGATTGTACATGCCTAGTTACCCAAATCATTTCAATAGTAGTTATACTGTGGAAGACAATATTTCCCTCCATCCTATCCTGCCCCCCACTTATTCTATTTTCTCCTTTGACCCTATTCCTTTTCAAAAATGTTTGCTTCTAACTACCCTCTCCCCCATCCTGCCCTCCTTTCTATCTTCCCCGCTCTTATTCCCTACCCCCCTATTTTCCTGTAGGATAAGATACCCAATTTAGTGAGTATGTTATTCCTTCCTTATGCCAAATTGGCTTTGCTGGTGGGCCCCTTTATCATCTGCAGGCTTCTGGTTGACTTTTTATGCAGTTCTGGGGTAGAAGTCATCTACTGTAGTTTCTTGAATTTTTTTTTTTTGGTCATTATTCATTTTGTTGTTGAATGTCTAGACTTTAAAAAAAAGTGATGGAAACATGTTAATAATACAGATTAAACTTTAAAATATGTCCTTTACCACTTTTCAAAGAACTGGTTGTAAAACCTTTAGCAGCAAACCTTTGATGAGAGGCATAGAAAACATAAAAATATGAGGAATGGGTGTGTTTAGCCTGGAGAAGAGGAGACTTAACAGTGACATGAGATCAATCTTCAAGTATCTGAAGGGTTATAAGGTGAAATGGGAGACTACAGTTATCCCTTCCACCTCTCTGGGTTAGGAATGCAGTGCCTCCATGATCTGGAATATTTGCATAAAATTTTTTGGCCCTCCCTTCATATCAAATAAGAAGTTTGAAATTTTTTCTTTTTTTTTTATGGAGTGTTTACAATACTTTATTGTAAACTTTGGGTTGATTTTATTCAATACTACACATATATTTTATGCATTTCTGAGTTTCTAAACTTTTTCTCTGTCATCTTCTGGCCTTTACATGTCATTTTCAGCTTCCACAAAGCTCCTAAAAAATTGCAATTTAATTTCTGATGTGATAGGGAAAGCCCCTATGTGGAAGGGATAACTGCCCTGAGGGCAGAACTGAGAACAATGAATAGAAGTTGCAGAGAGATGGATTCAGGATTGATTTAAGAAACAACTTCCTGCCAATTAGATCTATCCAAAGAGGAATGGTCTCTCTTGGGTCGTAGTGGCTGGTTCTCGTTAGAGGTCTTCAAAGTATATGTGACCATTTTTAAGGAGGTTGTAGACTTCTTGGTCATGTATTATTTAGACCAGATAGCCTCTGTGGCTCCTTCTAACTCTAATATGCTATGATTTAAAGAAGGACTTACTATAGAAATTTCTTCCAGTCATGGAATTTTCCCTACATCTCACAGACAGTTCTAGCTCATGGACTGCTGACCTATAAATCTATTTATAAATAGTGAGTATCAACATCAGTTTTATAAAATAAGCAGCATAACAGGAGAAAAACAAACGCTGGGTCCGAAAACATGCATGTCTAATTTAGAGCTGAAAGGAAACTTAGACAACACTTAGATTACATGAATGGATGCTGAGTGAAGTGAGCAGAACCAAGAGACCATTCTCATGGTTTTTCCATTTTGTTTTGATTTTTCTTTCACAACATGACTAATGTGGAAATATGTTTAATATGTTTCTACATGTATAGCCTATGTCAGATTAATTTCAGCCTTTGGGAAAGGGATGGGGAGAGAGAAAGAAATTTGGAACTCAAAATCTAAAAAAAGTGAATATTGAGGGGCAACTAGGTGACATAGTTCATGGAGCACTGGCACTGGAATCAGGAGCACCTGAATTCAAATGTGGCCTTAGACACTTAACACACACAAAAAAAACCCTAGCCCTGTGACCTTGGGAAAGTCATGTAACCCCAATTGCCTTGCCTTCCCCCCTCCAAAAAGAAAAAACAGTGAATAATGAAAACTAACTTTACATGTAATTAGCAAAATAAAATACTATTAAGGAGCCACTTAGATTAACCCTCTAATTTGATAAATGCATAAAATGGGGACCCAAGAGGTTAAGTGACTAGTCTAAAGTTATAGAGATAGTTATTGACAAAAATTTGAAGGAAGCTCCACTGCTTTCACCACCATGTCATGGTTTTTCTCAAAAAAAAAAGGGGGCCTCTTTTTAGATCTTGGCTCTGGAGCTTATCTATGTGACCTCAAACAAGTCACCTCTCCAGACCCTAGTTGTATCAACTGTCACTGAGTCAATAAACATTTATTGAGAGCCTACCGTATGCCACATACTGTGTTAAGTGCTGGGAATACAAAGAAACGTAAAAAATATTCTAATGGAAGAGACAACATACAGATAACAATGTACAAGTGAGTCTTATATGAGATAAGTTGGAAATAATCAACAGAGGGAAGGCACTAGAATTAAGATTATGCAATGATAATCATCTCTAGGGAAGAAAAAAAAAGAAATGTACATGATAACTTTATTATATATTTAAAAGGAAGAGAGGCGGAGCCAAGATGGTGGTGTAGGAGCAGACAACATATGGCAGCTCTCACATAGCCACCTGAAAATACCCATAAAATATGACTCTAAACAAATTTTAGAACTCCAAAACTCACACAAATATACTTTCCACTAAAGTCAGCTCGGCTATGAAGAACCATCTCAGCCCTGTGAGCCAAAATCAGCCTAGCCTGAAACTGCGGCTCTGCCTCGGAGGCGGCTGGAAGAGAGGAGCTGAGCCCTGGTTGGAGCTTCAGGAGAGCGGATCTGTGGCAGCTGTGGCAGTGTCCAGAATTAGGTTAGTGGAGCTCGGCGATATCGGGGGAGAAAATCTGGTCCATCCAAAACGCCTCCAGGGCAACGAGGCCACAGAAGCAGAGGTTTTGCACCCACCTCCACACTGCCGCTTCAGAGCGCCTGGCCTGCAGACTGCAGGGGGACCAAGTGATTGTTCAGAGGCCAAATGCTCTGGCATTGAGCAGCCTGGATCCAGATCGCGGTCTTAGGCGTTGGTAATGGGTTTTTTTTTTCAGTGAGCCAGACTTGGGGAGGGACCCAGCAGCCTCCAAAGAGCCCCGGCAGCTGGAAAAACCCCAGCGATTTGGGACAGAGCTTTCCCCTCTGGAAGCAGAGTTCCACAGAGATTAAAGAAAAAAAATCAC
>CM053580.1:393026780-393060099 GCA_028627135.1 Pseudochirops cupreus | reverse complement strand
GGCTTCCCAGAGTCTTGTCTGGCCAAATCACACAACTCTTCTCAAAGTGAGCCCCAAACCAAAACCTCACATCAGGGCTTATATATAGCCTTCTCCTGGATCAGAGAATGTCACAGCCCTTTTGACCCACTGTCCAATCACAAAGCTACAAGGTGCAGGCATTCCCAAAAAACAAGCCTGGTGCCACAGGCTCCACGTGACCACATTCAGCCTATTAGGGAACAGAGTATACTTTCCAATCTGGGAAGGTTCTCAGAGTCATGTAGCCACTTTAGCAAAGGGCCTAGAGGCAGGGAAGATCTTCAGACTCCCATAACAGTCAACAAGTCCATCCCACTGTGGGATTCACGAGTTCTGGGTCTTAATACTTGACTTGAAACTAAGTGCTAAGTATCTCTTTGATTGCAAATACAAGGGGCAGGGAAGATCTTCAAATTCCTGTTACCATTACATAAGTCAAGGATGACACCCAGGTTGTGAGCCTAGATAACTCTGAGGATACTGGCACCCTGCATAGGAAAGTTTAGAAAGGGAAAGTATGTTTGGGGGGAAAGTTCAGTTTTAGACATGAGTTCAAGATGTCCACACCTCGTCTAAATCAAGATGATTAATAGCCATTAGAGATGTGAAATGGCAAATCAACAAAAAATTAGGATTGGCTAAGTAGGAAACCTAATAAGAATGCCAAGTGAAATAGTCTAAAGAGAGAAAGAAGAGGTCCCAGGACAGAGCCCCGTGGAATACCAATAGTGATACCTGGATGAAAATCCAACAAAGGAGGCTGAGAAGGAGTGGGAGGTAAACTGATAGGAAGAGAACTAAGGGAGAGGAGTGTCCAAAGAAAAGAAGAAAATATCAAGTAGAAAGGGATGATCAAGATTGCCAAAGGTAGCAGAGAAGTCAAGAAGGGTAAGCATTAAGAGAAAAAAAATTAGTTTTGGTAACTTTGGAGAGAGCAATTTAATTGAATGATGAGATTAGGAGCCAGATTGAAAAGAGTTAAGAAGAGATGAAAGAAAAGAAGTGAGAGAACCTATTGTACACACCCTTCTCCAGACTAGCCAGGAAAGACAGGAGAGATATGGGATTATAGTTAGCAGGGATGGATTGATGAAGTGAGGGATTTGCAAGGATGGAAACATAGGCAAGCTTTTAGGCAGTAGGGAAGCAGCTAATAGACAAGGAGAGAGTAAAGATAAGAGAAAGGGGATGAGATATGTGTCAGTCTGTTGCAGAAGATGGAATGAATGAGATCACTTATGCTTGTAGAGGGTCTAGCTTTGGCAAGAAAGATCACTTCTTCATGTGAGTCTAAGGTGAAGGAAGAGAGTACAGGGATGCATGTAAGCAATGGGAGATGAGGAGGAGAAAAGAAAGCCTGGATTAGATAACTTCTAGGGTTCCAACCGGCTCCAAATCCTACAATTTCAAGATATTAGGTGAGAAGCAATGTTGTTCCTTTTCACATAAATATTAGGGAACCTAGTAATAAAAATCAATCCATGTGGACATGGATATTATTGTGCCTGATACTATTTACAGTGACAAAACATTTAACATTTTTGTTTCCTCTATTATCCTAATAATTACAACTCAGTTGTCCATTCTGTCCTTACAATATATATGCATAGCCTAAAACTTTTTGGTTTAGGCTACAGTTGATATAGAATCCTTGCTGAGAAAGACATATCAAAACAAAATAGCATTCCCATCCCAAAAACCTAAATTGCAACACCCCAGCTCTTCCAAATCAGAATTTATTCTAGGCATTATGCACATTCACATCTGCTATTTTTATTCATTTCACTTTAATACTCCCTTCATCAATTTGTAAACAGGAGGCCAGATGAAAAGATGAACAATTCAAGAGGGTAGATGCTGTCTGACAAAAGGTGCTGAATACTTTTTACCATGGGAACAATCCAGAAAAAAAAAATATTCAGCCTTCCAAGTTTTCAGTGGCATTAAAGTCGTATTCATATAAGTTTCCCCCCCTTTCCTTTACTGTGTATAAACAGAGGACAGGAAACTGTTCCCATAAATGTGGCTCATGTATATACATCAAAGAGTTCTGATGACATGTCAGGAGCCACAGGCATAAAGTTGGGGGAGTTTGTGATGATTTTGGAATCTCCAGGCATTTGGACTCTGTTTTCAAATGGCAATGAAACAGCTGATGAGCTTATAAAACTCCCTACCCCAAAAGAGAGAAGAAGCTTAGTGATAAGTGATTTCAGCAAGAGTGGATTTCTAAATGCCAAAGTTGTAGAATGAAACCATTTTCCTTGTATTAAAGAAAAGGATGATCCCATGGGGAAATAGTGTAGGGGTATCTGTATCAGAGGAACACTGTAACCTCTTCACTAAATGTGTTCTCATTAATAAAGGCCTGGGAGAACTTGTGGTATGGTGTATTGGTACATCTTGTTTACATTTGCCTTTACATAAAAGTTAATTATTTTGAAAAAGTCTGAAACATTGATGGATTTTTGATGAAAGATTTGAAATCTTTAGCTTCTTTGTTATTCCTTCAGGATTGCTTTACATATTTTACTGGAAGGAAGCTTTATTGCTTCTATGTGCATCTGAAATCCTGTTGCTTTAGTGTCAAGGCAATATAGACAAGAGACTCTGGGACTCTAGGACTGCCACATCTGACAGCTGAGAGCCTAACTAGCGTGGGGAGAGGGGAGTTTTGCCAGAGTACCAACATCTAAGTGAGGTGCAATCCTTTTTCTGAGGAGGGAGTAGGTTGTCTGAATTCTTCCCCCCATACACTAGTATCTTACCTCATCATCCTCTGTTTATTAATAATATGTCATGGCCAACCCAGGGTCCCATTACCATGAGACCCTTCTCCTTAGGCATGACTTCCCTCAACCCCAACATTCATGGGTACATTAGCCAGATGACTCCCTCTACAAGAATGGTTATAACCATAAACAAAGCTGTCATCTCTGCTGCTGTTGAGGTCAGAGAACCACAAAATGTTGAGGTTTAAGGTTTAGGGGTGCTGAAGATGCCAAAATACCAACACACCGGGTCATGACTCAAGTCTTCTCTCAGCCAAAGTAAAACAAAGTTTATTAAAGATTCACCATAATGGGTAGACTTTTAAGGAGCCTCAGTATCTGTGACACTTGCATTGGACAAGCAGGCCAGAATAATCTGACTCTGTGTCAGACTCTGTGAGTCTGTGCTAGATAATTCTCAACTCCTTCAAGGAAGCAAGATGGGGTCTTATATACAGAAAGGTTGTGGGAGGAATCTAGTGGTGGTCTAGAAGAGAAGTTTGGGGAGGGTCTTCAGGAGGAGTCAAATGAGGTCAGACTCCAGTAATGAGAGATTAAGAGTGGGAAGTACCTGGAGGCTACCCGGAGATGAAGACAATGGAGGGCTAGGCCAGTTTAAGGGTAACAGATTTGGGCATAGATATTTTGAGAGGATCAAGGGTGGGGGTGTAGCTGGACAGTGGAGGGCTAGGCTAGTAACAGAGATTTGGGCAGAGATATAATGAAAGGCTTAAGGCCTCGGGCAAATGCCTCATGTGGGAAGATTCAAGGAGAGTTCAAGGGGGTTCCCAGAGACTATACCTCATCACTGCCATCTCCCACCCTAAAATATTTTTGCTGCAAAGGAAATAATTTCTTGTTATAGTTCTAGGTTGTTGTTTGATGTTCATCCTCCATTTTCAAGGCAGACAAATGATATCCCAATGTTGGAGTCAGGCGCCAGCACATCCAACTGTGGCTGATCAGTCCAATATCAGTTTGGAAGGCACCACCACAGATTGAGCATAAGTCATCCATTAGAGCATTTAGAGAGGAAACAGTTGTGCATTTGCACAACTCATGTTTGCTTTGTGCTTCTAGGATTCTGCCTTGTTCATGGAACACAGCCTTCTTTGATGAGGGCATGCCATGCAGATCCCATGCAGGCATGCCCCATTTCTCTCAGTCAGTATTAAAGTTCTTCAGAGACACCTTGAGAGTCAGTTCCACTGACTATCATGTGAGCACTTAACAAGTGCCAGTTTTCTGTAAAGTTGTCTTTTGGGTTAAGAGTGAGGTTTTTCATCAATAGGAAAAGAAAGACATGGCATCTCTGCTTGCCCCTACTCCAAGCCAAGGCCAGAGGGTCAGAGCTTAGAGGCTTCAGTTCCTTCAACTGCTTCCAGGATAAGTGACTCAGAATTTTGGTGCTGAATATTTATTTCACTACTACTGTGGCACTTATGCACACACATTTTTCCTTTTCATACAGAGTTGAGGTTAACGACCCTTCATCTTTAGTATATGTACTTTAAGGTGTTGATTTGGGGACCCACTTTAGCTCTACTTTTTTTCCTTGTCTGTGGGTATACATTTGTGAGTCATCTGGCATAACAAAAGGTTACAGCCTATATCTCCAACTGAAGAGGTATAAGTTTAGGGTTAGGGGTGCTCGAGACCCCAAAATACCAACACACCAGGTCCTGCCAAATGAATTCGACTCAAGTCTTCTCTCAGCCAAAGAAAAGTAAAGTTTATTAAAAGTTCTCTTGTATTGGACAGAGTAAGTCTGTGCTAGAAAATTCTATGGCGCTCTCACCCACATGGGGGCAAGATGGGATCTTACAGAAAGATTCTAGGAGGAATCTAGCTATGGTCTAGGGGAGGAGTTTGGAGAGGGTCTTCAGGAGGAGTCAATGAGGTCAGACTCCAGTAATGAGTTTGGGGAGGGTCTTCAGGAGGAGTTAATGAGGACAGGTAACAGTTGATCTGGGTATAGATATTTTGATAGGCTCAAGGGTGGGAAGTAGATGGACAATGGAGGGCCAAGCTAGTAACAAAGGTTTGGGCAGAGCCACAATGAAAGGCTTATGGCCTCATGCAAATGCCTCATCAAATGGGAAGATTCAATCAGATTTCAAGGGGGTTCTCAGAGCCTGTACCTCAAAAATTCAAGGAGAGCTCAAGGGTGTTTCCAGAGCCTACACCTCCTCACAATCCCTCGTGAAGAACAAATGTTTTTCTTACAAGTGAAGTTTGTATATGCTGGAACTTTAATATTGGCTCATCTAAGGATACCATATTGTTCTTAGAGACTATTAAGGTTAGAAGGGGAAGCTGTAAGTTGTCTCATCCAACCCTTTTAATATACAGCTAAAGAAGCCAATGCCCAAAAGGGTCAAGTCCCTACGAAATAGCAAATTAGTGTCAGAACAGGTCAGTAAGTCAAACAACTAGCATTTTATTAATTTCTTAATCTTATCTGCCAATAGGGGTGCTAAATGCTGAGAATATAAAAAAAGTTGAAAGAAAGACTGTCCCTTCCCTTAAGGAGCTCACATTCTAAAGAGGGAAGACAATATATAAAAGGAAGCTGAAAAGGTGGGTCGGACTTCACAGTAGAAGAAGTCTGAGTGTAACCTAGAGAGGAATGAGACATGACTGGCCTAGGTATGCTCCTTAAATAGAGATTCTGGGAGAATCCATTCAATGGTCAGAGGGGAATGTTACTTCCAATGTGTGAAATGCAGGGTTAGAGTGAAGCTTCAAAATGAAGAGTTGGACCATGATGAAGGAAGTCCCCAGGGCAGCCTAGAAAGGAATGAGGCTTAACTCACTTAAGTTCTTCTTAAATGGAGGTTAAATGGGTATGGGTGGATGGATGGGATTATTTCCAATTATTTCCAATGTGTGAATTCCAGGGAATGGGGCTCCAGAATAAAGAGCTGAGATACTATGATAGAGCATAAAACTGTACTTGGAGTTAAGAAACCTAAGCTTGAGATCCAGTTCAAACACTAACTATGTGACCTTGGGCAAGAGACTTCATTCTTTTGCATGTCAGTTTCCTTAGCTGACAATAATAGCCAGTATTTATGTAGCACTTTATGCGCATTACTTCATTTGATCTTCACAACAACCCTGTGAGGTAGGTGCTATTATGATCACCATTGTACAGATGAGGAAACAAAGCAGGTGACAGGTTAAGTGAGTTGTCCGGGATCACAGTTAGTAAGTGTCTGAGGGCAGGAATAGAAACTGGGTCTTCTGAACTCCAGGTCCAACATCCTCTCAGCTAAGATGTAAAATTACTGTTTGAGGGGAAAGTGTTTTGAACCTTAAAACACTACAGATATGTGAATTGTCCTAGCTGCTATTGGCTGAACCCAGGTCTCCTAAGCCCAATTTAATGCTATTATTACCTATACTTCCCTATCTCTCTTTCAACAAGCTGAATTAGCCATATACATGTATTAAGTATTCAAGAGTCTCCAAAGAAGTTAAATTTGTGGTGATTTTTTTTTCTGAATAAATATATGCACTTACACACAACTGTGCAAAAATCAGACAAGCACATGCTCCCTTTGTGAATGTAGAAGTAAGAGCTGTGAGTTAATATTTTAGCTGACAGGATATGTTTTCAGTTGAAACACATATTTAGCAGAGGACTTGCATTTAGGGAAAAATATATATCCTTAATTTTGCCTTTAAAAAGAAACAAATAGCAAAGCTTTGCCAGTTTGCAGAGAACGCACACACTGTTATTCTGCCACAATCCTGGGAGTAATCAGCCTATACACCAGTGCTATCTAGAAAATACACAAATGTTACACCATTTTGTAGTATGGACAGCCAGTTAGCAAAGTGAATAGAGTGCCAAGGCTCAAGTCAGGAAGATTCCTCAAGTTCAAATGTGGCCTCAGACACTTACTAGCTGTATGACCCTGGGTAAGTCCCTTAACCCTGTTTACCTTACTTTTCCTTGTCTGTAAAATGAGCTGGAGAAGGAAATGGCAATCCACTCTAGCATTTTTGCTAAGAAAACCCCAAATGGGGTGATGAAGAATTGCACATGACTGAACAACAAAAAGACTGTTTTGCAACATAAAATGAAACAAGAAGCTTTCTGAGGTGAGTACCTAAGGCTTCCCTGTATTTGCCACGGATACATTGTAAGATCCACATGATGAGTGGAAATACTGTACTCAAATACTGTACTTAAAAAAAAAAAGACCTAAGACTTCATCAGAATAGAACTTTAAATGAAGAAACTCTCTCTTTCAAAGTAAATTAGGTACCTGCTCTTGAATTTATAACCTTAAAGAAGTGCCTGGGACACTGGAAGGTTAAGCAACTTGCCCAAGGTCATACAATCAATTTGTAATAAGAGTGGAATTTGAACCTAGGTCTTCCTGATTCTTGAATTAGTTCTCTATTCACCATATGATTGTGTCCTCTCTGTATTGCACAATAGCAGTAAGAAAGAGGCTAGGAAAAGAACACCATTTTCTCTTCTTCTTTTTCCTCTTCACTTTACTTCATATAAGAAAGTCATGGTTTAATGAAGAGATTTTAGATTGGGCTAAATGTGTAGAAGGAAGGGTGAAAGTGTCCTGGACAGAGGTTGAATTTGGGGAGCTTAGGTTTACTCCTTGTAACCATCCAGAGTCACAGAATTTTAGAGTTGGAAAGTAGCACCTATTCCAAACCACACCACCAAATAAATTCTTCTGATGATGCATCTGAACAAATGGTGTTTGGGCCTTTGCCAGAAGACCACTAGTAATAAGAGGAGCACCAGACTCCCTGAGGAAGCCTATTTTATTTTTGGATACCTCTAATTGTTAGGAGATTTTCCTTTACATCCAGACTAAAATGGATTTCTTTTAAATTTCCACTGACTGCTTTGAGCTTTGCCTTTTGGGGCCAAGCAGAATAAACCTAATCCCTCTTCTACATGTCACCTCCTTAAATACAAATGTAGCCCTGACAACAAGATAGTAACAGAAATAGGAACTAGACTTTTGATTCCATTGACATGGAGAACTCCCTCTACTAACATAGGGTGGTGACTTCTCTGTGTAATCTCACAAGACTGCCTAGAACATTGAAAGGTTAAGTGATTTGTCTAGAGTCAGGAAGGCAGGTATGTTTTAGAGAAAAGACTTGAATGCAGTCCCTTCTGGTTCCACAGTGGGGTCTCCCATTCTTTCTCCTGGAGTAGCCTACTTCAATCAATTAAATTTTGTTTACCAAGGGCATGGCTGCTGTATAGACAAAGCTACAAAGTAAGCAGAATTTGTCTTTGTTGTCTCCCAATCCTTTTCCAGAAATTCTGACTACAGTTGTCCGAATCCTTAAATATCCAGGACTTTCATGGTTTTCTTCAGCTATCCAGTGGCACCAACCAACTCTAGACTTGCCTTCCAAGCCAAAATTTCCTTCCCCAAATTAGACAAATATTTCTTGATTTATTCAAATATCCAGCAATCATTTGTTGATCACCTTTTGTGTGCTGGGCACAGACCACAACTAGAATATTATGTTTATTTCTGGGTACCACATTTATGAAGTACATTAATGAGGTAGACAGTACACAGTGGAAGGCAGTCAGAATGGTGACTACCCTTTAGTATATGCTAAATAACATCAATAGAAGGATCTTGTCTTATTTAGCTTGAAGAAGACTTAGCAGGGAACAAGATAGCCATCATCAAGTATTTGAAGGTCTGTTATGTGGAAGGAGAATTGAATCTGGTTTTCTTGGCCTCAGAGAACAGCATTAGGGGTAATAAGTGAAAGTTGCCAAGAGGCAAATACCACTTGATATGAGGGAAAATTTCCTAACAACTGGAACTTTCATTTTTAAAAGACCCCTATTTTGTTCATGCCCAAATTAGTCTCATCCATTGCTAATAAAATGCGTAAAACGACCTTGAATGAGTTTGGGCTTTTGTTCCTGTATACCATAAGGATATAACATGAGGCTTAAATTCCATTTGCAGGGGAGTCTCCTTAATGGTGGAGACTCATTTACTCAGTTCTCCATAGCTGCATGAGAGACTGAGGTTAGTGAGAACTTGGGAGAGGAGAGATTCAAGTCTTCTGACTTCCAACTTTCAGAAAGAAGACACATGACTCCAGATCAGGCATGGGGAACCTTTTATTAAGGGGATTTTTTTATTATTATTTGTTCCATGAAGTTTGGATTCAGTCCAAGGAGGAGGACCTAGAGGGCCACATGTGGTCTTGAGTCTGAAGGTTCCCCACCCTTGCTCCAGACTCTTTTCAGGTCTTCAGAGGGAGAGAAAGACCCTGGAAAGATGCTAACATGCAGAGAAGTCTGCACTTTAATTCCTATCCACAATTTCCTATGCTAGAGACTTTGGGAAATTTCCATGAGTAAGACATGAGACTCTATCTTTTAGTTGAGCTAAGATCTTGCTCCCAATGGGAGAGTTCTGTCTATTATTATCTGGTATATATTCTCTGTGTAAATCTGTGTAAATTCTCTGATTTCTGCTTGCTAGTAGCTTGGATAAATGGATTTGTTTATTATTTCTTATGAGTGAGTGCTCATTGTGGAACTTCTATTTGGTGGCAAGGAAGTAAAGTCTTGAATACATAGTTTATGACACACCTTTGCCATTTAAGGATAGTGTCAAGAGCCTAAAAATCATTTCCCCTAGGCCAACAATATTTAAGAGGTGAGGAAATATAATTCTAGCACTGTATTCCCTCTTTCTAAGGAGGGTAGACTGGATGGTCTTTGGCCCCAACCTCCTTTTCCCTTCCTGGCAACAATAAAAGTCTCCTTTGAAGGGCGGGGGCAGTCGAGGAGACTCTATTCATAATATCCTTGGTTCCCTGTTACTCACCTTTAAACAGGTCCATTTGGACACACATAACCTACATCACCAAAATTCAGAATACATCACACATGTAAAGACATGTGGGAGTCTGTCCATAGAAATAAAGGTATAACTTCTGGTTACTCATTTTTGTAAGAAATTGTTCTAACTATTGTATCTTTTTTTTTTTTGTCTGAAAGCCTTGGATTTTTTTTATGCTGTCCTAAAGTTTTGTAGTTTTTGTCTCAAGCAAGCAGCCCATTGTTTTCTGAATGATTATTCTTAAGTAGAGGTTTTAATAGCCCCAGTCTAGGCAAGCTATTGTTTTGAGTAGCCGCTCAAAACACTTTCGGTCTTCACTTCCAAGAGGCTGATTATTTTAGGTTTTTCTAAGACTAGAATAAGTTTAAATAGGAGTTATTTTTTCTACAGTAGCCAGTTGTTTGCTAGCAGTTTTTGCAGAGTAAGTCTGAAGCCTTTTTTTCAGACTGATTTGTGTGTGTGGGTGTAAATCTTAATGGACACTTCTTTGACTTAGAAAGGAACTTTTGCTGTGATCACTTTATCTCAGAAGAGGACTTTGTGTTACCGCCCTGGAAAACACATTTTGTATTCATTTTTTATTTCTTTTCTCTTCATTGGAAGCAGATTTTCTATGGAAACTCAGATTTTTTTAAAATTCCTCCTGTACCCTAGAATTCTTTAGATGTGATTTTTATTTATGTTTCATGGGTTTTTTTTTTTTTGTAGGTATAACGATCTTATCCAAAATGGCTTGGCTTCATCCTAGGCTAACATTGTCAGGAAAATATTGTTTTGTGATTGCTTAATTTATTGATATGTTATGTTTCTGAATTAATACACGAAAAATCATTGATACTGTTATCACTATTTGAATTCATATCTTTGGCTGCACTATTGCATTGCTAAATACAGGATATTAATCTAATAATCAATTGTTGCTGTAATACAATCAATAGTGTCCATTTATTGTTCGCATGTATATTTATGTATTCATGTCAACACATATGGAGACATTTCTAGAAAAGATGGGTGCTAGAGTAGTTGAGTAGTATTATCTTGCTTTTGCAAAGGAAAAACATAGAGGTCTCCTAATATTAAAAATAGACCAGACCTTAAGAAACAAGGACATCTTATAGCTACTGGGTGAAAATTGAAAGGCTTAGAGAAGTATACAGTTAAAATCACTAATATTAAGGCAGATGAGACAACTCAGCAATTTTTTTAGTCTTGCCCGAGAATTATGACCATGGAGATATGCCTGACAAATTAACAGTAGGGAGTTATTCCTGGGAATTAAATACTGGTTCACCTTATGATGAAAATGAATTACTTAAAGAGAGAGGAGCTCTTCTAATCAAATAAGGCATTTCTACAGAGAGACTAAATGTCAGTTAAATCTTGAAATTTTACTTCACCTATGAGTAAAGCCCATACTCCTTGTGGCAGACAGATACCATAGACTTCAAATTGACATTTTCTCTGCATATAAATTGTTTCTCCCAGGAGAAAAAGTACCAGGACACTTGGGTTGGACAGGTGAGAGCATGCCTGGGACATGGAAAGCCCCTGAGCCAAAGTAATAAGACCAGCAGAGAACTTAAAAGGGACAACACTGTGCCAGTGAATAAACTTATTGAGGTATGGCCATATATCAGCTATCAGGAATGTATACAAACTTGAGCTGAGATGTATAAGAGGGGTGACTCAAAAGACTTCTATGTTTCTAATACTGTGCAGCACAAAGGAGAAAAGCTCACTGAGTTCCTAATCAGGGTGGAGCAATACCTGCAAAGACGCAATACTACTAACAGGCCTGGTGGATCCAGGGAATGCAGGTAGAATTGCATAGCAGAGAATGAGCTGGGACTTGGTACATGACCCTTGTGCTTCCAATGTTATCACAACTCTACGGCCATCTGGTCCTGGAGTTTTTTCTTTGGAAATTCATTTATGGCTTGTTCAATTTCTTTCTCTGAAATTGGGTTGCTTAAATTCTCAATTTCTTATCCTGTTAATCTGAGTGTTTCATATTTTGTAAGTATAGTACATATTTATTTTATCTGAATTGTTGGTTTTATTGGCAAATAATTGGGCAAAATAGCCTACAATAATATCCTTTATTTCTTCTTCACTTGAAAATTTAAATGGAAGTTAAAAAAAAAGGTTAAGAATCTCAAGAGAAATAATGAAAAGAAGTTGAAATGAAAGGGATTTCAAATTATACCACAAAACAGGAATTCTCAAAAATATTTGGTACAGGTTAAAAAAGAGAGATCATTGAAAGAAATTAGCTACACAATACAAGTAAAAGTATCTAGTATCTGAGTATTTGATAAACACAAAGACCCAGATTATTGGGATAAAAACTCACTGTTTGACCATCTATGATTCCAGAGGATCAATGATGAAATATATTATCCACATCCTGGCAGGTGATAGATTTAGGGTGCAGAATGAGACATGGATATTTTTATATGCAGCCAACAAAGAAATGTGTTTTGCTTCACTATGCATAATTGTTACAAAAATTTTATTTTTCTTTTTTCCCAATGGGGTAGGGGTAGTGGGAGAGAGATAAAATAGATTATTTTTCATTAAAAAAATTTTTAAAAATAGAAATGTTTGTGGGGGGTGCTATTCTTGTGGACTTTTGTATGACCTTTCAGAGGATATTACTGTATTATTAGTTTTTAAAATTGTTTTACTTTTGTTGCATGAAATCTTACATAGAGTAGGGTTGTTGCGTAAATGCATGTAGTGTTAAAACAAAATACATCCATACAGCTTAAAAAAAACTATCTGGGTGAAGCATTAATAATTCTTCTCTAGAGGGTTTGAGGTCAGTCTCAATTATTATTATTCTTAATAATTACAATATTAATTAATTATAATTAATTATAAATTAATAATAATAACATGACTACTGAGGCAAACAGAACTTTGATGAGTTGTCCAAAAAGCCACAGCAATGTTGTGGTTGAGACAGCACTGAAAATCAGAATTCTAGTCCTCTTCTTACAGCCCACAGAGAGCTTTGTTGTTTCCACACCAATATCAGTTTAGCATTGTGTAATTTCCTATCCCATCCATTAAAATATGATAAATAAAGGATTAAATCAGAGTTTACCTAGAGAAATCTAATTTGTGCATTTGGAGATAATCAAAATATTGTTACATTTCCATTTTGATATTCTGATCACAACATTAAATATGCATAAGAAGATGGTACCAGTGAAAATTTTATTCACATTTCCTAAGTGTTTTCTCATGCAGTATAAACTAATATGAATGTTGTTAAAGAATATGTGTGTACCTTTTTATGTAATGAATTGAGTGTGAATCCTCTAAATACTGAGACACAAACTGTGACTTCCCTTTATCCTGAATGAAGAGTTTATTTTTAATAGAATTTCTTGAATGAATGCACTGGATCCAGAAGGAAAATCTATTATTATACAAGATTAGCAGAAATCTTAAGTGGAGAAAAGATCCATTTGAGAAAGTGAAGACGTGGAAAATGATAGGAAACTGTCAGTTATCCCTCTCATGTCCTGGAAATTTTTACAAACTCCATTATGTCTGAGTGGTACTTGAAGGATTTTATTGTTAAATACATTCAAATCCTCCACCTAAAGTCTTCCACCAACTGCCTCATTGTGCTATGGAGGTAACCCTGGGTCCTTGAAAACTACGTCAGCAATGAAAAGTCTCATAAGTCCCTTAAACTGGAATGGCTTAGAGTTCACAATGGCAATAGTATTTGCCTAACTAAATTCAGAGAGGCTGCAGGGCAATGAATTTCAGTGCTGTAGCAGTCTTTTTTTTTAATGACAAAAACTTTCTCTTCATTTAAGAGATTTAAATGGAACAGGCCATTTCTTGAAAATAAAAAAGGAAATAAAACATGAAAATGAAAAATGAAACAAGTGAAAACATAAACCCACTAGTCACCTCACTCATAAGACTTGGTAGGAAAAGAAAACAAGTGGCATTAATTATCCAAGCCCCATAGCTAAATGATTGTGAATCTTTTGTCACTCTTGCCACGTCTTCCCTCAACTACATGTTCATTTTGATACAGCTTATCAAGCTTTTGGGGGCAAAGCTCAGCTGAAGTGACATACTTGGGAACCCTGATTATGGGCACCTATTAGGTAGAGGTAAAGGTGTCAGTTTTGCATAGGAAATAAGAAATACTTTCTGAGTTTTTGGTTTTTACTTTTTGGAGGGCAATTGGGGTTAAGTGACTTACCCAAAGTCACACAGCTAGTTTTTGTGTCAAGTGTCTGAGGCTGAATTTGAACTCAGGTCCTCCTGACTCCGGGGCTGGTGCTCTATTCACTGTGCCACCTACCTGTCCCCTGAGGTTTTTTTTTTGTTTTTTTTTTACCTGTACTTGCTAATAGTCTCTTGAGTATCCTTTAAATATCTGTATGTACAGCCTTAAGGATAAGTAGTATTCTACATAATTTCTTATTTCTTGGTCAGTAGCTGCTGGAATAGCAAAGTATGAGGCACTGATTCATGAATCATGTAATGGACCCATCCCTGACTGCTGAATCCCAAGGTTCTTCCACTCAGACCTGGACAACCAGTGGATCTTAGGGACTATTTTGGAAATGGTCTTAGGCAATATAACTTGTCAATTCTCTGGACACTCAATTTGTTTATGTGGTATACCCATTTTCTGCAGGAGACCACAATCCGTACATGGCCAACTACCTAACAATAACTATTCTTGTACACCTTAACCTTACTTGGCCTTCCTATCAAATGGTATTTCATTATCTAAAACCATCTATCCAAGTCACAGAGGAGTTATGATTCATGTTATAGGAAGGATTATGCAAATGGTTAAAATTATGGATCCTAGAATTGTAGAAGTAAAACACTGAAGTGTGTTCATATATCTAGAGCAGAAAAGAACCTCAAAGATCATCTACTCAAATCCCCTAATTTTATAAATGAAGAAAATGAGATCAATGGAAGCTAGGTGACCTGCTCACAGACAGAGAATAAGTATCTGGGGTGATATTTGATCCCAGGTTCTATTACCCCAGAGTCAACATTCCTTCCTAAGTACCATAGTCTATACAGTAAACGTTGAGATTAAAAATCAAATTAAAAGGGGTGACTAGGTGGCACAGGGCAGTTAGATGGTGCAGTGAATAGAGCACGACTTCTGGAGTCAGGAGGACCTGAGTTCAAATCTAAGCTCAGACACTTAACACTTACTAGCCATGTGACCTTGGGCAAGTCACTTAACTCCAATTGCCCTGCCTTCCCCCCTCCAAAAAGGAAAAAAAAAAAATCAAATTAAATGAAAAGGTTCTGTAGTTAAAAGAATAGCTCTAGTTTGTTGCGCTAAAAGAAACTGAATGTAAACAGTGTAATTAAAATCTTACAAGTAAAATTTTCTTTCATTAGCAGAGATGTGAAAATTGACAGTTTCTGTTAACTTTAGCTCTACTCCAATATTTTCATGGCTAATTGACGTTATCAATGTGGGCATTTAATTGAAAGCTCCTGTTTTTGCAGAAATCTTCTAGAGGGATTTACCCAAAGTGTGAAAAGAGTATAGATCTCTTGACATTGCATGGGTACAAATGGAGCATGGAAACTGTGTCATACTTCTGTGTTTTATCCCTCATTCTCAACCACCTTTTTTTCTTATTATTTCTCTCTGATGAAATATCTTATGCTTTTGTTGTGGTGTGTAATTCTTCACTGGTTAAATTATGTATCCTATGTATGCCCATCATATGGATCTCCATTGCATTGTGAGTGACTTGCAAGTTTAATTATTCCATGATTAACAGCCATATACCATCAGTGAAAGAATATTGATCTTAAAAAGATGAACCTTTATTTCAGGCAGTGGTCGTTAAAAGCAATGCCTAGTTTCCCAAAGGCAATCTAGCCTACTCTTCTTCTCCAATTCCAGACTGAGTTCATTTTCAGTTTCCAGTTCCATCCAAAATACATGCGTAAATGGGTGAACTCTATTGTAGAATCAGATTATTAGAGTCTCAAATTTATAGGTAAATTAAAATGAAGAGAGGGTTTAATACTTGCTTACATTGATTAGGCCTCAAACTTTAAGTTTGTAGCTATTAATTAAGACCAATAGCTTACATATTAAAGCTAGCATACACTTAGAAGGTATCAGAAGATTCTAACTTCCTTTCACACGACCAGATACAATTGTTTCTTTTTTTCTCATAATAGCTTATTTGAATTTTTGTAATTTGTAACACCCTTATCTCTTTATGGAGTCCTTGAAGCTACATTTTACTGATTATCATTATCTGACATAAAAAATATACATTTGACTGGTTTTCTGTTTCTGTTTCTGTTTCTAGTGAGATAACATCCTGTTCTTCATTTGTAACATTATTTAAAACCATGTAGGCTGAGGTCATTTCTAGAACTTTCCAGAAGCCTTTCATAAAAGGCATTTAAACTTCAGACATGTCAAACTACAACTCTTGCCTGGAATAGAAATGTTTATATCAGACAACTTTTTACTTTGCTTCAACTATTTCTGATAAGGATCTGATATACAAGAGAGAAATCATTCCCCAATAGATAAATAGCCAAAGATATGGATAAACAATTCTCAAAAGAAGGATTTTAAGCTATCAGTAATCATATGAAAAATTGTTACAAATCAGTAATGATAAGAGAAATGCAAATTAAAACAACTTTCAGATTTGACTTTATACCCAGCAAATTGGCAAGATGACAAAAAGTGAGAATAATTAATATTTATGCAGTTGCAAAAAGATAGGAATATTAATGCCTGGCTGGTACAACTGTGAATTAGTCTAACAATTCTAGAAAGCGATTTAGAATTATGTTAAGAAAGTAATTTTAATGTCCAAATTCTTTGACCCAAAAATAGCACGGCAAAACATATATTACATATAGGTCAAACGGAGGAAGTCAAGGAGAAAAAAAGAAGAAAGATACTCCATATAGGAAAGTATTTATAGCAGGATTTTTTTTTGTAATATCAAAGAACTTTAAACAAATTAGACACCAATCAATTGTAGAATGATCTATATATGTATATGTGTAATATATAACTTTATTGTAAGAAAAAACAAGTGTTACAAATACAGGGAAGCATGGGAAGATTTGTAACAATTGCCGCAAAGAGAAGTAAGAAGAACAGGAAAACAACAGACACAGTGAAAAAAATAAAATGTTCATAGAAAGAACATCAACAAAATGAATGAAACTGAACGCCGTGAAACCATACTCAAAAGATTGGGCCCATAACAAAGTGATATAAAAATGCATTTCCCTGATGGGACCAATTGCCATCATCTTAGATAGATGCCAAAAAGATGCCAACATCTTTTTAATGTTAAGCTTCAAGCACCCTTTTATACTTTTCTCTTTTATTGAAAGGCTTCTTAATTCTTGATCTTCTGCCATCTGAGTGGTATCAGTATCTGAGATTGTAGGTTATCTCTCCAGGCAGCTTTAATTCTGGCTTTGGATTCATCCAGCCTAGCATTTTGCGTGATGTACTCTGCATAAAAATTAAATAAATAAGGTGATAATATATAGCTTTGTTATTTTCCCAATCTTAAGCCAATCAGTGCTTTCATGTTTGGTTCTAACTGTTGCTTCTTGACTCTCATACAGGTTCCTCAGGAGATACATAAAATGATCTGATACTCCCATCTCCTTGAGGCCTTGCCACATTTTGTTGTGATCCATACAATCAAAAGTTTTAGTGTAGTTAATGATGCAGAAGTAGATTTTTTTTTTGGAACTTCCTTGCTTTTTCCACAATCCAGCAAATTTTGGCAATTTTGCCTCTGACTCCTCCGTCTCTTTGAAAACCATCCTGCTCTTCTGGTAATTCTCAGTTCACTAAAGTCTAACTTGCAAAATCTTAAGTATAACCTTTCTGGTACTTGAAATGTGTGCAATTGTTCAGTAATTTGGACATTCTTTGACATTGTCCTTCTTTATAATGGAACATAAACTGATCTTTTCCAATCTAGTGGCCACTGTTGAGTTTTCCAAATTTGTTGGCAAATTGAGTGCAGAACTTTAACAGCATCATCTTTTAGGATTTTAAATAGTCCAGCTGGGATTCTGACACCTCCACCTCATTGTTAACAATGCTTCCTAAGGCGCCCTTGACTTCATGCTCCAGGACATCTGACTCTAGATCAGTAACCACATCAATGATGTTGGCATAATATAGTTCTTTTGCATATTCTTGCTCTCTTTTTTACTTGTTTTGAATCCATACCACTTATGCTTTTCATCATTTGCATGAAATATTCCCTTGGTATTTCTAATTTTCTTGAAGAGATCTCTTGTCTTTCCCATTCTATTGTTTTCTTCTATTTCTTTGTATTGCTTACTTAAGAAAACCTTACCTGTCCTTCTTATTCTCTGGAATTCTGCATTCTGTTGGGTGTGTCTTTCCCTTTCTTTTTCATTCTTTCCTTAGCTATTTTTAAAGCTTCCTGAGGTAGCCATTTTGCTTTCTTGCTTTCCTTTTCTTTTGGGATGCTTTTTGTAGCTGCCTCATGTACAATATTGCAAACCTCTGTCCATAGTTCTTCAGGCACTATATCTATCAGATCTAATCTTTTAAATCTATTCATCAACTCTACTTCATATTCATAAGGGATACTATCTAAGTCTTATCTATATGGTCTGATGGTTTTCCCTGCTTTCTTCAATTTAAGTCTGAATTTTGCAGTAAGACACTTATGATCTGAGCCACAGTCAATTTCAAGTCCTGTTTTAATTTAATTTTTAGAGCTTTTCCACCTTTGATTGTAAATTATATAAACATTCTGATTTTGATGTTGACCATCTGGTGATGTCCATGCATAGAGTCACCTTTTGGGTTGTTGAAAAGGAGTGTTTGTTATGACCAGCAAGTTATTGTAACAAAATTCTGTGGGAGTGGGGAACCTGTGGACTTGAGGCCACATGTGGCCCTTTAGGTCTCAAGTATGGCTCTTTGACAGAGTCCAAGTTTTAAAGAACAAATCTTTTTATTAAGGGGTTTTGTTTTGTGAAATTTGGATTCAAAGGGCTACACTTGAGGACCTAGAGGGCCACATGTGGCCTTGAGGCCACAGATTCCCCACCCTGTCTGCCCTGCTTTTTTTCACTTCAAGACCAAATTTGCCTGTTATTCCAATTATCTTTTGATTTCCTACTTTAGCATTCTAATCTCCTATGATGAATGTGATACATATGTGTATGTGTACATATAATTATATATATATATTTTTTGGGGGGGGTATTTTTAAAGATTGTTGTAGGTCTTCATAGAATTGAGCAACTTTGGCCTCTTTGGCATCAGTGGTTGGAGCATAGACTTGTATCACTGTGATGTTGAATGGTTTACTTTGGATTTGAATAGATATCATTGTGTCATTTTTGCAATAATACCCTAGTACTTTTTTTCTCACCATTTAATTGACCATAAGGTCTACTTCATTTTCTTCTTTTTTTTTTTTTGGAGGGGGGAAGGTAGGGCAATTGGGGTTAAGTGACTTGCCCAAGGTCACACAACTAGTTTTTGTGTTAAGTGTCTGAGGTCAGATTTGAACTCAGGTCCTCCTGATTCCATGGCCAGTGCTCTATTCACTGTGCCACCTAGCCGCCCCTTACTTCATTTCTTCTTAGGGTTTCTTATTCCCAGTAGAATATGCAATGATCATTTGAGTTAAATTCACCCATTCCCATCCACTTAAGTTCACAGACACATGTCGATATTTAAACTTTCCATCTCCTGTTCGACCACATCCCTCTTACCTTGGTTCATAGATCTTATATTCCTGGTTCTTATGCAGCATCTTTGCAGCATCAAAATTTCCTTTTGTCACTAGATAAATCCACAGCTGAGCTTCCTTTTTGCTTTAGCCCAATCACTTTATTCTTACAAGAGTTTCTTGTCTCCACTCTTTCCCAGTGAAGTCTTAGATACATTCTGACCTGAGCAGCTCATCTTCCTATGTCAAACCTTTTTTCATTTTAATATCATTCATTGGGTTTCTTGGCAAAAATACTGGAGTGGTTTGCCATTTCTTTCTCCAGGGGATCATTTTTTGTCTGAATTCTCCATTATGACCTGTTCATCTTAGGTAACACTGCATGGCATCGCTCATAGTTTCGTTGAGCTATGCAAGCCTGTTCATAACATCAAGGCAGTAATCCAGGAGAATTTATAGGCTTAATGCTATACTAACCCAACAATCAAGGGGTTACTTTGTAGAATTAGACAAAATAGTAACACGATTCATCTAGAGGAACAAAAGGTCAAAAATCTCCCAGGAAATAATAAAAAGGAATGATGAATGTTGTCTTCCATTATTAAATATTAGACTACATTATGTCTCATGAGCAGACCAACTGATGGTGGAAGATTGTGATGACCTGCAAGGGAAGTGTCTTGGAAATACTGTAGAGAATGTGTAGACATTTTATATCTTGTTCTGGTTGGCTAATTACATAGTTAGGAGGAGCCCTTTCTGATTAGTTGTGTAGCCAGAACTGGAGAAATGCTCACAAAGACCAGAGGCATCTTTAGCCACCTTTTTTACTTCATGTACATCTGGAGGAAGTTGGTGACTCTTTCTCTCACAATCCTGAGTAAGAGACCATGTGGTAAAGGAGAAAGCATTAGGGCCTTCTTTCCCCTCTGAAATCATATGTTGCCATTCAAGAAACAAGTCTCACTTCTTGGCCTTTTGGTTTGTTCTTTTCTATTCTGTGTGAAAGGAATATAGTCTCCAAACTTGGGAGTTTCAGAGTTTGGAAGAACAAGTCATAGGAATCTAAGAACTGGAATTCAGGCCAGGTATTGCAGTCAACCCAGCATAATTGCCCAAAGAGTAAGGGAATGGGAATGACCCTCAGGATCCAGCCCAAGGGGCCCTGGCAGTGACATAGCCTTGCAACTTGAGGTCAGAGGGATGGATTCTATGCAGGAGCTGAGCTAAATTTTGATGTCTCCTAGAGACCAGGGTGTTGTAAGAGAAAGCATGCGTCAAAGTACTGGGTAAAGTGTTTGTATGTTCGTTCTTGCTGTATCTTGTTATATCCCGTTGTAAAAACTAATTGATGTTAAGTGGTTAAATGGAACTGAGATGCTAGTCTTGGGTCCCCCTAAGAATGAAAGGAACACAACTAATGGGGGCTTCAAATTGATGTCTATAGAGAAGAGAAAATGCCCACAATTGCTCAGGGTGAACCCTCCCAAGGCTATGTAGTGTGTATGACCTTGTGAGAGCGGAGCTAGATCACATATGCTATAACTACAAAGCAGCAATCATTGGAACGATCTGGTATTGGTCAAAGAAACAGAACAGTTCAGTAGTAGATCAGATTAAGCACGCAATTCAGTTGTGATTCAACATGGTAGCTTAGTGTTTGATAAACTTCACAACATAACTACTATTAGAGTCAGGACTCTTTGTTCCAAAACTGTTTGTAAAATTAGCAGCAGTTTGGCAGAAAATTAGATTTAAACAAATATCATAGACAATAAATCACAATAAACTCCAAACAAATATATGATCTAAATTTAAAAGGTCATGAGAATTTGAGGAAATTGGAAAAAAATACTTTTCCATCACTTTCTAAGAGGATGATTTTTAATTGAATAAGGGATAGAAGTGATTATGGAATATAAAATAAAAAAGTCATTTACCAGATAGCTTGAATATGAAGGGAAGAAGTTAATTGGGGAAAAATCTTTGCAACAAATATCTCTTGATAAAGGCACATCATCCAACATATGTAAGGAATTAATATAAACATACAAGCTTGTTGTGAGGCTTAACTGAGATAAGGGATGCAAAATGGTTTGCAAAGCTTAAAGGACTACATAAATGCCAGTTATTGTTTCTCGTTGCTATTATTGTTGGCCGGCCATCAGTAGGCCTCTAGTGTGATGATGATTTTACTTCTTTAATCTTCTGCACTTCTGCTGAGCTCAGTCAATGCTTATAAAGCAATACAAGGGTGTGCTAATAAAATGTTTAACAATTTGACTCTATGAAAATTAACAAACAAAATTTATGCCTGCATACTTTTAATTTCGTTTGTATTATTAACCTTTTATTAAGTCTAGATTATCAATAAACTAATAAATCAAACCCTGATTTGTAGCAATTGATTATTTTTGAGGTGTTAATGCTCACACTGAAAATTTAAGAATTTGTTCTTGAAGTTAGAGCTGGCACCAGGAGGTCCCTACAAATGGATAAGGGCAAGAGCCATTTCTCAATAGATACATAGTCTAATCTAGAGCGTTGGACTGAATGTAATAAGATGAAATCCAAGCAAAATATATTTAAGGTCTTATATTTGGGTATAAAATATCAACTTCACAATACAATATGGGGAAGGTTGGTTAGATATCAATTATCAAAAAAAAGATCTGGGGGATATAATGTGATATAATCTATATATGAGATAACAATATATGGTGGCAAAAAAAGCTTGCATAATGTTGGGCTGCTTTCAGAGGCACATCTTTCAGGAACAAGGGAGGAGGAGAAGGGAAGGGAACAAAATTTAAGTGCCTACTATGTGCCAGACACTCTGCTAAGTGTTTTACAAATATCTCATTTGAATATGGAGGGGACTGTCCCTCTGTTTTTATGACCCTGGTCAGAATGTACTTAGAGTAATGTATTCAGTTCTGAGCAGCACAGTTTAAGAAACATGTTGGAAATCTAAAGAGTAACCCTAGGAGGTCAATCAGGATGCTGTATGGTCTTATGTTAATGTCATATGAAGAGTACTTGAAGAAAATGGGCATGATTAACCTGGAGAATAAAAGATGAAGGAGTGAAGGAAATGCTTGTGTTTAAGTATCTGAAGAACTTCCATGTGTAAAAGGGATTATTAGACCTGTTTGAATTTAGAGTGAAGACCCAGGAGCAATGGAGTAGAGTCTCGGAGCCACAGTAGGATCATATATGAAAACTGTGCTATAAATTGTAAAAATTTCTTTTTCCTCACACATTTAATCTTCTGGTAAACTGGAACCCTGTTCTGGGGAGGGTACCAAGCACAGTTATAGAGCCTAAAACACCCTAGAGCAGTGGTTCTCAACCTTCCTAATACCATGACCCTTTAATACTCATATGTGAGCGTATCTGCATGTGGGCAGACCTGCCTGGAGACAGATAGAGGAGCGGTGTCTCGATTCCTAAGACCATCGTAAATATGGGTTTTCTGATGGTCTTAGGCGACCCCCGTGAAAGGGTCATTTGACCCCTAAAGGGGTCATGACCCACAGGTTGAGAACCGCTGGTCTAAGAGAAAGAACAAGTAATTTTTTAAAAGAGAAATGGTAGCTATCAAAAACCTCATGGAAATTATTTTATTTATTAATAATTATAGAAATGAAAATTAAAACAGCTCTCAGAACTCAGCTCACATTCATCATAGAATTGATAACAAGATGAAAATGGTAACTTATAGAGAAGCTATAGGAAAATAAACACACTAATGAACTATTAATAAAATTATAAATTGGTCCTGCTGGTCCAGAAAAAAATTTGGAGTTATGTTTAAAAAGTGACTTAACTCCTACATATCCTTTGATTCAGGGATATGACAATCAGATACATACTAAAGAATGTCAAAGACAGTGGGTAAGATCTCTATATGCTACCTAAATTTATTTTTAAAAAATCATAGTAGTAATTTTTGGAGTGTCAAAGAAATGAAAGGAAAGCATGTGCCTATTGATTAGGAGAATCACTGAAAAAATTGTGTCATATGAATATAATGGAATATTAATGTAACATCAGAAATGAAGAAGAAGAATTCAGATAAACAAGAGAAGACCTGTATCAATCAATGTGGAGTTAAATTAGTACAATTAGGAGAATAACTTACATGGCTATGAAAACGTGAAGCAAAACAACACAGAAAATTTTTCAGAACTCTGAATGTAGTAACAAATCTTGATTCTAAAGGACTAATGATAAAGCATCCCCTCTGCCTCTTGGTGAAAAAAGTGGTGAAGTAAAGATGAAAAAATCAGGCAGACATTTTGAGATACAGCCAGTGAGCTGATTTATTTCATTTGATTTATATGTCATTTGCTGTAAGATAGAGTTACATTTGGGGAAAGAGAAAAGAGTCATTGGGAATAATAAGATTAATAAGGATATAATAAGAGAAAAGATGAAAGAGAAAATATGAAATGACAATAGGATATGGCAGTGATGGTTCTCATTGATTTTTCAGCCTCCAACAGCTTCTGTAAATTTTATGTGCAGTTGGCTCTTCTTTTTTCTCATATTGTTTCATATTCATTTTGTTGCCATATTTACCAACATATTTAAGGCCAGCCTGCCATATGTCCACTTTTGCATTAAAGTCAATGAGTATTCAAGTATAACTTTACTTAATTTGGTAGGACATATATTGCATTCTTCATAGAAATTTTCTCTCAATCCTCTGCAATAAATATTGTCATGTAACTATATTTGCCCTTACATTGGCCTTTTTCAAATGTTCATTATAAGCATTACAATCCAAAATAATTTTGTTGTTGTTGTTGTTTTTGGATATACAGTTAAACCCACTTCACCCACTTCTTTATTGTAAGGGGAATCTGTGACCCACCCATTTACTTAGCAGCAATATCCTTTTGTCTTCTCCTCTTATTTGTAACGAGACTGTCAAGTTTAATATGATTAAGGCTTCTCTAATAATATTTCAGATTGTTGTCATTGAATAAAGATCTCCTATTTAGAGTACCCATAGCTTAGTTCATTTTACCTGTGGTCTAAAAACAGTAAAACTCTGGCACCTGCTATCTATCCTCTTTCTGCCATTTTGACATCAGTGCCGTTACAGAAGGGGGCCATACGAGCCTGAAGGACATTTTGTATTTATGTTTGTTTCTCGGATGGCCATACTGACTGATTTACCACAATGACCAGTCTGCTAGATTTTTTTTGATTCTATTTTTCAATTAACAACCATTTATTTCTTCTCCCTCACACCCAAATAATTTAAAAGAAAAAACAAAGCTCTTACAATAAGCATGCATGGTGATTTGCAATGACCATCCCCACACACTTAAATTGCTCCTTTCAAAGCAGAGAGACTTTTTCCTTGGACTGTATCTAAATATTTCCTATTGATGGGTGCACACAAATTGCCCTGTTATCGACTTTAAAATATTATAATTATTTTCCCCTCTGGGCTCAGGAATAAAGATATTCATGATTTAAGTAGAGGAAGTGACAATATGAGTTCTGCAGATTGTACCCTCCCTCTCTCATTAACAGGGGTGCCTAATCTGAGGTCCTAATTAAAAAAAACAACTATAACTGTATTTCAAAATAATTGCTTTCCTGTCTACTTCATGCCTTTAAAACCATCCCTCTGAGAAGGAATTTGCAGGCTTCACCAGCCCTGACTCTTGGAAGCTCCCAGCAGCCTCACTGAGACATGGGGCCTAGAGTGGCTGGCTTGCTTCTTCCTTTTTCTTCGGGGAGCCACTACCTTTCAGCATCCCAGTGGAGGCAGGGAGCACAGAGAGAACTATCAAGCTTATTGCTCTTTGCCCCAGGAGCCAAGAGGTGCCCAGAAGGCAATGTGGAAGTGGCCCCTGACTATGGTCTTTGCTGGGGTCTGCTCCCCAAGCCAGGGCAGGAGAGCAGAGCCAGGGCTTGGAGTCAGAGCAGTCACAGGGCAGACAGGTGGGTCCAGAAACCTTAGCAGCAGCTCCGACAGAGGGGCAGGGAGCGATCAGTTCCCTAGCCCTTCCCTAGATTATCCCTTGGATTCTTTCTTTGGCCCTGGACACCAGGACCAACCTCCTTTCTCATCTTTCTATGACCTCTGATGGAGAGAGAAAGGTGAGAAAGGACACCTATTCTATTTCTTTTCTACTTCCTTCTCAACTAATGTGGTTAGATAAAGTTGAATGCCTATGTAATATAGATTAAAGGTTCTTTTCTGAGAGTCTGTGAACTTAAAAAAAAGTATTTTAACTGTACTTCCGGAAGTTTCCTTTGAAATATTATATATTTCATTTTGTACATTTAAAAACATCATTCTGAGAAGAGCTCCTAAGGCTTCACCACATGTCCAAAGGGATCAAAGACATAAAGAAAGGTTAAGAACTGCTGATATAGAAGGTCAAGACTGAGCTAGAAATATCTCTCAAAGTAGGGTTAGCAACTCAATAGCTACAGATGCTCCTGTTTTTATGATTTTGAACAATATTTTACATCTATCCCTAAATTAGAACTCAGAATCCTCTCTAGGAGGATTTTTTCTTTGCTTGGATGTTTGAAGTACTGTAGCAAATTCAGGGTAGTGCATTTATACTCAACAGGGCTGTCTTGTGCCTGCAATATGTCAGAAAGAGTCTTTAATGAGGTCTCAGCAGCTTGAGTAGAGCACTGCCTGGTGCACAAATTACATATTATACTTTCTCAATGTTTAATTGAGATAATAATGCCTTTTAGCAGGCTTATGAAAGGCAGCTGAGGTACTAATACAGGTTGATATTGGTTAATGCAGCACCTGAAGCATTCCATGGAGTACACAGTAAATGAACATACATCCTATATCAGAGGTGGGAACTCAAGGCCACATTTGGTCATCTAGGTCCTCAAGTGTGGTGGCCCTTTGACTGAATCCAAACTTCAAAGAACAAATCCCCTTAATAAAAGGATTTACTCTGTAAAACTTGGACTCAGTCAAAAGGACCTAGAAGGTCACATGTGTCTTTGAGGCCACAGGTTCCCCACCCCTGTCCTACATTTTGGTCACTAAAATAGCAGAACCTATTAGTTTAAATTCTACTGATATATCCTTCCAGAAAGCAAGGCCATCTCCACACCACAATGAGGCATTAGAATTGACTTGTGGAAGTTTTGCCATACGTTTCTCCATAAATAGGACACATTTAAAACAGATGAAATCAATATAAATCTATACCAAGTAACAAAAATATCTGCCAGAGCAAATTTTGTGGTTCTTCTATCTAAGGTAATATTACATATTCATAACTCCATTAGGCTTAGAATATTTTATTAGAAAGTCTCAAAAGCACAATGTTTACAATTTCCATAAAGTCTATGTTCAATTAGACAACTTTAAAAGAATGGAGTACTTTTATGTAGCTAATAAAATATGTAGTGTATATAGAATCAAAAGGGTGAGGTAACCATTCATGAAAGCTGGAGAAAAATCAAGGGACAATATCTGACCAGTATCTAGGCTGTTTTATTTATCACCATTTTCGGTTACAACTGAGCTTTTCCATGAAGGGAAAAACTCATTTGGTATCAAAAGGAAAAAGATACGTAGTCATTAAAATAAACAATAATAATTGACATCATACTGCATTTCAAATGTGCAAGAAAAATGATCAAATGTCCTTGCTAATGCAATTAATAGACCTCCAAATTATTCAAGCTGATGAGGCTCAGAAACAACAGATACTTTGCAACATCTATCCTTATTAAGACTAGGCATCAAGGTCACCTTCCATACCTATGGAGCCTGGCTGCGGCCATTACTTTCTACCCCTGACCTTTTTCCCTGTTCTTACAAGTGATGAATGTTGGTGATAATAATGATTCATAAACCCAGCCCAGTCTTCCTCAGCTATTGGGATTGTGTAGTAGTGGTTATGAACTAAGAAGGATGGTGAATATGACGTAGAATTTTCTCTCCTTCTTGTAACCCTTAACCTTGCCACATGCAAATAGCACTAAACTTCTACATAGCCCTTTATTACCCCATACTCAAGGCTGTCTTTACCTTCACTGAGTTCTTATATTGGCTGTCACACTTGTCAACTTTACTTTGAGATTTCTAATCTAATCAAATGGTAATTGCTTTTTATCATTGATATAATTTGATGTTTACTGAATGCTTGGAAGAGTTAACCAATATAATCTAGAAAAGAACCTTTCAAAGATGGAGTCCTACCATCAGAAAGTTTATAAAACAACAACTATTGGATTTAGTAGCCCTTAAAAGTTTACAAAACTCATAATATATATTATCTCTTTTGAATCTAAATAATTGGAAAGAATGAACAATAGAAACTTTTTTTGTTGTTGTTGAACTCTTACAAATAAAATAGTTATATGCCTTGATAACAATGTTGGAAACAAGCAAAAGAGCTTAATTTAATGAAGAGGCACTATTTGCCAATAATAATTGTGATATATTCTCACCTCCATTTCATTGAGATATGTATTATAAAAGAGGATCTCTTTAACAGGCAGTTGTTTTTTTGACTTTATTCTTTGGATACTTTTAATTTCCATTTAAGCAGAGTCAAAGTTCTGAAAGTGATGTGATTTGAAGTGAAAATTGAGCCAAGAGAAGTAGTCTTTGGATATGAGGTAGAAGTGTTTTCACTGGCTATAGCCTGTGCCTGGAATGTGCTCCCTTCTCATCTACCTTGTGTCTTCCCATTTTTCTTTCAATTCTCAGCTAAAATCACACCTTCTCCAAGAAGCCTTTCTTAATCTTTCTTAATCTGAGTATCTTCCCTCTGAGATTATACCCAATTTATCATATATTTCTCCATATACCTATCATTTATACATAATTTGCATATTATTTACCCCCATTAAACTGTGAACTTCTTGAGATCAGGAACTGTTTTTTGCACTTAGAAAGACTGGCACATAGTAGGTGCTTAATCAATATTAGTTGACTGACTGAATAACTGTTTCAGATATATGGATTAGTATGGATGGATGCTTATACTCTAGGGCAGTTGAAAGAGTGATGACCTAGTTGCTTACTGAGATAAAAAAGCTATAATAAGTTATATCAGATGATTTCTTAGGTTCCCTTTGAACTCTAACAACCTATGCTCTTATGAAATGTGAAAATATAGTTTCATTTAAAAATTATTATTTCTTTAGCTAGGCTCACAGATGATCATCATTTTAGAACTCCGGATTTTTCTTGTTGGTAAACCCTAAGCTCTTTTTGGGACGGGTAGGTGGCACAGTAGGCAGAGTGCCAGACCTGAAGTCTCATCTTCTTGAGTTCAGATCTAAGCATCAGACATTTACTAGGTGTGTGACCATGGGCAAGTCACTTCATCCAGTTTACCTCCGTTTCCTCAATCTATAAAATAAGCTGAAGAAGGAAATGACAAACCACTCCAGTTTCTTTGCCAAGAAAACCCCAAATGGAATTATGAAGAGTTGGACATAACTGAAAAATGACTGAGCAATAAGAAACAACCAGTGTGAGCATATTCTCCTACAAATAATCTTTTCTATATACCAGAGCAATAACTAGTAATTCAGTATACTGGCAAATAGTGCCAACTAGGACAAATGACAGAAAACACAAATCAATTTTTGGTTCATTATGGGAAAATAATTCAACACATAATTAAGACAAATTTACTTGATTGTAAAGAAGTCTTTGAACAGGCTGCCTTCCATGCCTGGAATTCATTTTCTTCTCACCTTCACCTCATAAAATATGTTGCTTCCTTCAAAGCTCAGCTCAAGTACCATCTCCTGTAAGAAGCCGATTTAGATTGTCCCAGATGCAAGTGTACTCTCCTGAGAAATTATTTTTATATATTTTGTTTATAATTTTCTGTGTACATCATATAAATGTACAATAGAATATAAGCTCTTTGAAAGTGGGGACAGTTTTATTTTTGTCTTTGTATTCCTAGCATCTTGTATAGTACCTCAAACATAGTTAGAACTTAATGAATGTTCGTGGAAGGAATGAATGATTTACCATCAAGTCTCACAGTCTTTGAGGTGGAAGTAACTTTGTTGGTCATCTGATTCGACCCATAGGGACTGGGGGAGAGAAAGCTTCTTCAAATATAGTATACTGAGGCAAACAGGGTTAAGTGACTTGCTCAAGGTCACCCAGCTTGTAAGTGTCTGAGGTGAGATTTGAACTCAGGAAGATGAAACTTCAGACTCCAGGCCCTGTGCTCTATCCACTGTGCTGCCTAGCTCTGCTTTAGCCTATTTAAAATTAGTACTGTAAAATTAAGTGGCTTGACCACGGTTACACAATTAGTTTGTCAGAAGCAAGTTGGAAACTCAGTCCACCTCTCTCTCTCTCCCCCCCCCTCTCCCTCTCTCTCTCTCAGTCTTTCTGTCTCTCTTCACTTCTCTCTCTCTTTCAATCTTTCTCTGTCTCTTTCTCTCAATCTCTCTCTTCCCTTCTCTCTCCCTCAGTCTCTCTCTCTCTCAACCTCTCTCTTTTTCTCTCTCTTCACTTCTCTCTCTCTTTTTCTCTCTTTCAATCTCTGTCTCTCTCTGTCTCTCTTTCTGTCTCTCTACTCTGTGTAACATACTACTGCTAAGATTATGGATGCATAAAATAATGATTGAAATGTATATAATGCTTTACACACTATATCTCATTTGATCCTCTCAAGACCTCCATCAGGTAATACAGACTTTTTAATCTCTGCTTTATTGATGAGGAAACTGAAACTCAGAGAGGTTTATGACCCCATACTCACAAATGTCATAGGCAGGACTTAGGCCCAGGTCTCTTCTGATTCCAGAGTCAACATTCTTTCTGTGTCATTTAATTCTCAGTTTCATTTACACTTACTTTAAGGAAAGCCTTATGTATTCTTGTCTTTCATAGCTCAAATCAGAATCTTTTTTTGTGACAGTACATAAATGTAAACTCTCTCCTTTAATTGACTTCAAAACCTATTATCAGTCACCATTCCACAAAACATAACAAATTATTGCTGTGATTTAAGTGTTTCAAAGAAAAAGAAATTAGGAGAGTAAAATGAAAAGACTGATAAGAGTTTTAAGATATATTAGTTATTTTGACCATAAAGAAGATTTTTGGAAATAAAAACACATGCTCAACTTGATTCAAACTCAAAATATTTGAAACAGAAAGTAAACAAGTAATATAATAGGATAGAATTATGCAAACTACAAAGGTAAAATTATTGCCTAGGGTGAGCATTGCTGTGTTCTTATAATCCATTAAAAATATATTGAAGATAACCTTTTAATAATTCTTTAAAATGTTAGCCTTGCTTTTATTTTTTTCTTGTTGTAGTAAATCCATAAGACACTTGCTTTAAAATACTTTTGCAGAAATGTTGGTGTTGGTTATCAGTACCTTATGTAAATGAAGTGCCACTATTCAGCTCCTGGGAATCAAAGCCTTGGATATTTTTATTACTTTAATCTTTTCGAAGGTGTCCACAAAGGAATTTGGGTACTGTAACATTTTTCACTCTTGGAACATATGGCGTTTCATTAAATAAGTGTGCTATTTTCTTAGACTCTCTCTTGAACATGGCACATGTTCAAGGAGTAAATTTGGGACATTAAAACTTTGGTAGGGGCTCATTTTATCCGATCTTCATAAAAATCATATATAGGGAATCAATGTAAAGGATCAGGATACATTTCTATCTTATCCAATAATCAGCCAACAAGCATTTATTAAGCATTTTCTATGTGCCTGGTTCTTCCCCACTCCCTTCCTCCCCCCCTCCAATTAATTTATTTAATTTTAGTTTTCAACATTCACTTCCACAAACTCTTGGGTTTTAAATTTTCTCCCTCTCACTCCCTCTCCCCCTCCCCAAGATGGCATACAATCTGATAAATGCTCTAAATATACATTCTTATTAAACATATTTTCACATTAGTCATATTGTAAAGAAGAATTAGGATGAATGGGAGAAACCACGAGAAAGAGAAAAAAAAACAAAAAAAAAAGAGAGGAAGAGAGCAAGTAGTATGATTTGATCTGCATTCAGACTTCATTGTTCTTGCTCTGGATGTAGATTTTCCATCATGAGTCTTTTGGAGTTGTCTTAGATTCTTGCACTGTTGAGAAGAGCTAAGTCTATCAAAGTTAGGCATTGTACAATGTGGCTGTTACTGTGTACAATGTTCTCTTGTTTCTGCTCATTTCACTCAGCCTCAGTTCAAATAAGTCTTTCTAGGTTTTTCTGAAGTCCACCTGCTCATCACTTCTTATGGAACAGTAGTGTTCCAATGTAATGGAGTGTTCCATTACATTCATATACCACAACTTGTTCAGCCATTCCCCAATTGATGGGCTTCCCCTCAATTTCTGATTCTTGGCTACCACAAAAAGAGTTGCTATAAATATTTTTGTACATGTGGGCCCTTTGTCCATTTTTATGATCTCTTTGGAATACAGCCTAGAAGTGGTATTGCTGGATCAAAGGGTATGCACATTTTTTATAATCCTTGGGCATAGTTCCAAATTGTTCTCCTGAATAGTTGGGCAGTTCACAACTCCACCAACAATGCTATGTGCCTGGTTCTTACAAAGAAAAGTAAAAGTGGCTGCCTGCCCGCATGGAACTCACATTCTAATGAGGGAGAAAAAGGCAAATAAATAGGTACATGTAAGAGATATATAGAATAGGTAAGGTAATCTTAAAGTGGAAGACTCTAGCAGTTGGGGGAACTATGAGAGTTCTCTTGTGGAATATGCAATCTGAGCTGAAAAGGGATCTTTGAGGCAGAGGTGAGGAAAGAGAGCATGTTAGGAATGAAGGACAGTAAGTGAGTACAAAGGCATGGAATTTATTAAGGTAGAAATATAAGTAGAAATATAACATATCCTCTTTTCTGACTTACTGTCTTTTTAGTTACAGAGGGCTTCTCCTTGCCCTTTAACCCTTCAATTTCTCCTTCCTTCTTCCTCCTCTTGTTTTATGCTACTGTTATATCTCCTTTTGTTTTCTTAGTAGGTAACTTCAAGCCTTTTAAATAACCCTTATATTAATCCTTGACTATTTTAATAATAATAACTAGTATTTGTGTAGCACTTTCAAGTTTTGCTAAGCACTTTACAAATAGTATTTCATTTGATTCTCACAACTTTGGGAGTTGGTGCTGTTATTATTCCTATTTTACAGATGAGGAAACTGAGGAGGTGGTGGTTAAGTGGGACTGTATAGCTAGTAAATGTTCACACTGAGTCTTCCTAAGTGCAAAACTCTATCCACTGAGCCACCCAGTTCTCTAACCATTTTTTATCTGGGTAGAAAATCACTTAATTAATATTGCTTTGGGACAGAATAATGTGGCAATCAAGACTTTATGGTAGAAATAATTTACATGTTTTCTGAGCACACACACTGAGATCACATCTAAAATTCCCTCAGCTGGTTCTTTTTTTTTCTTTTTTTTTTGTTCTTTTTTTAAAATTTTTTAAAATTTTTTTATTTTTTTATTTTTTTTAATTTTATTTTAGTTTGCATCATTCATTTCCACGAGATTTTGAGTTACATGTTTTCTCCCCATCTTTCCCTTACCCACCACCCCAAAACAGCCATTCCAGTGTATCCAGTGAGAGTAAGGTTGACTCTTTCCCTTTGCCTTCCTGTTCTCCCCCTCTATTGTAACAATTCTCTCTTGCCTCTTCCATGAGATGCTCAACCCCATTCTGATTCTCCCTGTCTCCTCTCAATCTAATCCTCTCTCTCCTCACAATTTCACCATTTGGAATATTATCCCTTCCTATTCAATTGATCTTATGCCCTCCATGGATTCATTTATACATATACTCAGATATGTACTTGTTTGCATATGTAAACCCTGTTATATAAATTTATGTGTATGTATATGTATATATACATTTGTATTCCCTTGCCCTATC
>CM053580.1:392955579-393026280 GCA_028627135.1 Pseudochirops cupreus | reverse complement strand
CTTTAAGGCAATCTTCATGTTTATCGGAAGCCCGGTGGGGGAGCTCTGGCTGTGCTGTCCTGTAGCTCTCTGCCTTGGTCCTTCTTTTCTTCAAAGAAGGAATCTAGGGTTTGGTTGCTGTTCTTACCCTGCTTCTTATGCTTATTCTTACTCATGGTTGGTCAGTCCATGATTTTTTTTTTAATCTCTGTGGGGCTCTTCTTCCAGAAGGGAAAGCTCTGTCCCAAATCGCTGGGGTCCTCCCGGCTGCCATAGCTGTCAGGAAGGTTCTGGGTCCCTTTCCCACTTCCAGCTCACTGGATAAAGAAGACTCACAGGACCAAAGCCCAACACCGCGATCTGGATCCAGGCTGCTCAACATGAGAGCACTTGGCCTCTGAACGATTGCTTAGTCCTCCTGCAGTCTGCAGGCTGAGGGCGTGGAAGCTGCAATGCAGAGGCGGGTGTAAAACCTTTGCCTTTTGCTTTCCAGCCCTGGAGGCCTTTTGGCCAGATCACTTTTGTCCCCCAATTTCGCAATTCTCACTGACCTAGTTCTGAATGTTGCAGCTGCTGCTAATCCGCTGACCAGAGGTCCGAGGCTCCTCCTGTCCAGCTGCCCCCAGGGCTTAGCCAGGGCTTCAGGCCAGGCTGGTTTCAGTTCGCAGTGCTGATATGGTTCCTTGTAGCCGAGCTGACTTTAGTGGAAAGTATATTTGTGTGAGTCTAGGATTAGTTTAGAGTCATATTTTATGGATATTTTGGGGTGGCTATGTGAGAGCTGTGATATGTTGCTGCTCCTACGCCACCATCTTGGCTCCACCCCCCCTCAGCTGGTTCTTAATTTCTGTCTAACAATCATTTTATTAACTCTATTATTCTAATTAACTCTCTTTCAAATTCCACATAGCATTTCTCTCAGACCATTTCTATTCTAAGTTCCCAACTTTTACTTCTCCATGATCCATTAACATTTTTGCACTTTTGCTCTGTCATCATTAGTCAACATCTCTTCACTTGAAGTCTATATGATTAACTTAACCTGACTTCTTCCTACCCTGGCCCCCATCTTGCTGACTGCTCTCCTCTTATTTCATCTCCTTGAGGATCCGTGTAGATGATCCTGAATGACTTGACCTCATACTTTTTCATTCTCTTCAACTTCTGATTACCTGTATCTCTCTACTACACTTCAGTCCACCCACAATCACAGTCACACCCACAACCTTATAATTTCTTATCATTAACTACTAACATTCTCTGTCAAGGATTATGAGTAAATAATGGCTATAAATTTTTAAAAATGACTCCTTTTTAGTATGGTTGGTTTTCTAGTTGAATTCATACCTTCAAACTCAAAGGGTTTTTTGTTTGTTTTGTTTTGTGATTTCATTTTAAGTATGTATGCCTATCTTCTTTTCAAAATCACTTAAGATATTGGCATTTTTTTCCCCATTCATTTCATCCTTAGGTAGTGCCTCATGAGTTTGTGTTAAGTGTAGATTTTCAGTGTCCTCAGGTTCTTTATTTGTTCATATAGTTTGGAGATTAAGAATTTTTTATGGTTATATCTATTTAAAAACCCTGTTTTCAATTTTTTTTATAGATCAGTGAGAATGGTAGGTTTTAGCTATAGCATTTTTATGACTTTTTCTCCCCCCCCCCCCCCCAGGACGTGATTAATAGATTCTTTCTGTCTTAACTTTGTTCTCTGGTTGGAATAGATCTGGATTTTTCTTTCATTTATACTTTCTTGACATAGTATATAAATTTTTATTGTGGTTTTCAGAGAGTTCAATGATCTTTAAATGATCACCACTTGACCTATCTCCCAGTTAAATTTTTGTTGATGTCATATCTCATATTTTCTCCAATTTTTTCCAGTCTTTTAAATTTCTTTGTTCTAATATTTCTTGCTGTCCCATGGAAACATTGATTTCTGTTTGTCTATTCTAGTTTTCAAAGCATCTGTTACTTGGATATGGTTTGCCACTTTTTTATCTAAGTTATTCTCCTTCCAAGTAGTTCCTCCACAATTTTGCTTCTTCTTTTCTCTCCATTTTTTCTAGGTATTCATGTAGTCCTTGTAGAAAGTTTATTCTTTACTTCATGTCTCAGTTTATATTTATTACAGTTACTCAATCTTTTTGTGGGGGAGAAGGTAGAGGTGGTTTATCTAGATATATAATAATTATTTATAATAGCTGGTGTTTTCTTTGATATACTTCTCTTTTCAGCTTTAGAGTCTGAATTAGGACTTTCTTCCAGGACATTGCTCTGCCCCTGCTGAATATTGGTTGGGATAGTTAGCCCTACTTTGTTTCCTCTCAGTTCCTGGGTTCCTGCACTGGCTTCCATTTCCTGGGATTATTTTTTCCACAATCCCCCATGATGGTTGATGTGGATCTTTAGGGCTCCCTATGGTATCTTAGAACAAAGTATTAAGGATCTCAGGACACCTAGACCATCTATGTAAGTGCTGTGCTAGGCCTCTCTGATGGCTGTTGCCTTCTGGGGCTTCCAAGGACTCCACTCTCATTTTCTCAGTTGTGGAGTGGGAAGAGGTTTCCACTCCTGCTGCCTCTGGACACAGAGACTTTCAAACTATACATTTTTTTGGCTTGTGGCTGGTTGTGTTGGTGGGACTTGGCTTGTTTCTATGGGTTAGTGATACCTTTGCTAGAAGCCCCCATGGACTTCTAGCCAACTTTCTGTGTAGTTCTGGGGTGGAAGTTTCTTGTTTATTATTGGATTTTGAGTCAGTTATTCAGTTTGGTGACAATTTCAGATTTTTGTGGGAATATGAATATGGGAGCTTAGAGATAGTCATGTAGCCAGCTAACCTGGAAGTCACTTCCTTCCACTTTTGCAGTAATGGTGGCAGAGAGGTAGTAATAAAGGGGAAGAGGGTACCTTTAAGAATCACACAGTTTTTAAACTGTTTATGAACTATCTATGAGCTATTGGTACTCCAAGTAAGAGATTCTTGTTCAATGATTCACAAATGAACACAGTATTAGAGGAACTGAATTGTGTTCACCCTGGAATTGTTGCTATAATGAAAATAGGAAACAAAAAGAAGTTTCAGCTACATAGAAGGATGGTTTAGAGCTTCTCTGTTTAGGGGGCAAAAACGATGACAATAGTTGCAACTTGTGGGCTAACAGCAGTTTCAGAAAATATCAAGGTAGAAAAATTATGCAATGAGACCTTCAAAATTAATTCAACATACATTTGGATGCTTGGTGATGCCAATGAAAAAGTGGAAATAGGTGAGGAAGAGCAAAAAAAAAATTGGAAAATATGGTTCAGGAATAATAAACAAGAAAGACCAAAGGTTTATAAAACCACAAAGAAGTCCAATGACAATACATCATGAATCCTTTCTTTTAGAGTTGTATGTGCTGTCTTCTATTTTTTAAAAATATTTTTTTCAATTCTTCTTTACAACATGACTAATGTGGAAACATATTTAATATGAATGAATATGTAGATCTTATATCAGATTGCATGCTCTCTTGAGGAGAGAGGAGGGAAAGGAGGGGAAGAAAATTTAAAAGCCAAAATCTTATGGAAGTGAATGTTGAAAGCTAAAAGTAAATAAATTAATTTAAAATATTTTTCAATTACATGTAAAAATAATTTTTTACATTAGTTAAAAAAAATTTTAGTTAAGTTTTTTTTTTCCCTCTCTTCATCTTCTTTCCTTTGAGAGGCAAGGAATTTGACACAGTTATACGTGTGCAGTCATGAAAAACATATTTTCATATTAGTCATGTTATGAAAAAAGAAACAGACCAAAAGGGGGAAAACATGAAAAAAATACAGAAAATGAAAAATAGTATGCTTCAATTTGCATTCAGACATCATCAGTTCTTTCTCTGGAGATGAGTAGCATTTTACATCATAGTCCTTTGGGATTGTCCCACATCACTGTATTGCTGAGAATAGTTGTCATTCAAAGTTGATCATCATACAATATTGCTATTACTGTGTACAACGTTTTCCTGGTTCAGCTTACTTCACTTTACATCTGTTCATGTAAGTCTTTCCAGGTTTTTTAGAAGGCATCCTTCTCATCATTTCTTATAGAATAATAGTATTCCATCAAAATCATTATTGGACATCCCCTCAATTTCTAGTTCTTCACCACCACAAAAAGAGTTGCTGTAAATATTTTTGTGCATCTCAATCCTTTTTCTTTGTCTTTCAGATCTAGTAGTAGTACAGATCTAGTAGTAGTACTACTAGGTCAAAGGGTATGCATGGTTTTATAGTCTTTTGGGCATAGTTCCAAATTGCTCTCCAGAATGTTTGGATTACTTCACAACTCCACCAAGAATGCATTACTGTCCCAATTTCCCCACATCTTCTCCAATATTTGTCATTTTCCATTTCTATCACAGCAGCCAATCTGATAGGTGTGAGGTGGCACCTCTTGTTTTAATTGTTTTAATTAGCATTTCTCTTATCAATAGTGATTTAGACTTTTTAAAATATGACTATAGATAGCTTTGATTTCTTCATCTAAAAACTATTCAAATCCTTTGACCATTTATCAATTGGGGAATGATTCTTATTCTTATAAATTTGATTTTGTCCTTTATATATTTGAGAAAATAAGCCTTTATCCATGGCCTATTCTGTGCTCCTCTAATTGGCTTTTTATGATATCATCCTTTATGTCTCTAAATCATGTAATCCACTCTACTATGTACTTCTGTTATATGGGTGAGTTCATCCCATTCACATTGACAGTTACAATTAGTAACTGTGTATTTCCCTCCATCCTACTTCCCTCTTCCCCCCCCCCCCATTTATACTTCTTTCTCTCTGCTTTCCCCCCATCCCTTCTCAAAAGTGTTTTTGTTTTTGACCACCACCTCCCCCAATGCACCCTCCCTTTTATCATTATATTAACCCTCCCTTCCTACTTCTCTGTGGGGTAAGATGCATTTCTATATGCAACTGAGTATGTATGTTATCCCCTCTTTGAGCTAATTCTTATGAGAGTAAGGTTCAAGTGCTGTCTTCTACTTGCTCTTCCCCCCATCTTCCCCTTCACCCTAAAAGCTCTTTTGTGTCTCTTTTATATGGGATAATTTACCCCCCATTCTCTTTCTCCATTCTTCCTTCTAGTGTGTCCCTCTCTTACCCCTAAATTTTAATTTTTTTGGATATCATCCCATCATACTCAACTCATACCTGTGCTCTCTATGAATATTCCTAACTGCCCAATGATGAAAAAATTCTTAGGAAATATAAGTATTATTCTCCTATGTAGGAATGTAAATGCTTTAACCTTAGTGAATTCCTTATGATTTCTCTTTCCTGTTCATCTTTATATGCTTCTCTTTAGTCTTGGATGGATAGTCATCTGAAAGTCAAATTTTCTATTAATCTCTAGTCTCTTCATCAGAAATGTTTGAAAGTCTTCTGTTTCATTAAATATCCATTTCCCACTTCCCCCCACCCTTTGCCCCATAATTATTATACTTAGTTTTACTGGGTAGATGATTGCTGGTTGTAATCCTAGCTTTTTTGCCATCTGGAATATATTCTACACCTTCTGATCCTTTAATGCAGAAGCTGTCAAATCTTGGGTTATCCTGCCTATGGCTCAATATTTAAATTGTTCTTTCTGGCTGCTTATAATATTTTCTTCTTAACCTGGGAGCTCTGGAATTTGGTTATAATATTCCTGGGAATTTTCATTTTGGGATCTCTTTCAGGAAGTGAGTGGTGGATTCTTTCCAATTCTATTTTTTACCCTGTGGTTCTAGTATATCAGGATAGTTATTCTTGATAATTTCATGAAATATGATGTCTGGGCTCTTTTTTTAATCATGGCATTCAGGTGGTACAATAATTCTTAAATTATCTCTCCTGGATCTATTTTCCAGGTCAGTTTTTTTTTCATTGAAATATTTCACATATTCTTCTATTCATTATTTTGATTTTGTTTTACTCTTTCTTAATATCTCACATGTTCATTAGCTTCTACTTGCTCAATTCTAATTTTTAAGGAATTCTTTTTTCAGGTTTTTTTGGGTACCTTTTTTCCATTTGGCCAATCCTACTTTTTAAGGAATTCTTTTCTTTAGTGGATTTTTGTACCTCTTTTAACATTTGGCTTATTCTGTTTTCTTAAGAATTTCTTTTCCTTACTATTTTTTGTGCCTTTTTTACCAAGCTATTGATTTTGTTCCATGATTATTTTGTATCACTCTCATTTCTTTTCCCAATTTTTCCTCTACCTTTCCTAAGTGATTTTCAAAATCCTTTTTCAGCTCTTCCAGAAATTTTTTTTTAGCTTTCTGGAGGGCAGGGCAGTTGGGGTTAAGTGACTTGCCCAAGGTCACATGGCTAGTAAGTGTTAAGTGTCTGAGGCCAGATTTGAATTCAGGTCCTCCTGACTCCAGGGCCAGTGTTCTATTCACTGTGCCACCTAGCTGCCCTTCTGCCTGAGACCCATTCAAATTTTTCTTTTTTTTCTCTTTCTTTTATTTTTTATTTATGGAATAAAATAAGCATTTCCATAACACAGTACAATAAAAAAAGATAATTGTATATTAAGCTGCAAATCTACTTTGCACAACTTGCTGTTTCTTTAAAACATACCAAAAAATCATCATGTAAATTTCTTTTTTCTTCCCTCACCCCATAGATGGCTGCCATTAGACACAAATATATACATATATATGTATATAGATATGTGTATGTATGTACATATATGTACATATGTATAGATTTATGCATATGTAATATTATTCTACACATACTTCTATTTACCAATTCTTTCTCTGGATGCAGATAGCACCTTTCTCTATATGTCTTTTGTAGCTAATTAGGGTATTTATAACAGACAAAATAACTTATTTGCTCAAAGTCATTCTTACAACAAAATTGCTGTTACCATATACAATGTTCTCTTAGTTCTATTCATTTTGTTCTTTATTATTTCATGCACATCTTTCCATGTTTTTCTAAAACCACTGAGTTCATCATTTCTTATAGCACAGTAGTATTCCATCACAACCACATACCATAACTTGTTCAGTCATTCCCCAATTGGCGGGTGACTCTGTAATTTCTTGTTCTTTGCCACAACACGAAGAGCCACTATAAACTCTTTAGAACATGTAGCTTCTTTTCCTTTTCCCCTAATCATTTTTGGAAATAGACCTAGTAGTGATATTGCGGGTAGGCAATTTAATAACTCTTTGGGCATAATTCCAGATTGCTCTCCAGAATTGCTGGATCAGTTTACAATTCCACCAACAATGAATTATATTTTTTGGAGGGGGGTTGCATGTAGCTGTTTTGACATTGTTGTCTTCTACTACATTTGTGTTTTGATCTTCCCTGTCACTATAGTAACTTTCTGTGATCAGGTTCTTTTGTTGTTGTTTGATCATTTTTCTACTCTATTTCTTGACTTTTAACTTTATGTTAAAGTTGGACTGTTATCCTAGGGGTGGGAAGGCAGTGTCCCAAGGTTCAGGTTTTTTTGCTGCTGTTTTCAGAGCTAGTTCTGGAGGTCTGTAAGTTTTCAGCTCTTCCGAGGTGGTATGATCTAGACAGAGGTGTGGTCACTGCTCTCCTGGCCTGTGCTCTGGTCTATGAGCAACCACAAGCACTCTTTTTAGCCCTGGAACTATGTCTAGGGTCCCCATTCCTACTAGGGTTCCTCCTCTCCCTGGCACTGAGACTCAGAATCACATATGGGCAATGCAACAGAGTCCTGTTCCCTGTGAACCAAATGGTCCCCTATAATCTCCCACTGACCAGTTGTCCATCTGTGGGCTGAGCCCTCTGGAAACTACCCCAACAAATTCAGTAGTCCCCAGGGCCTGCTACTGGCTTGCTAAATCAAGGCCTGCACAAGATTGTATTTTACTCTCACCCCCTATGAGACCTTTCTAGCCAACCTTCTAAGTTGTCTTGGGCTGGAAAATGTTTCACTCTCTCCTTTTCTTGTTTCTGTGCTTCAAAATTAATTTTGAGGTGTTTTTTTTAAATGTTATGTAGACATGAATTTAGGAGAGCTCAGGCAAGTCCATGCCACCATGGCTCCATCCTCTTCCTGAATACTTTTTTTAAGAAAAGAATTGGAAGATGTTAGATATGACAAACCCCAAATAACATCAAGAAAATTTTAAGATGATTTTATGTTAGACAGGAAATGATTCATTACAAATGTGTGAGTTATTCTTATGTGACAAGAATTATATTTATAACACAAATTGATGAGTATGAGCTCTGTGTCTCAGATCTTACCTACTGACAAAGTTTCTTACTGGTGCCCAGGAGGTAGAGACATTGTGAAAAGAGCTGAAGAGGGACTGGAAAGGAGTCAACAGGAAACAAAAACCTGTGAGGTGGATGCCTACATAGTGCCCTAATTGCTTGTCTGTGTGGCTAACTTCCTGTTTAAAATCTCCTGTGAGAAGGGCTTGGTGAAAGATGGCAGACCCAAGGAATAGGCAGAAGTTTTCCATTCTGATTGGACCATGTTTTCACTATCTTAGGTACAGAACTGGAAACCACCTCTGAGGCTTCCTGGTACAACCCCCTCATTGTACAGATGAGAAAACCAGAGCCAAAGGGGGCTGTGACATTTTCAGATTCACTCAGTTGATAAAACATTGAAGGTGGAACTTGAACCCAGATCCTCTACTTTCAGAACCAATGCTTTTTCTACTCTACTGCCTCCACTATAGGCATGAGTGCTCCACTCAGAAAGAGGTAGAACTAGGGCAAAGAAGCATCTAGTGTTATGGGAATGAGAGCTTGGAACTTCTCTGGAGCTCCTTTGTCTGTCGAATGTGGCACACACAATCACCTAGGTAAGGATGAATTACAGAATTAGTCTGGTGACTAGCAGTGCAAATTGAGGGCTAAATTTCAGTCAGTTGCATGTGTACAGACCATTCATGTACTTATTAAAGCAAAGACAAAAATTAATAGACAACAGAAGAATTAAATAATAAAAAGATGCACGGCACTCAGACCCATGAATATGCCTTATTGATGAACATCAGAAATAGGAAATAAATGAAGGAAAGTACATCATCATCAAAAAGTAACAATTTTACACTGACATTTAACTGATGTAAATCAATTGCCATCACCTGGAGACCAAAAGGCCATAAAAACTGCCTTCGTTAGAAAATACACTACTTGTCAAGTGGAAAGATATGGCAGCCAAAGGCAAAACTTGTTTAGAATACAAACTCATTTTACAATCTTATGGATATAGCTGATAGAAGATTATGAGTAGTATTGCCTCATAAAACATTTAGAAGTAGTGAAAGGAAGATATATTTAAGGTAAGTCTCCTGAAAGATCCAACTAGGAAAGTCACCCCAAGGACACTTGGGGGGGAGGGAAGAAGGAAAGAGGGAATATGCATTTATGTAGTCCCAATTACGTGCCAAGCATTATGCTAAGTGATTTAAAAATATTATCTCATTTTATCAATTAAATGTCATATTGGAAGTAGGATAACAAACAAATGAAATATGGAAAAGTTATATCAAGATTTCTTTTTAGCATATACTTTTCACTGTCAAGGAAAAGCAGAGCCACTATGTTGGAACTCGCATAGTGGTCCTCATAATAATCTCATAATCTCATATTCACTTCTTGAGGAAGTTGAAATGACACTGAAGAAAATAAAGATAGGAAAAATAACTAGATTAGACTAGAACAAATATATGCAGAAGAGAACCATAGGTAACCCAATTTTCTCGTTATTGAGGGAACTAAGATATGGAGTGGAAACATATCAAAGACATGGTAAAAAAAATCTGGGTTCTTATTACCAAAAAGGTGACCAAGAAAAACAGAACCAACTACTGATCCATCTGACTATATGAAGTATATAGGAGAATAATATACTTACAGTAATATTATTCATGAGGATATAAGGAAAGAAATAGGCTTTTGTGTTACACGGTATTCCACATCTTTAATATCATATAATTGATTGAAAGTGTAGAGAAATACAAAATCTCATCATACTTATTTAATCAGAAAAAAACTCTAGCATTTAACTCAACAGACCAAAATGCCACCTTAAAAAAACTTTCTTCCAACAAAGTGTCTCCTATCCCTATGCCAAAATTGTACAAGATTCCTTTAAAATGTATAACAGAAAAACTTGTTTGGTGACCTCCTGATTGTTAATGTCAAAAAAGGAACAAAACAGAGAGGCATATGTTTGTCAAGGGTGTTCTCCACTGCTATGAAAGCAATCCAGTGCAGAATGCAAGTTAAGAAAGATTCTTTAAATATGATAAAGTACTCTTGCTTGTAGATGACATTGCATTGATTACATCAAGCCCCACAACACTGTAGAGCCTCCTAAATGAAATCCATAGTCATTAAATAGTTTGACCTTACTATCTGCCCAGGAAACCCCAGGCACATGAAGTTATGTCTGTTGGTCAGACTGAAATTCCATTCAATAAACAGCCTGTAAAGCTCATGTTAACACATATATCTTGAGCAGACACTGCAGATAGACAGTGACCTTCATCCTGGACCTGAATCCAGTGCTGAACAGGAGTACAACAGGCTAGATCTCCTTTGGGAAAATGCACGGCTCTTTCAATGATCCCAGCTTCTCCATGAAACATAAACTCAGATATTTAACACCCACCTCCTTCTGTTGTACGACTGCAAAGTCACAGAGACCTAAAGTCTCTGAAGAATTGAGATTGAAGATCATCCAATGGGTCATGGAGAGATGCAACACATACACAAAAAGAAATTAAAGAGAAGTGGGTCGGGATGTCTTTGTTGAGATTCAGGTATGGACATATCATCTGTGTGCTTCATTGTACCCTCATAATTTCAAGATAACGTGCAAGGCTCTCAGCATGTTTGGTTGGACCCCTACAGTGAAATTATGGCAGACAAGGAGGAGAGTTTTGTATGATGAACAGGCACGGATTGCTTGTGATCTGTATCCTTGGAGAAAATACACAAATTGATGAGATCACAATTCCTTTGGGTTGCTGGATTGTTCCTAGGACAATAAAAAGGATATAAAGTATTGCATGTTTTGGGGGGAAGAGAGGTTTCAAACCTGTGATTTTGTGGGCATAAGGAACATTTGGTGTAGATATTCCTACTATACCTATGTAAGATAGAAAAGTAATCTATAATTAATAGTCTAAAGTGACTTGTCCATGGTTACACTGCACGTGTCATTGATATACTTTGTCTGACTATATAGACATCTATCCATTTGAAACTACTCTGCTCTTACCTTGCACATGGTATCAATGCTTGCTTTTATTGTTGTAACCATATCCATCACCTTGATCTCCATACCTTTTTTGAACTCTGATTGATCACAATAGTACCTTATAAATTTTCATTGAATTGAAGCAAAGTAATGTGACATTAGCTATCCCTTCTGGGGAGCATGTCTGGAGTTGGACACCCTTTGGGGTGCCTCATGTACTTATAGTGTCTTCTTGTGTCATGTGTGCTGTATCTGGAATGATGTTACCCTGGACCTTTCTAGTGGACGTCCTGATAAAAGACATGTGTAACCAGATGTTCTGGTAGGTACCCATGTTATGGGCCTAGGACAGAAGGAGAAATTCATAGGGACCTCTCAGAAGCCTCTGGTTACATGTTTATCAAAGAGTCCAATCAGGACACATGTATCACTGGATGTCCTGAGAGTACATGGCAATTCATCTCTATACCTTCCCCAGTAATTTTGTTCCCAATCTGAATAACACCTTCTGCTTCTGCCCCCTTAGTAACCTATTTAATCCTTGGTAATTATATGACTGCAACTCTGTATGAACATTCTGATACTTCTTGACCATTCTAGGATAGTACCCCACTAATGGCAGTCTTTCCTTGCAACCTAGTTCAGAAGATTTCCGCTTGGTCCACTCTTGACTGTGGCTAGGAAGTATATGAAAAACATCCAGTAACTCCCATCAACTTTCTCCATCCTGTTCCCAGGTTTTTGAGTATTACTGAATAAAGTAATGAACTATGCTTATTGGGATCATTATAAATTCATGTTAGCTAACCTCAGCTGAGCCCTCCCTAAACCACCTTTATTCATTTTCATTATCTGTATGTGAAGGATGATATCTTAAGTCAGTGGATATCAATCAAGTGCTGCAGCTTCCTGGGGGTATGCTCCTTCTTAAACTGATTAGGGGGATCCTTTGCCTCAAAAGTACTCTCCAGTTTGTACTCCAAACCTTTTCTACAGATCTCAAGCCTTTGACCTTATCCTTATACCTTCCACTCTCAGAAAATGACCTTGTCTCTTACTTTGCTAAGAAGTTGGAGGCAACCACCAGTAGCTCTTGTAATTCTTCTCCTCCATACCTCAAAACTTCTTTGAACTTTCATCTCTTCTCTGTTTTTACTGACCAATTCACAATCCAATTCTGGTCATAAGTTTTCTTTGCGAGAGCCTTTAAAAAAAAATCTCCTTTTACTTTACTCTTAAAGTTCAAGAAAAGGATTTCACTAACCTACTACAGCTCTTTTACGCTGGCTTTTTCAAAAACTCTTGATATCTCTTTTCTGCCTTCTCATTATATTTTGAAGAAGCTCCCTCTCTTTTAATACTAAAATATTGCTACCTGATTTATTATTGTTTGTTTGGTTAGCCCTTCATGCTCCTCATATAGGTTAGTTCAGTTTAAGCACAGAAATCTTTTAAAAATATCTATATCTATCTCATTTCTATAAAGCAAGGCATTAAATATTTCAGAAATAAAAATTGGCTTCTTAGTGGTCCCTTGTACATACACATTTTATCGTTGTCGTTCCATAGCTTCAAATCACACATGAGCCATAAAAGAAGTTGAAAGATTTAAAATGAACTTTGAGATCTTTTCGTGTCAGGCCCAGTTCAATCAGAGACATAGGCAACACTCACCTTCTGGAGAAAAAAAAAATACTTTACTGTACTTTTCGAATGAGTTCAGAAAACAGTAAATTTTGTTTTAAAATGGTTTGAGGATAGCGTCATATTGTATTTGTATGTAAATATATGTACATATATGTGGATATACACACGTACACATTTTTTCTTTGCCTTGTTGGTGATCAACTTTTCATATTAGTCTTTCCAGAAAAGCCTGGGTTTTTTCTTACAATCCACAGAACAGCCACAGGGAGAGTTCTTTAATTTTTTAATTCTTTTACAGAGTTTGAAATGAGTAGTGAAGGGGGTGTGTGTGTAGGTTGTGCAAGACGGGGCGGTTGGGAGGCGGCTTCCGTGGGGAGCTGTCGGTGGGCTATGGGGCGCACAGCCTGCTGGGAGGTATGGTCTGTGATTTTTTTGGGGGGGAGGGGGATGTTTAGGGTGGGAGTTTGGTGAACAAGGGTCTCGCGAGGGTTGGGGGGGTGGGGGCGCTCGGCGCGTCCTTTTGCCGGATTCTCGAGGCATGCACAGATGTGTCTGTGGGGTTGTGCGCGTGAGGGAGTGAATGAGCGAGTGTATATGCCTGCGCGCGTGAGCGTGTGCGAGTGTGTGTTATGTTCGGTCGCCATTCCCCGTGACGTCAGAGTGTATTGTTGTGAGCCGTGCGAGCATCCTCGGAGCTGTCACAGCCGCCGCCGCCGCCGCCGCTGGTGCTGCTGCCGCTGCGGCCGCGGTGCGCGAGCCCCAGCGCGAGCCAGCCCAGCCCCGGCGCCGGCGCCCCCGCCCTCCTGGCCCTCGCTCACTCACGCGCCTCCCGCTCGCTCGCGCTCTGCCCCCCTCCCTCCCCAATCCGTCCCCTCCCCCCCGCAGTGTGTGTGTGCGTGCGTGCGTGTGTGGTGTGTGTATGTGTGTGTGTGGTGTGCGTGTGCGGGTCACCGGGTCACTGGGTCATTGTCTCCGCGCTCAAGCCCCGAGCACCCCGTGGAATCCCCCACGTCACAATCAGAACCATCAATGAGATGCAAACATGAAAGACAAGAGGAAGAAGAAGGACCGCACCTGGGCCGAAGCTGCCCGCCTGGTACGTACAGACCACAGACCCCAGTCCGCCGGGTCCTGCTGCCCCGGGCTCCGGCCCCAGCCTCAGCCTCAGCTTCAACCTCTGGGTGGGTGGGAGGGTGTTTGGGGGAGTCTTTGTTATTCTCCGGGATCAAAATCGCTGGGGGTGGGGGGTTGTGAATGTGTAAGGGAGTGTGTAACCGAGTGTGTATGTGAGTGTGAGTGTGCCTGCGCGCGCGTGGAGGGGCCAGTGGTTGATCTCACGGGAGTCCCCCCCTTCCTTCCCAGCGCCAGCCACCGTCACCCCCGACCACCCCTGCGGCCCGGCCCGGGACACTTCTCCTGTCCCCCCCGCTCCGCCGGGGGTTTGCTTTCTATGCTTTGGTGACTGTATCTACTCGCTTATTACTCTCCCCTCCACTTCCCCTCTGCCGCTCGCCAGACCTTTGTGTGGCAATTACCACTCCCTCTCCCTCCCCTCCACCCCCTGGAATTTCATCAATAACTCTCTTCGTGTGCACAGTCTGTGTTGGACGTATGTATGTACAGGCTGCGTGTCCATACATCGCACATGCATGCATGGTGTGTGTAGTACCGACACGGACACTTGCGTGCCTTGTGTCCGGTATGTGTACTGTATATGCATGCGTGTGGGGACATTGAGTGCATGTGTACTGTGTCCTGTGTTATGTCTACATACTTTGTGTGGAGGTGTACAGTATATGTGTGTTTAGGGGCATTGTGCTTCTGTTCCATACCTTTATGTACATTTTGTGCACGTGTGTACAGTGTGTGTCCCGAGAAGTTGGGTCAGGGTCAGTTTCGGTGGATAGTTTTAAAGACGATAGGTGTGTTTTATAGTTAGGATTTTGCAGCCTATGGTTGGCGGTTTTTTATTTTTTGGTCCCTTTGTAACCTTTACGATCTTGTGTTTTGATTATTGAAAGAATATCTATAGTAGATGTGTTTGTAGCTGCAGCAGCGGCACTATCATTTGGTTTGGTGCGTTTCTTTTTTCTTATAAAGGAAAGCTGTGAAACTCATTCTCTCTTTGAAAGGATTTTTCGGTACAGTGTGTGTCTCGTGGGACTTAGCCTTTCTCTAGTTCAACTACATAAATTACATGTCCACAAAGTTTAGTTGCTGTTATAAATTGAAGAAAACCGAAATAAAAAAATCTGAACAGACACCCAAAATAGGCTATGGAGTTTCCGTAAAAATGATTTCACTTAATAGCTTCAGTTAATTTTGAGCTTTTAAGTACTTACCTTTTGTGTATGCCGAGCATTTATATACAGTGTAGATATTTTGTGGTTGTTGAAGGGGCCATTATGTATCACTTTTAACGGCTTTGATTCTAGCAAAGGCTTATAGGAAGAGGCCTTTATTGCTCCTTACCCCACCCCACTCCAAGAGTCAGATTGTATGGTTTAAATATAGCCCTAACATAGTGGTAATTTTTGTCTCCAGGTCTTTTTTTCCCCCTGACTTTATTTTTCAATATTGTAGACAGTGCTGTTTCTTCCCTCAACTGTAATTGACTTAACTAGCATTGTCTGTGGATGGATTTGATAGATGAAACTTGATCTATGTAACCAGTAACTTTCAAGTTGATCTTAGATTGTAGATTTTTGGGTGATTTTGGGGCTGAGCATAGTATAGTACTCACAGTTCTCTTGCCCATTAAGTCATAGTTTCATATTGTTTGAAGGACTATATGATTCATTATTTCATTTTCTTGGAGTAACAGGAAAGTCTTATTGCAAAACCCAGACGCATTTTTAAGTAACAATGATGTGATTGATACATATTCTAAAATAATGAGCACAAGTTAGCTGTATATGCCTGTTCAGAAATATCTCCTGAAGAGTAAATACATTTTTTCTTATGAGGTCTTATGGTAGACATCAATATACAATGAGTAAATTTTTCCATTTGGATAACTATGGTATTCCTATTATTTGATCTAATTGTAACAGATATCATAATTAAAATCTTGAAATTAATGTCCACATCACAGTTCTTTTCTGAGAGTTGAATTTTTTTTTCTTGCAAAGTTAGTTGCTGGGAATAGACACACTGGGAATCAACAACACAAAAGAATTAATGATAGACCAGATGTCTGTATTTTTACCAGACATATTGAACCTAGTAGGTATGGCAATTTTTCAATTTGGTACAAGTTTTTCCCCTGATACTTGTGTGAATGTGTGTGTTCAGAATTTGACATTTGATACAAAATATTTAGAATAAAACAGCAAGTAATGTTATTCAAATTTTTTTTATTTAAAGGTTTTTAAAAAATTGACATGTACACAATTATTTTGACATTAAAAGGGGGAAATTTGGTTATTTGGTAAAGAAATATTTTCTTGTTTCATGGTTACATATGAATCCTACCATCTTCTAGATCTTACGTGGTAAATAAACCATTTTGACTGTTAGAAATAAATAGTAGAATTAATTTTTTGGTATGAAGAAAGAATTTCCCCTTTCATGCTTCTGATAGAAGAAATATTTTTGTTATGTTTTAATTTCCTCTTGTTGACTCTTTTAAAAGAGATTTTATTCTTTCACCCGACTGGATAACTAGTTGTTTGGTTTTAAAAGTAATGTTTCATCACAGGAGAAATACAAGCAACCCAATGATTTGCTTTGGAGGACAGACTATATAAATTGATATATTGAGAATAACTTTTGTGTTAATGTCCTTGGGGAGTGGAAGGGAGAAGAAACAAGCAGTTGGGCAAAAAATGAATAGATTGATAGAAATGTGTCTCAGAACTTGTTGTAAACATTAAAAAACAAAATCCATGAATTTTTGTCTAAATGTAACAACTTGCTTTCCATTCTTAAGAAAAACTATGGACGAAGTAAAATTCTGGAGTAATTAAAAGCTTGTCAGAAAACTATAGAATTTCTCTTACTTCTCAAGCAAATTATAATGTCTCAGAAGCTACATACTGTGAGGTACCTCTGGGGGTTTTCTTTCTGATATATGTAGTCAGTTACTGGTTATTGAGTAATAACATTTTATCTTTATCAGGCTAATAATGTGTTCTCATAATGACTCTTTTTGTACGTGTGTATATGTGTATATGTACATGTAAATTTAGAGAGAGATAAATTTACTCATATCAGGGAAGAGAGAAATGATTGTAGTTTTTTCATTACAGGCCAATGTAATTTAAGAAATGTATTGGTCATTAGCAATCTGCCATTTTAAAACAGTAACAAAGCAGTTTTTTTGCTTTGTGTACTAAATCAGTTTGAAAAATTCAGCTTTGTTCACCCCCCTCCCCCACAGCATTCTGCAGTTGCAGTTGTTACTTTGCGCATTTTCATTTAATATGGCAGTCTGCCCCCAAACCAGATGCATTTTCATCTGCTTTATCTGTTCTTCTGAGGCTGGGTAGTCTCTGTGGATCACACAATCACATGGAAGTATCTTCTGTCTTAATATTTGTAGACTACAATGGGGATAAAAATCAAAACCATGACTTATGTATAGCTGAGGCTTTGACTTTAATCCTTTTGACTTTTATCTCAAGTCTTCACTCTGTTACTATAAATACAGTTTAAACCATTGTGAAAGGATCTTCATGCTTCTTTGTGAAAAATGGGGATTTGACCGGACTTTGTTTTACTGAACTAAGGGGTTTCTTTGTTATTGGCTTAACATAGACCATACTGTTGTCTCCCTATTTGTTCTAGGTTAATTCTTTTTTAGACATGCAAAAATGTTGTTGCTTTGAGAATCTAGTTTTTTTTAATAGTTTTTGTCCCTTGGTTAGAAGGCCAGTGCTGCTTTGAAGATAATTATTTTATTTATTTATTTGGCAGTAGGGGGTCCCTCCTATTTGTTTTTGTTCTTAGATGTCTGTGTTTTAGTTTTAATAGGACTGGAAAAATGATTTTACTAAAATGGATTTTCAGTAGCCTTATGTTTGGTGCATATGTTTTTATTTTTAGTTTGGATATATTCATTTAGGAATAGTGAATTTCAGATTTTTATGTTCAAGGTGACCTTTAGAGGTTTATCTTTTTTCTGATTTTTTTTTTAAAGAAGTTTCATTTTTATGGATGGGATTCTAGTATGGTTCTTTTTATGCAATATGCATTGCTGAAAGATGTATTTTTATTGAAATTTTTTAGACTCAGATCCTATTCAAAATTTCATAAGGGACCATTTGAAGAAATTCTATTGTCAAATCTTTTTGCAAAGTGAATCTGTTGTAAACCTTTTTTGTAAAAGGAAGATAGTTTGTGGTTTTGGAATTATCCTAACCCGAGCAACTCACTGGACGTCTCTAAGACTTAGTTAACTTATCTTTTAAGGTGGGAATAATATTGCTTGCCTTATCTACATTCAGATTTTCCTGAGGAAAGCACTATGTTTAAGCCTTAAAGTTACATGTAAATGTGAGCTATTGGAGGATCACTTTCTACATTATCTGTTTTGTGTTTTGCTTACTAAATTTTCCTAAAATAAAGCATATTTATGCATGATATTTGAAATATGCTCTGTCTTTTTGTTTTTCCTTTTGAGAGTTTGTCTTAGGAGTTTCCTTTTTTGTGTGTGCTTGTGCTTCTCTAACTTATAGTTATACCTTTCAGTAATGTTTTATCATAGGAAAACTAACTTGATTAACAGCTTGTTATTTAAAAAAAAACTTAAAAGATATAGTCAGTCTTGTCTATAAACATTTAATAAGTGCCTACTATGTGCCAGTTGTTGTGCCTTGACCCAGGATAAAAAGAAAGGCAAAAGATGGTCCATGTCTGGAGAAGTTGTTTTTTAAGGTGATGTGAAAGTGCTGGTAATTCACAGAATATATCATTTACTAAAAACTCTTGGAATAATATTAAGTATAATCAAATCAATATTAGTTGCATGCCTGCTAGGTGCTGGTCTCATCGAAAAGGGAAAACAAGTTCACATGAACACTGGCCAAAATAAAAAGCAATATATAAAAAATACAAGATGAGAGGTATAGACAGTAAGTGACCTAGAAATCTGGAGGCTGGAGAGACTGGTATGGGTTGGGGTTGTGTGCAAGGATTCCCTTTCTACCCCAGCCACCAACTCCTAAGGGGCTGCTTGCCCTAAAGGGAGGGAAGTATTCTTTATAGACTAGTTCTTCTAACAATAGATGTTATCCAGTTTTAGATGGACCTTCACTGCTCTGCTGGTTGGCAACACTTTTATTCTTCCCTAATTGATGATTATGCTTTATCAGACTTTTCTTTCTTTAAGACCCCACCACTCTCAGCAGATGATCTGATTTTCTGCCTTTTTGAGGAAATGGAGGTCAGCTTTTGTGTATTTCTTAATCTCTCTCACTCAGTACTCAAACCCCTCTACTACTTCAAATGACTTCTTTGCTTCATCTTGTGAGAAAGAGGCGACCTTTCTCCTTTCCAATGTCAAAACCTCTACTTGTACCTAGGTACTATCTTCTGCTGTCACCTTTGGGAATTTGAACCATTGATCGTTTCTTCTCTCCTTTATTCTTTCCGTCTCTTATAGTTCCTTACCCAATGCCTTTAAACCAACCTAATTCCTTCCAAAAAGAAAAAGAACAAAACCCGCAAACTTTTCACTTGATCCATCATCTCAAGCTGTTGCCCTAAATCTCTCCTCCTTTTCATTGCTGAAAGACTTATCTACACTTTCTTTACTTTCACATACCCCGCTTACTTTTCAAACTTTTGCAGTCTGACTATTCTTTTCTTCTGCTGCTTTTGAGTTCTATTCCTTTCCATTGGATGCACTTTTTTCCTTTGGTTTCTGAGGTACTTCTTCTTGGTTCCACTCCCTATTACCATTCCTTCTTAGACTCACTATTGGAATCCTACCCCTGACCCTCTGTCTGGAACCTGCTTTCCTTTCCCCATCTCTATTCTCTTCCTTTGTGATCTCATTAATTTCTATGAATTCAGTTATCTTCTCTATGCATATGGCTCCCAAATTTATTAAATCTCAGTTCTATATCTCCAGCTGTTGGCTGGACATCATCTAAATGTCCTGTTATTTTTCCAGACTCAATGTATCCAAAACCAACAAATTTTTCTTTCTCTCTAAACCATATCGTCTTCCATATCTACCCATTTCTGGTGAAGCTATCCTCTAGTTCAGGGGTGAAGTTTGGATTCTGTCTAAGGGCTGTACTTGAGGACATGTGACCTTGAGGCCACAGGTTCTCCTTCTCCACCTCCCAAGTTACATGGGTTTACAAACTCCAAGGAGACATAGTGTCCTATAGACTTGGACGAGAGACCTGGGTTCAAAACCTACCTTCAATAGTTATTAATTTTGTGATTGTGAGCAAGTCACTTAGTTGCTCCGTATCTCAATTTCCTTATCTCTATCGAGAGGATAATAAATAACTGTAGATTATTACATAAGATAATGTATTTAAAACTCTTTGTAAACTTTGAAGAACCAAATAAATGTTAACTAATGCTATCCCTCAATATTTTTCTCTCCCCCACTATGTCCATTAGTAGTCCAGTCTTGTGGATTCTATCTCCATAATATTTCTTGCATATGTCACCTCTCCATTTACATCCACTTTAGTTTGGGCCCTCATCACGTCTTACATGGAATATTGTAATTGCCTTCTAATTGGTTCCCTACTTCCTTTCTGTCTCCTTGTCAACTTTCTCCAAAAAAGGTGCTAAAATAATTTTCCCAAGGCTCATATCTAACCATATTACTTCTGCTCAGTTTTTATGGTTCTCTGTTTATTGTCTCTGGAGTAAAACATAAACTCTTCAATTTGGCAGTTGAGGCTCCTCATAGTCGGTTTCCTCTTAGCTTTATAACATTATTTCCCATTCCTCTCCATGTACTTTTTCAGCCAAATTTGATAACTAGCTTTCTCTTGAGCTCCATATTTTGTCCCTTGCTTTGGTGTATTCACACAAGTTATCCCCCCTATCTGGTATATACTTGTTTTTTTTTTTTGTCTTTGCCTCTCAGCATTCTTAGCTCTCTTCAAGACTGAGCTCAGATGGATCCTTCTGGTCTCCCTAATTGTTAGTAGTGCTTTCTCCATCTGTCAGTTGTGTTAAATCCAGTAATTTGTATCCTCATTATATTCCTCCAGGAGACTATCACCTCATTAAGGGTAGGAACTCTTAGATTTTTGTCTTGTAGCCTCTATCTGAGCAAAATTTCTGGCTCATGGTAGATACTTAATAAATGCTACAATCAACAGTAAATTAGCTAGCACTGATTAAGCACCTACTATGCCAGGGATTGTGCCAGGTAGTTGGGAGTAAGAGTACAGAATATAGAGAGTTTGAATTGAACTTTCTAAAAGGCTTCATAGAGGAGAGGGTGTTGACTGGAATTGGAAGGATGGGTATAGAAATAGAGAGTTGGAGAGGAGGTAGTTATAATGGAATTCTAGGCAGGGTGTGTAGCTTGAGCAGAAAGCAGAAGGTATGGGGCTAGGATGCAAGTCACGTACAAACGTAATCTGCCTAAAAAAAGAAAATTTGTTTAGGGATTTAAAAGAGATGATACTGTTTCGGTTATTAACTGACATATAGTGCTTTCAGGTTTTCACATTGTTTAATATGCATTATCACATTTGAACCCTAGCCCTTAGGTAAATACTACAGATATGTGTTTTACAGGTGAAGAAATAGAATCCCTGGGTGGAATGACTTGCCTTTAGTCATATAGCTAGTAAATGTTGGTTCTGGAAAGGTAGTTTTGGTCCAGATTGTAGAAGAACTTGAATTATAGGCTAAGGAGTTCAGCCTTTATTCTGTAGGCATGTAAGAGGGATTCAGAAGTTGTTCAAAATATAAAAGTTATTATCCTTTACTGTGTTTTATGGCTTTTGATAATGATAGGACCTTTTTACCATAATAAATCTATAGTACTCACTAGTATTTTTGAGAGCTCCAGTTATTGGATCCTCAAAGGAAATTCTGCGAAAAGAATAATAATTACATAAAAAAAGAATAATTATGTAGCAGCATTAAATTATATGAAGGATTGTACATATATTACTTCATTTGATCCTTTAAACACTGTGTGAAATATAGGTATTATTATCCTCATATTACAAAATAGGAAACTGAGGTTCAGAAGGTTTCCAAAGTTCTATAGCTAATAAGTATCAGATTTGGGATAAGAACCTGAGTCTTTCCTGACTATAAGAAGTCCAGCACTCTTTCTCTTACCCTAACAAGATTTTGAGATTAGAAATCTTGGAATGTTGTTGAGGAATTGTTACTTTATATAAGTTCATAGCTATGTATGTACATATATATGTGTGTACATATGTAGGAGAGGTAATGGAGCATAGGGAATTGAAAATTGAGATGACATAGTGGGTAGAGAACCAGTCTGGAAGATGTCGGTTCAATCCTGCCTTTGTGACTCTGGGCAAGTCACCTGTTGTTTCAGATGCCCAACACAGTTGCCAGGTTGCATTAGAGGCAGCTAGAGCACTGCACCCAGAGTTAGCAAGGTCTGAATTCAAATTTGACCTCAGACACTTACTAGTGATATAACCCTGGGCAAGTCATTTCATCTTTGTCTTAGTTTCTTTAGCAATAAAATGGAAATAATAAGGATGCTTACTTTCCAAAGTTGTTGGATCAAATGAAATAATATTTGTGCAAAAAGCTTAGCACAGACTCTACCACATATTGGCACTATATAAATTTTAGCCAATGTGATGATGATGGTGGTGATGCATTGTTGGAAAGAATTTTTCCTTGGGAATACTGTGCCAGTAAAGTCACCATCTAGAGCAAATAGAAACATTATCATGTTTGGTTAAACTATGTGTTTACTTAGGACCCAAGTTTGGGTGAAGTTTGTGTGAAGCCTAGGATAAACATTGTTAGTGGCGAAAATTTTGGGCCCAGCAATTGTTGAAAGTAGATTTTTCTTTCCTGTACTCTGTTGTTCAGGTATAGGTAGGACTAGATGACCTTGGAGGTTGTTTCCAGTTCTGAGATATTGTAATTCTGTGGTTCTGTGATCCTTGCCTAATAGGGCAGAGATTGGCACATCACCGTCGTCATGTCACCATGGTACCCAGAAATTTTATTATAACTCCTTTATTTTTGGTGTGGTCTTTCCTGAAATTCTGTTTGCTTCTCCCTCACTTATGTTTTACTATTGAAATAATTAGGAAAGAAGTGAGACAGTTTCTATATGTGCAGCTATTGATGGATTATTCTGTGGGTTTCTTAGCTTCCACTGCACCTAACCCAGCTCAGGCCAGTTTTGAAGGAGGAAAAAGGGAATTGTATAGGGCAAAGGGAGGGGAAATCATGATCCCTGAAGCATATTTCACCTCTGTCCTTTGACCTAAGAAAAGATCTTGGGCACATATGCTAAACTTTCTCCTTGAGATTTTTCTGAGTGTCTTTTCAGAGCCTTGGTACCTCCAATCTACCAAAGCCTAGAAACATGCTGCTTTTTGTTCCTAGAAACATGATGCTTTTTGTTCCTTTAATTTTTTCCCCTTGTTCTACTTCTCTTTATTTTATTATTGTGATTGCTTGTATCTTTTTTCTTTTGACTTGTCTTTGTCTGTGATATCCCAGTTCCTGAAATCTCTCTGGCACTGACTGAAAAGCCTTTAAGAACATATAGGGAATGCCTAAAATTAGCTGTATTGTTTTCAGTATTAAACATATTCTAGTGGTAGAACAGCAATTAACTTTTATATGGTTGAATTTAGATTCCTACTTGTTCCCTCACCATCCCCACGCTAGGAAATAACTGGGCAATTGATGGTTTAAATGTTGCTAATTTTCAGCTAATAAAGTTGTTAGGCTACATTACTGAGGAGTTTTTCCATACTCTGGGATTACTGACACTTTTTCCCCTTGATTCCCTCTTCAGTCTGACATATTTTATATGTAGTTTTAAGGCAAATTCATGCTGTAAGGTTAGAGCCAAAGGGCTTGTTATGCTAAATTTACTAGTGAGAGAGAACCAGATTGGACATTTGAGCTTTTAGCTTTGATAAGACTTTGAGTTCTGCAAAGTTATCCATAAGGCTATACCTAGCTTCTTGTCAGGGGGCTCTAGTAGAAACATACTTTTTTTTTTTAAGGGCACAGAAGGATAATTTAATTCTTGGTACTATAGACTTGATTTGAACTTCATGAGAGAAAATCAGATCAGAATGGACTAAATAAATGACATTTGGTAATGTAGATCTCAACTCACAGTTTATTCAGAAGTGAAGGATTCTCTACATAAGAATCTGTTCCCATGCCCGGTTTTTGCTCTCATTCATTTGCCAAAGTGGCTTTCTTTAGCCATATAACAGTTGATCTAGAGAGCTAGGCTGGGAGGGATCTTAGCAAAGATCAGTCTTTCCCTTTCCTTCACTGCCCTTGTCCCCATTTTGAGGGGAGAGAAAGGTTTTGACTTAGAAATAGGAGGTGACTTGCTCAAGATCACTCAGGCAGAACTGGGATTTGAACCCACATTCTCTCTGCCAAACCCAGTGGTCTTTCCGATATCCTGTATTGCCTTTCTAAGACAAGGAAGTAGGATGGACTCCTCAACTCAACAAGAAGATAAATATCACTTCCAGTTTCTTTTAGCTGAACCTTTCATTATTCCAAGTAAAGAGCATTTTCTAGGAGCTTCAGTGCAAGGATGAATCATATCTGGGCTCTCCTTCTGGCTTAGCCATAGGCCCAGAATGTGACAATAAAATTAAATTTAGGAAGACTTTATTAAGTGCCTATAAGGTGTATAAAGTAGGTGCTTAATAAATGAATGAAGACAGCATAGATAGGCTGAAAGCTGTGCATTTGGAAGGCATATATCCGTACATGAAAGAGAGATTACAGCTTCATTGGAGTGTAAAGGAAGCAACATGAAAACAATTATTTTCCTAAGAACTTAATTCTTCTGAAAAGATACATGTAGCCAGATAGAGGTGTAATAGACTGAAAGGATATGCTCAAGTAAGAGTGTGGATGTTTTTAAATGCTAGGCTATAGAATTGTGTGTTTTATCCTAGAAGCTCAAGGGAGGTACTAAAAGTTTTTGGGTGAGAGAGTGACATGGTCTAAACTGTGCCTTAGGAAGATTAGTTTTTTAATTTGTGATGAAGAAGAGTGACTACTATGGACTTGGCTTGTTAGATAGATTAAATCATTGCTGAGGAGGTTATAGAATTATGTTTAATGAACTAAATCGAGATATCCAGTTAGGATATCTAGGACAGCAAATGGTTGTTTGCTCTGCTCTTAAGAAAATCTATAAATATTCTTGCTTATATTGGTAATGAATTCCAATGTTTAACAATTTTCATAGAATATTCTTCTGAATATCTGTCCTAAATGTTCAATTCAGTTAAGTCCTATGTGCCCTCCTCCCCTCCCCCCCCTTTTTTTAGTGGAAATAGCAGATAGTAGTCTGGCAAGTGGAAGAGATGAAACCATTATAGATTTAGTGCTGGAAGGAACCTTTAGACCAGCTAGTTCAACTCCATAATTTTACGGATGTGGAAACTGAGGCACATAATGGTTAAGCAACTTGCCTAAGATCATACAGGCAAAGGGAGGATTTAAATCAGGGTTGTCCTGGAGACAACTTGAAACCTGTAAACTGATTGTTAAATTTTCATTTTGAAACCTTGGAAATCAGCAAATGCTATGAATCAGGGTTTAATTTTTTTACGTTGTATTCTTGATGATCTAGACTCAAGTGATAGAAAAAATGTTAATAATGTAGATAACAATTAAAAGTGGCATTGGTCCTTTTTTTTGAGAGCCAGTTAGTTGTTAAACATTTGCAAGCACACTTCTGATTTGAACCCCCAAATGTAGCGCTCTTTCTTCTGGACTGATTTTGAAATAAAGAGGACCTGGATTCAGGTTCTACATGAAACATACAAGTTGTGTGGCAGGGCCATCTCCACTCATCCTGATTTATATGTTGCCACTGATCCAGATGACTCTAGAGAAGAAAGTGAGGCTGGTGACTTTGCATGGCCCTCCCTCACTTAAATCCAGTCCTCTTGCATGTCATGTGGCATCACCTTCCTGATGTCATGGTCTTCTTCAAGAAAGAAGGACAAACAGCAACAAGCTGTATGACCATGGGAAAGTCACTTGACCTATCCTTTCTTCAGGCAAATCTCCAAATCTCCAAGTTATAGCTTAGTTTCAGATTTCATTGATGAGAATTCCTTACATCAGTGAGAAGGAGAAAGAGGGAAGAAAGGAGGGAGGAAAGGAAGGTAGAAGAAGAAGGGAGAAGATGAACAGTTGTTTACCTCTTCTTCCTAACCATTTTTATTGACATACTGGAAAATTGTTACTCTTAGTGAAAGGTTGAGTTCTTCATCAGTTTAATTCCTGCTCAGCTTTTAAAGTCTTACTTGGATGCCACTCCCATGAAATCAGTCAGCAAATATTCACTAAGCACTGTGTAAGCACAGGAGATACAAACAGAGGCAAAAAAGACATCCAAAGCAAAACAGTCCTTGCTCTCAAAGACCATATATTTTAATGAGTTAGACAACATCTTAATACATAAATACATGAGATACACACACACACACACATATGCCTGATATGAAGGTAATCTGAAAGAAGAAAGCATTAATAGCTGGAGGGATCTGAACAGGTATCCTGAAAGATAGTGGAATTTGACCTGAATCTTGAAGGAAGTTGGGATTTTTAAGAGGTGGAAGTGAGGGTGCAGAGCATTCCAGGCATAATGGAGAGCCAGTGCAAAGGTGTGGAGACCAGAAATGGAGTGTTGTATTTGAGGAGCTTCAGGTAGGCCAGCCGGTGTCATTGGATCATAGAGTACATGGAGGGGTAAGGATAGCATAAGAACATTGGAAAGATAAGAATGGGACAGGTTAAAAAGAACTTTAAATTTCAAACAGAATTTACATTTGATCTTTAAGATAATAGGGAACCACTGGAACCTCTTGAACAGAGTGACATGTTCACACCTATGCTTTACAAAAATCACCTTGGCAGCTGAGTGGAGGATGAATTGAAGTGGAGAGGTATTTGTCAGGGAGACCCATTAGAAGGCTTTTGTAGTAGTGCAGTAGAAAGGTGATGGGGGCCCGAATTAGTCTTTGGTTAAATGAGCAGGGAGGAGGAGACAGATGTGATAGATATTGTTGAGGTGGGAATGACAGAATTTGAAAATGGATTGGATATATGAGGTAAGAATGAATAGTCAGGGATGATACTGAGATTGTGAGCCTTGGTGACTGGGAGAATGGTGGTGATGGAACCTAATAAACCTGCCCGCAGCCTCAGTATTCTGACTTCATTATAGGCCTACTGAGCAGCAGTGCCACAGTATCTACCTGCCTGGATCCCCCTCCCCCCATGTCCTAACTTCTTCATATATGCCTCACTGCTCACTAGAACAACAGGTGTGTCCCTGAACTCTTAGTTCCCGTAGAAACAGCAGGTTTCTCCGTACAATGGGATCCCAGCCACTACCTCCAGATACATTCCCCCACAGAAACAGGTGTGTTCTTGTACTCAACTACAATCACATCATCTGTCTAGCCCAAGACAGGACCACAATACCTAACTATCCATCTTGACCAGATAGGAGCACAATAGCTAGCCAATTAGAGGGCAGCATGACCAGAATGTTTAACCACCAAACCATAGATGGGACCCTCTCTTCCATTACCTAATTGCTTAACAAACTCCTTCTGCATTTTTAATATTAATCATATTCTTATATTGTGTAAATTTTGATTGTGTAATCAGCATCTTTACCCTATAAAAATCCATCTTTCTCTCGAAGTTGCTGGTTCCTCTGGGAATTTAGCCAGAATTTAACCATGAGAGGCGTCAATCTCAAAAAATACCTAGACTTGGATTAGAGGTGATCTGACTCTAAATTCTTTGAGGTGGTTCCACCACAACAATAATGAAACCCCGACAATTTTTGGGTGGGCAGAGCCCCCACCGCAGCCGTGAAGTCCTTGATAGTGATAGAGAAATTCTGAGGGAGGAAAGAGGGTTTTAGGAGAGCGATATTAAGTTCCAGTGTGGACTTGTTGAGTTTGAGAATGCCTACAGTATATCCAGTTATATTTATCCAAGAGGCAATTGCAGATGTGTGACTATAAATCAGTGGAGAGACTAGGGCTGGATATATGTACCTGGGAAACTGCACAGAGATATTTGAACCCCTGGGAGCTGAAGAGATCATCAAGTGAGGTAGTATGGAATGAAAAGAGAAAGGAACCTAGGACTAAGCCTTGGTACACATCCACTGTTTTAGGACATGACATGGACAAGGAACCAGAAGACTGAAAAGCAATAGTCTGATAGGTAGGAGGAGAACCAGGAAAGAGAGTGTCACACAAGTCTTGAGAGGAAATAATATCCAGAAGGAAAAGGTGATTGATTGACAGTGTCACATGCTATGAAGAAGTCAAGAAGGATCAGGATTGGAGAAAAAAAAAAGACTATTATTACTCTTGGCAGTTAAGACGCCATTGGTAACTTTGGAGAGAGCAGTTTCAGTTGAATGGTGAAGTCAGAAGCCTGATTGTAGAGGGTTTGGAAGAGAGTGAGAGGAGAGGAGGTGAGGGTAGTTACTGTGCTTGGCTTTCTCAAGGAGTTTAGCTAGAAGGAAAGGAGGAATGCAGGGCAAGAGCTACTATAGTTGATATGATCAAGTTAATGCTGACAAAATTCGTCATGTTTTGTTTTGCTTTTTTGTACTGTAGTTATTTGTATGTTGTATCTCCCTAATGAGATTATAAGTTTTGTGAGGGTGGGGAAATTCTTTTAAAGTAGAATTGAATTTTAAAAATATTTCTAAGGAAGGAAGGAAACAAATATTTATTAAACACCTACTCTGTGTCAGGTAGAAGGAAGCTAGGTGACTCAGTGAAGAGTCCTGGATCTGGAGTCAGGAAGATCTGATTTCAAATCTGGCTCCAAACATTTACTAGCTGTGTGACCCTGAGTAAGTCACTTAACCCACTTATCTTAATCCTCTGGAGAAAGAAATGACAAACCATTCCATTATCTTTGCCAAGAAAACCTCATGGACCATATGGTCCATGCGGTCACAGAGAGTCGGCCACAACTGGACTATTGAACAACAGTCACCGTGCCTTAAGTGCTCTCTCTCTCCCTCCCTCTATCCCTCTCTCTCCCTCTCCCTCCCCCCCTCCCCCTTGCTCTGTGTGTATACATACACACAGGCACATATGCACACACACACACACACACACACACACACTATTTTTACAGTTGAGGAAACTGAGGCAGATAGGGTTAAGTGACTTGTCTAGGGTCACATAGATAGTAAGTGTCTGAACTCGGGTCTTCCTGACTCCAGACCAGTCTTATCTATTTCACTATCTGACTGTTTCTATGGAAAGATTAAATATCCTTTGATGAGTTAAAAAAAAAAACCACAGAAATTCTTTGGGCAAATATTACAGTGTCTTGACTTTTATATAGTGTTTCACAGTTAAAAAATACTTTTATATACACATTATCTTTTTGAATAATCATAGTGTCCTTGTGAAGTAGGTAGTTTAAGTATTTATGTTCTTATCTTGGAGATGACAAAAGTTAGGGTCACTCAGCTAAATAACTTGTCACCTGTCTAGTGAGTGGCAGAAGGATGAATTGAACATAGGTCTCTTAGTACAGGTCCAGGGAGCATCTCATTATATCATGTAGCATTTTATTAAAATAGTAATATGATCATCCCCACTGTCACATAATAAACTTTCCATTTAATTCATTTAATTTATTAGATTTAATTTAATTTAATTTAATATTTATTCATTTAATGGATATTTTCATAAATTAAGACTGAACTTGTTATTCTAGGAACTTAATTTCTAAAAATGAAATCTTAGTTATTTGATATGGATTATTCTCTTTAAAAATTTGTGGAATAACTGCAGAACCATAAACCTACTACATTTTTTGGTGAGGTGTATCAGTGTCCTGGGGATTCTCTAGGTTTGCCATGATCTCCTGACCTAGTTGAGGAACCATTTAGTGCATCTCTCAGCTCTGAGAATGAAAATGTTTATGAATGTTATACATAGAAAATCAGTAACCTTGAGGCTGCACCACCATTCCATTCAGGGTTGAGGAAACAGATGGGGTAGTGGAGAACTACAAATATTTACATTTTTATCTCATTCATTTTTTTCAAGTGTTGTTCTGAAGACTTTGTACTATCTTCTAATTTAAATTGCATAGGGGAGTATGGAGGAACTGTGGAAACCTCACCAAAGATGTGACCTTTTTTCGTGGTGGCTTTTGTGATAACATTCATTTAGCTGACTTTGCCTCAACCTAGAAGTTACTCTGAATTTAAAAAAAAAATTCATTCTACTTGTAGGTTGTTTTTTATCTGCATAAAAAAGTATGTGCATATGATACTTAAGACTGTGACTTTTTCTGCAGTTTGCAAAATAGGTTTGCCTAAAATATATGTAGTAGAATGCACATATTTTAAATGGGAGGGGTAGTGATAGTTCTCCATTTGAAAATGGCTGTGAATGCCTTAAGCAGACATTTTCTGGATTCAAGAGTTTGGGTTTTGTTTTTTTTTTTTTGCTCAATGTCTGAGTTTTTTTCATGTCAGTATTCTTCTTGGGGCTGTTTGGAATTTTGGAAGAATAGTGTTCCCAACAGAATACAGTTTCCCTTCATCCCCTGTGACCATTTGATATAGTCATCAATAGTTATTGATTCCTTATTTTGACCAGAATATTATAAGTATCATCTCTCTCATCCTGTATCTCTCACCTTCAAGTAATTTTTAAAAAATCGAAATAAAACCAGAGAAGTGTAGTTCTGTTATTCTCTTCTGAGCGATGTGGGAATACCTTTTTAAAGTGTATCGGGGTGTTGATTAGTTGCTTTTGAAAGTTAGTACAAGACATTTATTTAGGGTCTACTCTTGGTATATGAGGAAAGAATTATGGTTAAGGTTTATGGAGGAGGTTAAGGTTTATGAAAAGTGCATTCCGTGCCATAGCCTTATGAGATAGGCAAGTTACCCTATTATTATATTATGAAATAAAATTATAATCCTTATTTTATAGAAGAGGGAATGAGGCATAAGAATTTATGACTTGCCGAAGATCAGAGAGCTAAGCAAGTGATGCAGCCAGGATGAGGCCAGGCCATTTGACCCCCAAGTCCAGGTTTCTTTTCACTCTATCTCAATCTGGCCCCAAACATTTACTAGTTGTGTGACCCTGGGCAAGTCACTTAACCTACTTATCTTAATCCTCTGGAGAAAGAAATGACAAACCATTCCATTATCTTTGCCAAGAAAACCTCATGGACCATATGGTCCATGGGGTCACAGAGAGTTGGCCATAACTGGACTACTGAACAACAGTCACTGTGCCTTTCCACAAATTAAGTATTAGTAGCATTTAGCAGGAAGGATGTTGTATCAGGGGCCAGAATTCTAGTTCAAGATCTGTCACTACTGTGTGCCCATAAGGCATGTTCTTTCAGTCTCTGGGCTTCAGCTGCTGATGTGTAAAATGAGGGGATTGCCAGGGCATTAATTCTCTTTTGCCCCTTTTTGTGTCCCCCTGTGCTTATTAGCACACTGCCTGGAACATAGTAAATGCTTAATAAATGCTTAGTGACTGACTGACTAGATGAGGAGTTCTGAATCTGAGGTCCAGTATATGGATTCACTATAAAGGGTTTCTCTTGCAGTTCTATGTAATTTATTATATGCATTTTTAAAAAAGTACTCTGAGGTGTCCATAGGGGGTCCATGATACAAAAAAGTTAACCCTCATTTTTTAAGGTCTCTTTCCAGTTCCAACATTCTGTGACCTTGTGTATGTGTGTATGTATGTGTATATAACTGAAGTACCATTTTCCCCCTCTCCCAAGCCTGAAGTTTAATAAGGAAGAAAGGAAAAATACATATGGCACATTACTTCCATTTTTCCCTGAAAGCAAAGCAAGACACAATAAACTTTTCAGTTTTCTTTTCTAAAATTTAGACAGCATTTTCTCTGCAGTCCAAGAACCAGTATATTAAAGAACTAAAGATAGAGAACATCAGCAGAAAAAAATGTCTAAATCCACGAATCTTTGTTACTTCAGTTTTGAGAATGGAAAGTGATTATATTCACTGCTTCTGCTTTGGACAAAATTATTGCCACGTAAATATTTTTTACTAAAGTTATGTGTGTAAAATGCAAGACTTGTAAAAATGTAAGCGTTTTTTCATTATTCAGTGTTAGGACTAGCAGTGTGATGCAGTGAAGGTCCAAAATCAGGTCATTTAAGGTCAGAAAAATGGAGTGTAGGTAAAACTTGAAGTAGGGGGTAACTGAGTTTTAACTTGTCTTGTGCTTCTATTTTGTTATTGTCTAATATAGTTAGAAGAAGATAAAGGGAAGAAGGCATATGAATTTTATAAGGATGTTTTCCCAGCTTTTTGTATTTTGAGGACAATGCCTATTTCCTTATAGAAAAGAGATGATTCAGATTTGAGCATAACTCTTTCCTTGTTAAAGGGAAAACACACAATAGGAGTTTGGTTTCATATATTGATCTATATGTTACAGTGGCCCTGGTGAGGTTGATATGTTTCCCACCTTTTTCTTTAATGTGTTAATTGATTTTGAAATTCTTTCTATCTTATATATATGTGGTGGTATTTAAAAACTAATAAATCATAGAGAATTTTTATTGTTAAAAAGTATCTCATTTTGTATTAATACTTTTTTTTTCCTAAATTTCTTTCACTTTCATTTACTGTCAATGAAAAATTACCTAATTTTTAAAGGGTTAAATTATGGTCAAGAGGGAATTGAAGATGTTAGGTGAAGATATTGTATGAACTCATTTAGATGGGATAAGTGAGTTCAAGTCTCCAGACCCAGAAGAATTATATTTCAAGTTACTCAAAGAATTTGTAGACATAATCAAAGAACCAGGTATTTTTTGAGAGAAACTAGAGAGGTGACAGAAGACCACAGAAGGATAAGTGCAGTATTTGTTTCCAAAATTTCTAGATTCTAAAATCTAGGCCTGATGCTGATCCTCTGCAAAGTTGTAAATCAGATTTTAAAATTGATGACTTGTGATCACTTAGCAAAGAAGATGGTTATGACAGGAAAACACGAGAACATGAGTTCACTAAAAATGTCTGAATATGGTTGTTATAATAGGTGGCATAAATGTTGTAGACCTAATATAATTAAGTTTCAGCAAGACATTTAGTAGAGTCTTTTTTGATATTTTGGAGAATGTAGTGTAGTAATTTGGATTTACGATATGATAGTTAGAAAGACCTGCGGCTTGTTCATTAGTCATGCCCAAAGAATACTAATGAATAAATTAATGTTAACATAGATAGAGGTCTTTAGTGGAACACCACAGGGGGAGGATATGGAAGAAATGTTTATATCATAGCTGTGGATTATATAAATCTGGGAAGGATAGTTAACATATGATAGTCAAGATTGAAAAAGATTTTCATAGTTTGACACTATGGGCCCAAGCCAAGGAGTGAGGTTAAATAAAAGTAAATATAAGTGTACTTTGAGCAGCTATTTAAGCCTTAGCTCCAAGGTTACTTGCCTTTTACTCCCTTATGTATATATCCTGTATGTACCTATTTACTTAAATGTTGTCTCCTCCATTAGTATGAAAGCTCCCTGAGGGCAGGGACTCTTTTTGTGTTTTTTCCCCCTTTCTTTGTATGTTCTTTTTGTCTTTCATTGTGCCAGCACTTAACTCAGTGCCTGACACATAGTAAAGCACCTAATAAATAATTTTTAATGGTTTGATTGAAAAAAAAATGAACCACAAAAATTAGAATGAGGGAAATCAGAATTGATAATATTTATTTGAAAAGTGATATTAGGGTCGGTTAATTTCAATTCCAAACAATACCTGAAGGCCAGCAGATGACACAGAGCCTATGAACAAATACTTAAACCCAAATTTTACAAGAGGGTATTGTAAACATCCCATAAAATAAAAAGAAAAAAATTTAGATTTCTTCTCTGGTATGCAGCTCAGAGGGTCAAAAAACTTTATGTAGAATCACTCTCACCCCCAAAATTTCTGAGACCAATGCAGTCTGAATTTGCATTAGTAGAAATGTAATGCCTGGACATGAATCGCATTTGGAGCTTTTGTTCCATTATGTTGTTCAGCCATGTCTAACTAACTCTTCCTAGCCCCCATTGGGGTTTTCTGGGCAAAGATACTGGAGTGGTTGTTCATTTCTTTCTTAAGCTGAGGAAACTTGCCCAGGGTCACACAGCGAGGGTCTGAGGCTGGATTTGAACTCAGGAGATGAGTCTCCCACACTTTAGGCCTGGCAGTAGTCACTGTGCCCCTTAGTTGTGACCCTTCTTCCTTTACAGACACTGTATTTTAAAAGGGAGATTAGTGAACTGGAAATAGTACAGAAAAAATTGACTGTGATCATTAAGGCTTTGGAACAGTGTTCCAGATCCAGGGGGAAGATGGGAAAGTCTCCTACTTTAGTTCTTTCATCTGAAAAATGGACGGCTTGGATTGCATGATCTCCTAAGTTCCTTTTAGGCTCTAAATCTAATATTCTATGATTGAAGACACTGAGGGCATTTATTCTGGAAAATAAAAGATAATGGGGATCAGATACTGGTTTTCCAATATTTGAAAGGTTATCATTTGCAAAGAAGTATTACATATATTCTCTGTAGGTCTAGAGAACAGATCTGCGACCACTGGGTAAAATTTATAATTAGATAGATTTTGACTAAACTATTAATTCAGTAGACATTTATTAAGTACTGAGCTTTGTGCATGGTGTGGTCCTAGGTGCTAGTGACACATCCCATTACCTTTAGTTATTTGTACAGTTATCCTTTCCACGTGGGGGTGGGTTAGGGTTTAGAGTTGCAGTGTCTACCTCCCCCATCTGGAAAATCCACATAAAATTTTTTGACCCTCTCAGCTTCATACCAGAGAAGAAATCTTAATTTTCCCTTTTTCTTTTATGGGATGTTTACAGTACCTTATTGTAAAATTTGGGTTTAAGTATTTCTTCATAGGCTCTGTCTTGTCTCCTGGCCTTCATGTGTTGTTTGCAGCTTCCTCAAAACTAATTTTTATATCAGTCCACCATGTATCGAAAATGTGATGGGGAAGGTCATGATGTGGAAGGGATAATTGTATTTTGTGGTGTGTGTGTGTGTGTGTGTGTGTGTGTGTGTGTGTGTGTGAGTGACAGAGACAGAGAGACAGTTACAAGTTGGCAGGGAGAAGGGCAAAAGAAGGATCTTGACAAAGTGCTCTAAAACATTCATGAGGAAAGTCCAAATTTAAGTCTTAGGAGCATGAGGGAATGCTTCATAGAAGAGATGGTATCTGAACTGAATGCTGTGGGAGCACTTTGTAAGGCAGAGATGAGGAGGAAAGTATATTCCAGGCATGTGAACTAGTCTTCATGAATGTGTAGAAGTGGCATGTTGATTTTAGGGAAAAATTAATTGTTCAAAATGGTTGGAAAGAGGAGCAATATGAATTAAGGTTGGAAAAATAGATTGGAATTAAATTGTGGTAGACCTTAAATTCCAAACTAAGGATTTTGCATATTTTTCCCAGAAACAAATAGGAAGTTACTAAAGTTTTGAGTCAGAGAATTGCATAGTGGGATCTATGCATTAAGAAGGTCATTTTAGCCTCTGTGTGAAGGATAATTTGGAGAGGGAAAAAGATGCATGGCAAATTGACCAGTTAAGAGTGTACAGCTGTAGTGGCAACCATACTGGCATAGCCAGGATGGCTGCTAGCACAGGTTCTTAGACCTGCTTTACTAGGAAAGATCGCTGTTTTTAAGGGATCAAAATCTTTAATTACATTTACTAGTTCAGGGGTAAAGTCAGCACCCTGAACTTCAGAGAAAATAGAGAGAAAAAAAAAGAGAAATAAAGACCGACAGGGCTCTGACTGCCTGAATCAACTGTACATTTTACGTACATCCCTGGATCAAGAGAGCCTTTACATTTGAGCAGGTGGGGAGCTCTGAACATATAGAGCCACTCAGAATCTTGACCAGGGAATCACAAGATCCTTCTCATTAGGGGCCCCCCAAAGCAAAATATCAACTCAATATATATACACTTCTCAGAGCCAGAAGGCATCACAACCCTTCTGACTCGGTGCCTAATTAGAAATTAACAAAAGGTGTGAGAGCCTCCCCTAAGCAAGCTTCCCTTAATTGGCTCCACAGGAGACCTATTAATGGCCCTGGGAAGATCTTAAATTTCATTAACATTACAACTACCAATAATCCAGTTAAAATGTGATAAGAACTTGAAATAGGTATCCTTAGTGGAAGTGGAGGGAGAGGTAGAGATATTTTCTAGACAGAATCAGCAGTTAAACATCAGATCCTTTTATATACTTTCACATGAACAGTGCATATAAATCCATCTCCATAGTTCCAGTCTTTCAGTTTTGATTCTATGACTTCAGTTACTCAGTTTGATCATCATATTGTAGCATTTTTCTCATACCATTTAATGCTTTATCTTGGAGGTTGGTAGAAACTCTGGAGATAAAGATGCCAGTGAGAGGAGATGAATGTTAGAACTTATTGTGATGGCAGATTAAGTGAGGAGAAAGGGACATATTCAAGAGAAACTATGTAGGTAGAATTAGCTGGACTTAGCAAATGATTTAAATGTGTGAGTGGGTAGCAGTGAAAGAGAGAAGAATGGGTTAAAGATAATTGAAACTTTGAGTCTGGGTAATTGGGAGCATGAAGGTGACATAAAAGTAGGGAAGTTGGAGGGGTAGATTTTGGGGCAAGATGATAAGTTCTGTTTGGGATATGTTGCCTTTAAGGTATTTCACTGCCATTAAGCAAGAGATGTCTAGCAGGCAGAAAAGGTTAGTGGGATTCAAACTCAGGGGAGAGATTGGGGCTGGATTTACAGATTTTGGAGTCATTTGTATAGCTATAATAAAATATTGTACTTTGATGAGATCACTAAGGGAGACATTGTAGAAATAGAAGACTGAGGACAAACTCTTGGGGGATGCCCTCCTTTAGGGAGTCAAATATTAATTAAACACTATGTAATAGGCAATCTCCTAAATACCGAGGATAGCAAAGAAAGATAAAAGTTACTGTTTTCAAAGAGCTCACAGTCTAATAGATGAAATAACATTAAAACAACTATGTACAAACAAGATATATACAGGGAAAATTAGAAATAATCAACAGAAGGAAAGCACTAGAATTAAGGGGGATTAGGGAAGGTTTCCTGTAAAGGTGGAATTTTAGCTGGAACTTAAGGGAAGCCAAGAAGCAAAGATGGGGAAGGAGAGCTCTCCAAGTATCTAGACCTGATGATGACAATGCCTGGAACTGGGAGATGTGATGTCTTGTTTAAATATTAGCAAGGACACCAGTGTTATTGATTTGAAGAGTGCATGGGGGTGGGACAAGGTATAAGACTGTAAATATAGGCAAGGGATGCAGGTTATCAAGGCCTTTGAATGCCAAATAAAGTTTGATATTTGATCCTGGAGGTGTTAAGGATCCAAAGAGTTTACTGAATAGTGAGGAGTTGATAATGGCCAGATAGGGACTTTTAGGAAGATCATGTTAGCAGCTGAATGTAATATGATTTGGAGTAGGGAAAGTCTTGTAGGCAGATTGATTTAGCAGACTGTTTCAGTAGATTAGGATTGAGGAGATAAGGGCTGGTACAACCAGAGTGGTGACAGCATCAGAGGAAAGAGGCATACTAGAGAGATGCTACAAAGGTAAAATTGACAGGTCTTGGCAACATATTGGATACGGGAAATGAAGAGAATGAGGAGTCCTGGATGAGACCTTTATTGTGAGCCCAGGTGACTGAGAGGATGCTGGTACCCTCAGTACTAATAGGGGGAAAGTTAGGAAGTAGGGAAGATTTTTTGGGAAGACCTGAGTTAAAAGTTGAATCTCAGACTCTGGATCTTTGTATGGTCTTGGGCATATCACTTACCCCCCGTTTGTATCAGTTTCATCAATTCAGTTTTGGACATGTTGAATTTAAGGTATCTATGGGTTATCTAGTTTGAGGTGTCCAATAGACAGGTGGAGATAGCAAATATGGAGAACAGAGGAGAGTTTATGGCTTATTCAGTATATTTGAGAATCATCTGCATAGAAATGATAATTGAATCCATCAGAACTGACAAAATTGCCAAATGAAATAGAGGCAGAGAAGAAGGCTACCAACAGAATCCTGTGGGACACTTAGTATAGGGCATGGGAGAAGGATCATTAGTAAAAGAGATCTAGAAGGAATTATCGAGAAGTAGTAGAACAAGGAGAAAGCAATATATTTGAGAGCTTGTTTGCTGTATCTAATGCTGCAGAATGTCAAGAAAGATGAAAGTGTATAGGAGACAATTTATTTGATAGTTTAACTGTCATTGGTGACCTTTTGCAAGAGCAGTTATAGTAGAGTGGTGGTATTGGAAGCCAGACAGCAGAGAGTTAAAAAAGTGGATGAATAGTGAGGAAGTACAAGTTACAAGTGAAGATGACCATTTCAAAACTTTAGCAGTGAAGGGGACAGAAAAAGAGGATGATAGCCTAAGGGGATAAAAGAGGGGAGCAAACACATTAAAAAAAATTTTTTTTTATATATAATGTATATATTTTTTTTGTATAGGGAGACAGTAGACCATTTTTAGAGGATGTAATAGGAATTCAACCAGTAAAGAGGGTGAATAAAGAATTACCCTGTAGCAGAAAGGGTCCATTTTAGGTTAGCTTACCAGGACTTGTAATGAGTCCAGTCAATGTGTTTTCAGCTTCTGAAGGGGGAGCATGTGGGCTTAACAGGGCGGGGATTGCAGAAGGACAAAGCAATTCAAGAATGATCCTGTTCTTTGTTGAAATAACTGACTAGAGGATCAAGACTGTTTAATGGGAAGGCAGTGAAGCTACAGTGTGGTAGTAGAATGTGAGAATAATAATGGATTGAAGACCCTGTAGAGGAGAAAACAGTGAGATGTGTTCATAGCTAACAATTATATCTGTCCAAAGTGGAATGAGGAAATTGTGAGATATGAACTCCGTTAGTGGAAATGATCAAGAAGAGCCTAGGTGACCCTCAGTCATCAGTGATGCCAAGACTATTTTATATTGTGTAGAAAGTTGGATTAGATTTGTAATAAAAACTCTAGGGCAGTGTAGCCAAGTGGATAGTGAGTCAGGAAGACCAGTGGAAAGAATACTAGAGTTGGAGTTGAGGACCTTGGTTCCAATCCTACCTGTATTTACTACTGTTTTTGTTACTTGGGCAAACCACAATTTTAATTCTCTGGATCTCAGATTCCTTATTTTTAAAAAGTGGGGATTGAATTAGGCAGCCTCAGAGATCCCTGGAAAAGGATCCAAATCCTTCATCCTAAATCCTGATTGATGTGTGCTACCTATGTAGCCTAGGGTGATTTGCTTAATTTCTTATACAAAGTTACTGTAGGAAACTCTCAGAGATTTTTAGTAACTAGAAACAAAATTGTTCATGTGGATCAATGAAGGGAGTTTCCATACTAGGATATCCTTACAGTGATGAAATCACACCTTCAGATCTACTCCATGCCTTTCAGTAAGTTTATTTTGCAGTTATATAGTACAATAAGTAGTACAGTAAAGCACAGCAGTACTTTATAGTTATAATAAACTTTGGATGCATTTATTTTGATGCTGACAACCCTTTGAATGAGGTACAATAGTGCTTCTAACTTTTTATTTTACTCATAGCACAATATTCTTTGCCATGAGGTTTGTGACCCACTGAATTTAAGTTAGCAACAAATAAGAGCTTCTTTGCCCTTCCTTAATAGTCAGGTCTCCAGATTGATTAACCAGGTCTTGGGATTCTTCCACTTCTCATTTCACTACTCTACTAACTCATTCTTTTTATTCACTTCTCTAGGACTCATGGGGGTGGAGTCCGAAGTAGTTTGGGCCCTGCACAGATAGAGCTGTTATTATGACCTTCACCTAAATGGGAACAGCAGTCAGCAAACTGCTTTAGAGGTACATGATGGTGCAGTGGATAGAGCCCTGGGCCTGGATTCAGGAAGACCTGAGTTCAAAGTGGAATCTTAGACACTGGATATAGCTAGCTGTGTGGTATTGGGCATATCACTTAGCATCCATTTTCCTCAGTTTTCTCAACTATAGGTAGTGCCTACCCTGCAGGGTTTTGAGGATCAAATGAGAGTGTTTATTTATTTTTAGTTTTCATCATTCACTTTTATAAAATTTTGAGTTCTAAATTTTCCCTCTCCTTCCTCTTCCCCCTCCCCAAGATGGCATGTAATCTGATATGTTATACATGTACAATCATATTAAACATATTTCCACATTAGTCATGTTGTAAAGAAGAATCAGAAGCAAAGGGAAAAACCGTGAGGAAGAAAAAACAAAAAAAAGGACAGAAAATAGTATGCTTTGATCTACATTCAGACTCCATAGTTTTTTCTCTGGATGTGGATAACATTTTCCATCTTTAGTCTTGGATTGTTGCATTGCTGAGAAGAGCTAAGTCTGTCAAAGTTGGTCATTTCACAGTGTTGCTGTTAATGTGTCCAGTGTTCTCCTGGTTCTGCTCACTTCACTCAGCATCAGTTCATGTAAATATTTCCAAGTTTTTCTGAAATCCACCTGTTCATCATTTCTTATGGAAAAATAGTATTCCATTACATTCATGTACCACAACTTGTTCAGGCATTCACCAATTGATGGACATCCCCTCAATTTCCTGTTCTTTGCTACCACAAAAAGAGCTGCTATAAATATTTTTTTACATGTGGGTCTTTTTTCCCTTTTTATAATGAGGTAGCATTTGTAAAAAGCACGTAGCACAGTGTCTGGTACATACGGTAGGTGCTATATAAGTGCTTATTCCCCTACCCACCAAACTGTAGCTGGAGGTAGGGACTGTGAGGAGTTTGGAGGCACACCTGATGATACTCTGTGGCCCACTTCTAGAAAACCAGTGAGGAACTTGAAATACTGTCCACACTTGGTAGGTGATGATAATGAAACTCAGAAAAATGAGCTTTGCTCAAATCTTTCGCGTAAGTGTACGGCAGAGCCCAGACTGGAATCCTTGGGCTGATTTCATTGATCTCTAAGGTTCCTTCCACCTCAAGGATCCTGTGAACTTAGGAACACTTAAAGGACGTGTCTTGATAAATTATTTTTTATTTCTTTTGCTGGAAACAATGCTGTGATCACTTGGGTATCAAGGACAAATTTCTTCCTAGACTCTGAAAACCTAAAGTTTTATTCCCCCATGAAGCTGACAAAACCTAAGTGCTTTATTTTATTAATATGAAAATTATTTTGAAATTCTTTTTTCCATGGTGTCTTGAAAGTTTGTCTTTAAACAAATGCTCACTAAGTGCATAAAGAAATGGCTAAGTTCTGTTGATTCTACGCATTTCTCCTTGGATAGAATCTTTATAATTACATATAACAGTACAGATAACACAGCTCTTGGAGGATAGTAATTTGTGTCCATGTAGTGCATTTCTTCCCAGGTATTAAGTATAGTTTGTAAACATATCTCATTAATCCACACTGAATCCTTGTGGAGTCCTCTTTAGAGGATGAGTTGTAAAATTCCTATTATTATGCACAGAGTGTTGTTAAATAAAGTATATAGAAAGATGAATAATGTGTATTTTACTCTATGTCTGAAGCTAGTCTGATATGAGTATATGGATGAAATACTTTGTTTTTGAGTGATATGGTGGAATACAGATGGTGAAGATGTACTTGACCTGAACTGTTGCAATCCTGTGGTTTTCAGACTAATTATAGATTTTTAAAATCCATGAGAGGTAGACCAGATCTCTTCTTCATGCTTTCCCCCCATTTCTGCTTTGAGAGCATGTTATCATAGGGTACATACAAGAAAATATTGTATTCATGTAGGCCTATTCCACAATAAAGTGACCCAGATTCTGCAGTAGCTTGTTGTAGTGGAGTTCTGGCTTCATGAGTTACCTTAGTATGTGACCTTGAACTAGATAGCCTTCTGAGTCCCAGTTTTCATGTCTGTAACACAGAGATAATTTTACTGTACTTATGACCTTATACTTAGAGATGAAAGGGACCATAGAGATCATCTAGTTCAACCATCTCATTTTATAGATGATGAAACTGAGGTCCAGAAAGGTTAGGTAAGACTTGGCCAAAGCCACATAAGTAGTAGAGTTAATGTGGAGAGCTAGGATTTGAACTCAAAGAATTCTCTGATCCCCAAATCATGCTTGCAGTAGCCACTGCATGAGCTGATATAAGAGTAAGAGTTTAATTTATCTTTACACAGTCCTTTAAGATTCATCAAGCACTTTTCCAGAAAGGAAGGTGAAGCAGAAGTTGTACAAATTTTTGTTATTTCTATTTTATAGATGAGTATAAAGGCCAAGAGGTAAATTAATTTGCTCACATTCTTTAAGTTAGAAAGCATAGGAGCTGGCATCCAATGACACAATAGCTCACATTTCTGTAGTGCTTCAGAAGTTATGTTGCATTGTCTTCACAATCTTTTGAGGTAGGAAGTATAAGCTTTATTATCCTTATGGTACATATTGGAAAACTGTTAGGCTCTGTGAGAGAAAATGACCTTTCTATACTCTTTTTCTTTCTCTCTTGCTCTTACTGTTTCTCTTCCTTACTCTCTCTTGATCTTCCTCTTTTGCCCTTGCTTCCCATCAGTATCACTGCCCACTGTTTTACTTTCCCTTGTGACTCATAAGTTTAGTAATCAAGCAAAACAAATCAATACATTGGCTGAATCTGAAAATATATCTCATTTGCATTTTTGGTCCATCATCTCTCTGCCTTGAAGTAGGATGAATATTGTCTCATCAATCTTTTGAGTGAAGTTGTGATTGGTTATTGCATTTTTCGGATTCATAAGTCTTCCACATTTTTTTTCCTTTATCTTATTATAGTCATTGCATATTTTGCTTTCCTGGTTGGGCTTACTTTGCTCAGCATCAGTTCATGTTAGTCTTCCCAGGCTTCTCAGAATCTGTCATATTTGTCATTTCTTATAATGCAGTAATGATCCTTTGCATCAATTTACTGTAATTTGTTCAGCCATCAGTGGTTTTTCAGTTATGCCCTATTGCTTCCCTTTAAACTTTCAATGTGAAATCTAAAGCAAGTTATTAAATCTCTTGGAGCTACTTGTCTTTAAGATGGGTAGGTTGGCCTATCATGGATCATCAGTATGATTCCTTTCAGTTCTTTGATTTTGTGATAATGTAACTACTGCATTTTTTTTCCTGGCATATATGCTCTGACATGCTAGAAACAAATCTTAACCAGCAGCCTTGAAAATGAGAACAAATATTTGAAAGTTGTAGTTTCAGGAATACAAGAGAGGGCAAGGAGTTGATATTTGAAGAACAGAAAAGATTAGCTATGGGAATACAAAAAGAAGTCGGAGGAGCGAGCTTTGTTAATTACACAAGAAGAGCTTGACAGAAAAAAAAACCCAAAACAACTATGAGTTTAGCAGCAGAGGAGGAGCTGAGTGTACCACACAAGGATTCCTTGAGTGGGGAGTTTAGAAGCATTGTAAAATTTGTATCAAAAATATAAAGGAAGCTTTGAAACTGAAATGTCACAAGGATGTTTTAAAATTAACATTTACAATGAAATTGCAGTTCTGGGACAGCTTTTTTCATTTTCTTATTTTTATTGTTTTCTTCCTTTGTATTTTCATTATTTTTCTTCTCAAAGTAATTTTCATTCTTTCTATTTCTCCAACAATCCCTAAGAGATTCAATTTCCTTTAAAACTTATTCACATGCCTTTAATGCTGTTTCTAAAAGATTATCTTTTTTTACATCACTTACATTTCCTTTTTCTCCTTCTGCTTCTTCCTTTATAGAGAGCCCTATAAATGAAGAATACAAAACCTTGATTCCTCTAATGTATGAATGCCACTTCTACTTTGTCCTCCTTATTTTCTTCACTTCATATTTCCCCTTTGAACCTGTTGATTTATCTAATCATCCTTCTTTGGTGTATCTTTAACAAGCCTGGGATCTGAATAAGAAGGCATATTATAGGATATACTCATCTTCCATGTTTAATTTCCTCTGGTACTTGCCAATGATTTATATTTGACAGTCATTATGTGCTTGCTATGTATATGCCAGGCATTTTTAGTTACTAGGTTTATAAAGACAAAAATAAGATTGTTCTTACCTTCAAGGAGTTTACTTTTTGAAAGTGGAATGGATTAGAAATGCTAGAGTCCATAAAGTGCAAGAGAATGAACAAATTAATGAAAAGTAATTAATGTGTTTATTATGTGAGAGGTGCTTTGTTGAGTGATAGAGAGTTAGAGAGCCAGGTCAGAAGAGGAGACTGGAGTAGTCATAGCATGAAGACAGCAAAGAAGATGACCAGTCGTTTGACACAAGCCTTTAGTGCATTGTGGACTGTGGAGGTAAGGGCTCTTTACTTTGTTGCTTCAGTAACGACTGTCATTGTGAATAGTGAATGGGCTGCTTTATTCAGATTCTGACTACATAGTTCCTTTGATCTGGAACCAGTAACTTCATTTTACATAATTATAACTTGGAATAGTGTGAATTTAAATACATACAACCACTTCACTGTATTGTTATGATGAATTTGGCAGTATTTACAGAAACACTGTGTTTGGAATTGGAGTCCTTTTTATAATTGGGGAAGACAAAATTAGGTAAATAGGGGTAGGCAGGGAGAAAACATGAATTTAAGGGATGATGAAGAAAATTTGGCATGGAGGAAATAAAAAAAAAGCTGCAAGAATCACACTTTGTTGTCTTTGTGTTACAGTTAAGAGAATCAGATTGTTAAACCTTGAGTTAGAACCCTAGAGTTTACCTAGACTAGCTTTCTCATTTTTCACATGAGGAAACTGATGCCAAGAGGTTTAGGGATTCAACCAAAGTAATTCAATTAGTTGGTGGTGTAGCTGGGATTAGGATCTAACAGTGCTTGGGAAATGTGTAACTAAGACTGCCCGAGTTTGGGCAGTGAGTTTAACTTGAAATCTTTGGTATATCTAGTTACAAACCCCAGTAATCTTTTGACAATTGGAATATTGTACCCAGTAAACCAAATGTATAGAAGGTTTTCCTCTAAAATGGGCATTTTTCTAGCAAATAGCATTAAAATGCACATACATTTTTTTGGGGAAATTTCACTGGAAATCAACAATACCACACAACAAAACCAACAATCTACCCCACTGAGGAGATTTAGATTTACCTTTAGTACAAAACCCTAACTATCCCTTCATACAAGTATGTACACAAACCATCCCTTTGTGCAGATATGTTAGGAGTCTCAGGAATTTGGGCATCAGTTCCAGGGCCTAGATGCCTTAAAGTGTCCACCATTTTTGAGTTTTTTAGCAGTCTCGGGAAAGATCTTCCTCAGGAATAGTTGACAGTGCCCACTTGTTAAGATAGTTCACAAGGATTGCTAATACCTATAAGCACACACAGTAAGTGCTTAATAAATGGTTTTTCTTTTATTTTTTCATTTGTTCAGTCATGAGTCTGAAGAAAAATCTCTTGGGGAGCAAAATAAAAAACCCATAGTCTTAAAAAACAATTCCCTAGCTTTATTCCCCTCTCATTTTCCCCTATAACTATTCTGGCAAAGGTTTACCTTGTTTTGCCACATGAAGTCCTCCCAGCAGGGATCCTTATGTGATGTTTAGTGGCACCTATTTCTATTTGAGTTTGATACCAACAATCTGAGGAAAACTGCAGTACTATTCAAGGTGTCCCACCTAGAGTTATCTTAAAGATGAGCTGTTTAAAATACATTGACCACTATGTAACTTAGAGCTAAAAATTAGAAACCTACTTTAAACATTAATAGAAAGAATATTAGCAAAATCTTCTCATTCTATGTTACTGTAAAGTTTTTAAAGTGATATTTCCAGTACCATCTCATTTGAGAAAAAAACTAATTTCAAAATGATTTTGCTTTTTGATAAAAAAGTTAAATTTGTGTCCTCAAGCAAAAACATTAGAAAAGATTCCTTTATTCTGTGTCAGCTATGAAGTAACATCCAATTCTGTTAAAATGTAAGGGATCCTTGGGCAGTATTTAACTGAAGTGAATATTGTGTCCAAATACAATCATTCAAATGAGGAAACTTTAATTAAGCACCTACTGTTTTCTGGGTGCTAGGATACAAAGAGAAAAAATATTACTTTCTAGGAGCATAGGTTGTGATTTAGGAGCCATAATATCTTATAAAAGCAAGATATTTATTTTGGGGGTATTTTAAGCTTAGTAACATTAATAAACCTAGACTTACATTCTTCTAGCTTCTTAGCTAGGTGGCTCATTGGATAAGAACACTGCATCTGGTGTCTGGAAGACCTGAGTTCAAATCTAGTTCATATAATTACTAGTTAGGTGACCTTGGGCAAGTCACTGAATCTCTCATTGCTTCATTTTCCTCATTGGTAAAATAGGAATGATGGTAATGGCTCCTACATACCAGGGTTGTTATATGGATAAAATGAAATATTTGATAGTACAAACCTTAAAATATTATATAAATGCTATTTTTGTTATTTCTTCATTCGTGGCATACAGACCTTTTATAAACCTCAAGTGGGGTGTGTGTGTATGTATATATGGATGTATAGTGATTTCTTGTTGTTAATGACTATACCATTTGTAAACAATAGATTGATGAGGAATAATTTAACGTGCCCAGAGCAAAGGAAGTGATCGATCAGTCTTATGATACTCTCTTCTTGTCAGATCACTCAAGATTATTGTATTCAGTATGACACCACCATCACTAGTCTATCAGTAGTCCTCTATTGAGTGCCTCCTGTGTGCCAGACACAGGGAATCATCTTAATTTTCCTTGTGATTGTGAAGTGTCTCGCTTTAATGCTTTCCTTTGTTATTTACGAATCCATGTTTTTAGAAGTAATTTTTTAATAGATTAAGATTTATGTTGCTAAAACTTCTCACTTGCTGACAAGTCAGCTTGTTTGCTAATGAGTATACATATTTTAGAGAAATCAAGACGGTTTTTAACCATTTGCTTTCTTTGTTTCAATCCACACACATTACTGACCATAATTAAACAATAATTATACTACTTAAAAGACCCTTGAAGAGTTCAAAATTATTTGGAGTAACTTACTCCAAGTAGTAACTTACTTCTATAGAATTGGCAGGTAAAAGAACACGTCAGAGAAACGATAAAAATAAAAATTAATTAAATTAATTAAAATTAAAAATAATGAGAATAAGATAACATGCCAAAATTCATGGGATGTAGCCAAAGAAATCCTTAGGGGAAAACTCTTATCTCTAAATGCTTTATTAAGCAAAAGAGAAAATAGAACAAATCAATTAATTGGGCATACAATTAAAAAAACTGAAAAACCAGTAAATTTTTAAAAACTTTAAATACTGAAATACAAATTCTGAAAATCAAAGATATTAGCGACATTTAAAGCTTAGAGATAGCTAGCATAGAGTGGTAGGTTTGGAGTCGGGAGGACCTGAGTTCAAATGTGGCCTCTTACTAGCTTTGTTACCCTGTGCAAGTCACTTAACCTGTTTCCTCTTCTCTAATATGAGGATAATAATAGCACATACCTCTCAGGGTTGTTGTGAGGATCAAATGAGATATTATTTGTAAATGTGCTTGTCACAGTGTCCATTATATGGTGCTTAATAAATGCTTAATTCCTTCCCCTTGTCTCCTTTAATAACAAAATGTCATTGAATGAATGATTAAACTAAGAGCTTTTTTCTTCAGGGAAAAAAAAATAAAACCAATTAACCATTAACTAATTTGATTCCCCCCCCCCTAAAAAAAAATTGAAATACTGTTGTAGTAGATAGAGTTAGAGATCTTTTTACTTTTATAGTTAAGGTATAGTGGCTCATTCTGAAAATTTTCTTAATCTCTTTGGGTTTATCTGTTCATTTGTGGGCACTTTAAATCACTTCTCTGTGTGAGACACACCAAAAAGGTCATAGGTAAGGAAGTCTTCTGTTTACCATGCTCTGGGCCACAGTTTTTTTTTTTAGCCAAATCTGTAAACTTGGAGGGAAATGAAATTGCAAACATAGACAACAACTTTTCATTACTTTATATATCATCCTTGTGTTTTCCTCATTTTGTATTATTATCTTCAGTCACTTAACCAGAAAGCATTATTAAGTGCTTATTATGTTTCAGGCACTGTGCTAAGTTCCAGGGATAGGATACAAAGGCAAAAGACAAATAATTCCGGCCCTCTACCTCTAGGAGCTTACAGGAAAGACAATATGTGTGTGTGTGTGTGTGTGTGTGTACATATATACAAATACACATATATACAAATACATATATGTACACGGACACATACATATTGTCTTCCCTGTAAGGGAATGTGTATGTACACACACAATATACATATATACACACCCATAATACACTCATGTACCAATATGCACATATATAAATATGTATATATCTCTCTGTATATACAAGGTAACCTTGGAGGGAGTCATATTGGATAAGGGTTTCTGAGAGGTAGATTTCGGTACCATAGTTGGATGTCTTCTGCAAGAATCCTTCTATGAGACCCAGTCTATCACAGAATAACTATGGAAGGGGAAATGTGAAATCTAGTATTGGTCAAGGCTAGCAACCTTTTACCTGGAAATTGATGATAATTTCCAAAGAAAGGAGAGGGTTATATTATCTCAGCATTGACTATCCTTGTCGTTAAGACTCGATTCTATAAAGATTTTTCCCTTTTCTACAACAGTGTTAGATTTTGAAATCTGCTTAAAGGTAGAAGGGTAGAAGAAGGGAAGGCTTGAAGGACAGAGCTGAAGTAAAAAAAAAGACACAAAATGTAAGTTTTGGAGCATAGGAAGGGACAGAGTGAAATGACAGCTCTTGCTTAAAAACAGGAGAGCTTTTTTGTTAAAGGAAAACATCTTAACTGAAGATTCCTGTTGAGGCAGTAATGGATGTTAGTTTAATTTTTCTGTTGGTATTATTGCTAGGAGCATAATAGATTTGGAGCTGGAAAGCACCCCAGGGGGCATTTTACAGAAGAGGAAACTGAAATCTGGAAAAGATGATAGCTTTTCCCAAGGTCTCTCTGAAGAAGTTTGGAATTGATTGCATGACAGGGGACACATTGGTTCAGGACCGCTTAGCATGGTGTGCCCTCATGAGGGAAGGTGCTGTGCTCTCTGAGCAAAGCTGAATTGCAGTAGGTCAAAAGAAACATGAGAGGTGCAAATTTAGACATCTCCACCCCAAATGTTCATGTGTACCATTAGTGCCTAATCTGTTGTAGAACCTTCTGAGCTTATATTGGTCTGATCAGCCACAGTTGGACACACACAACATAATGATGTCATTTTGGTCCTCTTTAAGAATGACGGGCAAACAATCAACCAATAGCGAGGAAGGATTTGAGACAGGATTCAAACCCAGGTCTTCATGACTCTATGTCCAGAGCTCTTGAGAAGTCAGATAACTTTTAAACTTGGAAATTGGGAGGGATCATATGCTCAGTAAGAAAGAATTTCCATAATCTTACCTAGAAGAGTAGTTAATAGCTATCTAGGTTTACATCTGAACATGAATCTTTTTCTCTTCTCCTAAGTTCCACGTAACTTCTATTCCGTTTTGTAATTATGTGACTATGTTTGACTGGCCTGAGCAGTTACTGATCTGTTCTTAAGGAAATGTCTGTGAGAATGTAGACTAAGATTGTTTTTGCTCCATTCTTGGCTTGGCTGCTTAATTGACCTCTAGCTTCATTCCTGACATCCATATCTTTATCATAGTTTCTTCTAGAATACAGCAGACCATAGGCAGGGAATGCACAATTTAAAAAAATCTGCGCTTGAGAAAGTTTACTCTGCATGATTAAAAGGAAAGGAACACTTCCCACTCGATGGGTTCTGAGATGTAAAGGGAGTTCTACCATAAAGGTGCATTTTATTGACTATATGAAACCTCAGTTCTTTGCAAGTCAAGAAATTAATGAAATGATGGACAATTGATCAGTCTGTGGCTTTCAGCCTCGTATTCTGCATCTTGTTATTGTCATTTTAGTCTGAATGTGGTTGTATCATACTACAGTGTTTTTAAGAGCGTGGCTGCCTTGTGGGTCCTGATTTTTGTCTCTGCCATGTTACACATTATTTTGATGGTTTTATTGTTTTGTTTTGTGAAGATTATCTTTCTCTCTTCATGTGTTCTATTGTACCCACAACCAGTTCAGTGCAGCTTCCTTAGTGTATACTGTACCTCCTCTCCTCCTCCCTCTCCCCATCTTGTAGGAACTGGGCGGGTGGTGGCTTCTAGTGTTTTGTATAGCTTTATTATTTCCTTCCCACTACTTATTTAGTTCATGCTGTAATACTTGGCACTTTTACTTCCTTTATAGAGTAGGATGTGATGTCATAGAGAAGGGGAAAGGGCTATCCAAATTCTCTCAATTGCTGGGAGGAGCTGCCCAGGTGTGCTGAGGGGCCTGTACTCAGGAAGAGAAACAGGGAGTCCTCCACAGTGAGTAACCCCACTTTCAAGTGCACCCAAGTTTCCTTTAAAGCCTTGTCCAGTACAGTGTAGTTTCCTCTTCTGCCCTTTCCAGTTGTACCCAATTTGCCCTTTGGAGTGTTACCAGTTCAGCTCAGTTTTTCTCCTTTCTAACCCTTCCTCCACTGTTTTTCACCTTTTCCTCTCCTACCCCACCCACCCCACCAGTTTCCCATTTCCCTGCTTGTTTCCTTTTTTTCAGTGTCTATTAACTTTCCTTCTATCCCTTTCGATTGAAGTTAGTGTTCTCCAGCCTTGTCTCTCAGTTGGACAAACCTTTTCCTTCAAGTCCTTGAATCTACAATGCCCTTTTAAAGTATCTTATAATTATGTGCTGTCTTATTTCCAGTCCTTACTTAAAAAAAAAATCTGTCTGCTTTTACATGTCTGTCTAGTTCTTTCCCCTTTCCCTCTATGGTCTAATCTTGTCCCCTTTTCAGCTCTAAACAGTTTCCTTGTTGCCTCTTTTTTTTTTCAGTATTTTCCAGTTTACTCCTCTTCCGTATCCAGACATGCCTATGTTTCTTTTTTACCCCTTTCTCAGCCTTCAGTTCAGCTCTCCACTGTCGTCTCCAGCCAGGACCAGTTTCGTTCGCCTCCCAGACCTTTCTAGTGCAGCCCATATTTCTACATTCTTCTTTAGAAGAACTGAAAAAAAGCAAATAGTAAGAAGGCTGATCTGCATTGGAAAATAATGTGGGGCAAGGACTATGGGTAAACTATCTGAACTGGAAAGGGAAGAACAGGAAAGTTAACTCAAGCTGTAAAGTAGCAGAGGAGGGGGGGGGAGGAGGGAGGGTAATCAAGTGGCTGGATAGTTTATTGGATGGATCATTATGTACTAAGCTTATTTCCTTTAGGGACCTGGTTGGCATTCATCCTACAGTAGCAGAGATCCAAACTAAGATTCTGATGGCTGCATTGTAGCCCTTGTGAAATGAATTGGAAGTCTTCCCAATTCTCAGCTGGCAGGAGTCCCTGTCAAAAAACCTGTTGTGTTAATTGTCAGTAGCCGTGACCCTGTTGGTTGTCTTAGTGGAGGTGATGGTGAGAACATGGATGGAGATTAGACTCACTTCTTCCACCAAGATCTGTTCTCTCTAGGCCATATTGGGTGAGACATCACAGGAACCTGGCCTTGCTATTTCTTGTTTGGGAGGAAATTGGTCCCTGGATAATGAACAAGCTTGGTTTCTAGGATTGGTAGTAGATTATCCACTACATGTATAAATGGTACCCTTTCCCACTCAGTTTTTAAAAGTAATCTAGAAAATGAATTAAGTAGGACTGAAAAGGGAGCAGGAAAAAAAATGGGACTTATATTTACAAAACTGTATGAGGTGGACTGAATGGGAAGAGGAGAGGGATTTTGCTTGTGTTCGATTGGAAAAGGCAAAGGAGTTGGAAACTGAGCTGAACTGGAAAACACACTGTCATGAGTCATCTGGGCATCTTGTGTGCTGCTTTGACCATTTTTGACCACACTTTAAAAATTAGCTATTTTAAGCTAAAAAAAAAGTGAATTAAAACATAAAACCCACGAAGTCATCCTTGACTAGTATCTACTTCCTTAAGTAGTTAGTCTCAAGCTTTTGTCTTCCCAGGGTCTTGGAACCACCACTGACAATGTGCTTAAAGGTGTTGGGTTTTTTTTTAAAGGAGTTCCCTCCCTCAACCAAATTGAGTCAATTTTTATTACCATGTTATCCTTGGGTTTAACCCTTTTCAGTGTGTTTGCTACATTTTCGGGGAAAAAATTTCCCCATGTTTGATTGAAGTAGATGATGCCACAATGTCCAAAAAGTCTCATTCTTGCTTTAGTCAATGTCACAATAAAGTTCCCTGCCCTTTGCATGATTACTTACGGTACTATTTATGTTAAATGACTTCACACAATAACCAGCACATTTTATTTCTTTCTAGGCATTAGAAAAACACCCCAACTCACCAATGACTGCAAAACAGATATTAGAAGTCATTCAAAAAGAAGGATTAAAAGAAACAAGGTCAGTATTAATGTGTATAGAGTTCTTGCTTTCATTGATTTATTAAAATGCTGGTTCCCAAAGTGATAGGTGTGATCTAGATTCTAATAGAATAAACCTGGAATTTCTTTTCTGATTAAATATTCGCCTGGCTTCTGACTTAGTAACAGTCTGAGAAATTATATAAAATATATTAGTAGAACAGCCATCTATATAAAGGAAGGATTGTTTTTTTCTAGAGTTAGCACCCTTTTTAAAAATTACTCTTGTTTCTCTTTTTTTCCCATAAAAGTTGTTAGTGTTTTTGAAAGTATGTGGGAAAAATAGTAGTTCTTTCTGGTTTAATAGATGAAAATGTAAATATAGAAATGGCATTTCTTTTGATAAAATTTAGAAATTTTTAAAGAGAGTAGTATTGGGATAACTTGGTTAGTTTCTTGGTTAGTTAATTCTAAGCTAGTATCTCTTGCAGTTTTTGACTTTGGTTGGTAATTTGTGAGTAGAGCATTAATTGCTGGAAGAGAATGTAGTTGACTGTTGAGGATGAAAATAAACCATATTGTAGGAAAATCAAAGACTGAATTTTCAGAAAATAGATTTTTGTGCATGTATTTTATGCCTACTAGTAGATGTACATTTGGCAATTGTCACATGGGCAAAACATATAAAGAGACCTTTTCAGCATTGTGACTGTTGTGAGTAGTATTAAATGCAGCAGTTCAAAGGGATCAGTATTCCTCTGGGATAGGTTTTCTTTTAAAACAAGAAAAAAAGGGGTCACCTATAATTTTGTAGAAGGAGTGATAGTATCCTTTATTTAGCTGCTTTGAATGTTGCTTTTGCAAAGTAAGATCAATAAGCTTTAAAATTTAGCTAGGTCTAGGACAGTATAATCTGAAATTTAATCTTAATTGTTTCTTTATTTATCTATTTTTAAGAAATGCTCTGTGAGAATGTATTATATTACTTCTTTGCAAGCATATCTCCAAAAGTAGAGGGAATAATGCAGAGTTATACAGTTATTGACACTATTTAACAATTCTTTTAAAAGTGATCTTGTTCTGGTAAGCTAGATATGTGTATTTTGGCAGAGAACAGAATGGGGAGAACTAGAAATTCATTTTCCCCTTGCCACCTGTCAAAGCCCTGGAAATGTATGTGCCTTTAAGAAAGCATTGGAAGTGTTTGTTCTGAAGCCAAGAAGAAAAGAGTAGGGGGAGGGAATCTCAGAAAATAAACTCCTGCTGAATATGGGCTTTGTGCCAAAAAGATCTGCCGACACAGACAAAAAGCCCCTCATTATAGCAATCACTTGAAATTTGTTTATTAAGATACATTTCTCAACAGCAGTGAATATGCTACTTACTATCTGTTGTTCTTCACTGTGTGATATGAGACTACTGCACCTTGGCTCTGAACTACATTATAATTAGTCTTCTTATTATGGCAACACCTCTTCACACTACTGAAAACGCTTGTCTTCTTGGAGTGGTGTGTTAAAGAGGTTGCAGTATAAATGTACATAATCAGAAAAAAACAAAAAACAAAACCAAGGCAGTGTTTTTAAAGAGTTCACTGAAAAAGGAAATATAACAATACTTATCTCTCAAGTCACTCTTTCATCATGGCAGCAAAACTATTTTATATCCAAAGAAAAAGACTACAATTGTTAAACATACTGATGAATAAGCTAGAATGAAATAGGAGGAAAAAACACCTCAGGAATTCACAAATTAAAGATGTGAATTGAAGAAGTGGAGAAGAAGTAATGATGAATGAGGTCTTCTGTTATTGTCTTGTAAAATCAACCAACACATATGTGCAAATGTGCTCCGAAGTCAGTTTAGTCTGTTGCGTATCTGAGACCAGTATTCTGCTAACTTGTTTTTCAGGTACCACAAGGGAGTATGATATATGATGTGATATTCTGAATCTAGTGAATTTGGGAACCAAACCAGCAGGGTTGTTGGGGATGTGTTTAAATTAAGAATAAGTAGGCTCTGAGCAAGGACTTGAGAAATTCTCTTGAATTAGTGTTTTGGCTTCATGACATCTGATTTGACTGTTTGGAGTCCTTTTTTGCTTCTTTCTGAAAGCTTGGCTGTGTCTCAGATTGTTGAATTTGTTGGATAAGTGAAGTGTCACTATGTATTTTTCTTTCAGAAAAGAGTTAAATTTAGAAACAGTATTGTCATATGGTGGAACCTAACTGAAGAATTCTTAGAAAGTTATTAATGTTAAAATTTTCAGGAAGTCCAAGCATTTGTCTGTTTGTTTTTCAAATGTAGCAAAATCATTGACATAGAAGATATGACCAATAGTCCTTCTTTGGTTTAGTATATGTACATAATAAAAGATTTTCTAGTTTTCAATAAGAGTTCCAATGACCACCTCCAGAAACAACACCTCTAGACACAAGAATGTGTTTTATTCATTTTGTTTCCCTTGAGGAGCTGAACACCACTAATTCCATTCATGGGTACTAGAGATTTTCTTTGCTTAAAATGACCTTGACTTGCCTTCCAAGTTAGAAACTTTTTTTTTAAAGAACATCACTAGTTTGTTTTTTTTTTTTAATCACATCCAAGAGGTTGACTTTTAAGTTTAGAAAAATATATAGCAACTTTGGGTGAGTTCTATATAATACATGTATTCTGAGATTCTCCACTGATTTGCTGTGAATTGAAAAACTTATTGCAAGGCTGACTTGTTTTCTAATACTAAAGCTTCTGCTATAAAACTTCCTATTTGAAATAGCAAACATACCGACTTTTAGAATGTGACTTTTGTGTGTGTATATGTGCATGCTTAATGTTTGGAATAGTGGCACTGTTGTTTGATTTAGAAATGAAACATTTGGCTTTTTATACCAACCATTCCACTACATGTACTTAACTAATTATGTGCTTTGCTTTTTTTGAAATGATAATTAATCAACAAGCATTTATTAAGCACTTATTGTGTTTGCACCAAGGACTGGGTTTCTCAAAAGTTCATGTTCTCTATATTGCCAGATGTTTAGATTTAACAGAATTTATTGGTAAACACATCAGTGTGTTTCAGTCATGTTTTGGTGCTTTGATGTTGAAACAATACTTACCATGTGAACTGTGCTATTCTTAATGTGATGGTACTCTTAACCTTTTGTCAGAATGTGAGTGATTTCTGATGGCACTAACTTAATATTAGTATTCACAGCTACCTTTAGATAAAGGGAGATGATGGGCTTCTTGTTTCATTTCCTGACATAAATATCAGGTGACAGAAGGATTATAGTGAAAGGTACTTTTGATTTGGGGGCCACATATGCACTTTGACCTGCTTCATCATTTTCCAGTTGGAGTGAATGGCATTTGCCAGAGGCCTGCTCCTTTAAAGTGGCATGAAAATGGTTGGTCTTAGTGAATAGAGTATTCGAAGCACTTTTCAAGTAGAAAGAGCTATGTAACAGAAAATATTTCATGTTAGCCATAAAAAAATACTTATTCATTCCGCCTTCATGTTGTTTGTAAATATGAAAATTTGAAATTACCACAGGGGGAGATGTTTGGCCAAATGTTCAGCATTTTCACAGGCACTTAAGTGGTGCAGTGGATAGAGTCCCTGGCCTGGAATCAGGAAGACCTGTGTTCAAATCTGCCTCAGCTACTACCCAGGTGACCTTGTACAAGTCACTCAGCTTCTGAACCAGTTTCCTCATCTATAAAAAGAGGATAATAATAGCACCTGCCTCTCGGGACCAAAAGAGATAATTTTTGTTAAGTGCTCTGCAAACCTAAACCTTAAAGTGCGTTATATAAATGACAGCTAGATTTTTTCTTAGGAAGTTGGCATGATCTGCTCCTGTGGAATATATTCCTATCTGTAGCTTTTAGAAATTAGCAATGAGAAAAGAAAGAGCAGTGCCCACATTTCCATGGCTTGTGTTAAGATCATCACAAGGGAAGGGGAATTCACTTTATCTTACCAGGGAGGGATTGCAGTGTATCTAGGTGCTCTCTACTAGCAGTGCTTCACTGTCATTGCAAACACCATTATTTATCATGACATGGATAATGATCTCCTATTTTATAAAAAGTGTGTAAAGGGAGTAGTAATTTAAATGTAGCTGCAGGATTGCCAAATAGTGTGTTATACTGAAACAAGTGGTGGTGTTGTTTAAAGAGTTAGAGAACTTGGCTTCCAATCCTGGCCCTCTTACTTCATGCTTGGTCTGACCTTTTGGGCCTAGTAAGTGTCTGAGAGCAGGTATTCTGAACTCCAGGCCTCGCGATCCATCCTCCGTACCACCTGGCTGCCTGTAATTGTTTTTCATTGTTGTCTCATTGGTCAGGTTTTGTAAATGATCAGTGTTATTTTCATTGTCATTGGGACTGACCATTTTTAGATTTTTTTTTTTATGCTACAGAGCATGCTGTTGACAGTTTTGGGTCTGGAGATTATTTAAGTAACATTGTCTGCTACCTCTTTCATAGAAAATCTGTAGGAGAAATGCTTTTTAGACATTTGTCTTAGTATTTTTTTTTGTCTTCTCTTTAATGCCATAATTGCTTCAACTAAGATCCACTGTGTATTGTATTTGTATCATTTTTTTACATGCTTCACTTTTCTAGGGGGAAGGAATTTTCAAACCATGGCATTACCATATATAGTGACAAATAGTACTATTTCTTAACAACTCTGTTGCTAATTTGTGCAGTAAGAGATGATGCATTTCTACTGGCAAGAAATTTTGACTGGAGATGAGATATAAAAGTATGTAATTTGCTTCAAAATTCTTACCTTCAAATTCCATGATAATATCTTTTATTTCAGAATAAGGGGGTCTGAAAGTATTATACTATTTTAGGATTACAGATATTATCTCATAATTTATCTCTTTTCACGAGTAATTATAGCTCATTTTCTTAGTGGTAAAAAATGTATAAAATAAGCTGTTAGTAAGCAGATCCATGAGGATAAAGGGGTTTCTGTGTTGGAGGACATTGGACATTCGTATGTGTTTGCATCATATTTGCCCAAGCAATCTTGACCAGTTAGATATATATCTTTTACATCATAGAAATATTAGGTTCCATTGAAGAATATTTCTTGAGATTGAATATTAGGATGTTGGGAGCATCTTTTATGGTTGAGAAGCAAATTTAGACATTCTTGATAGACATTTCAGAGATTCTTTATGTTCAATTAAATAAACATTTGTTAAGCACATAGTATATGAAAGTTCTTGTTAGGTAATGGATACAAGGAAAGAAACAAAAGAATGTCTGTCCTGGGAGAATAGCTCATGTACACAGATAAGTAAATTAAAGGCAGAGAGAGCCCTAATAATTGTTGCCAGGATCAAACTCTTTGTAAATTATTGCCCTCATACTGGGTTCACAGCCTTTTCTTGAAAGAATTTCTCTTTCCTCCTCTCCTTTTCTTTCTTCCTCTCTCCTCTCTCTCCATCTTCCCTCTTCCTCTCTCTCTTTCTTCTTCTTCATCTTCCCTGTGCCTCTCCTCCTTCTCCTTCTCCTCTCTTCTTTCTCCATTTTTTTGAGCCTGGATCAGTTTAACCTTCCTTAAGTAGCCTAGTGGTTGCTGAGGGTTTGCCTTAGAGCTGACACTCTAGCTTTAGCCTTCCTGCATCTGAGACTTCCTGAACTCAAGTGATCTACCAGCCAGCCTCCTTTTTCCCCCGCAGCAGTAAGGACTATAAGGTGTATGACACCCTACCCAGTGAAAGAGTGTTCTAATAAGTGGTCACCAGAACCTGTTTGTAATTTTTTATCAAAACAATTAGCAATGCATTTGACTGAAAATTTTGCTTCAACAGCATTTGACATGGAAACTTAAGGAAATTTCCTGAAAGTCTTCTGAAGAACAGAAATAATCTTGTTTTGTTTTGTCTTTACATAGATTTTTAGTTAGGTAATGCACATTTACTCAGGGAAGGTCAGATTGTTCTTATGAAGTGAGGCAGAGGTGCCACCCTCAACCATATGACTATTGCCAGGAGCGTCCAGTGATCTGGAAAGGCTGGAATAATAACCTAGTATTATTGCTGGATGGAAATCCTGAATTTGGAGCTTTCAGTTTCATTTTGAAGAATATTACTGAGAACATTTCTAGTGCAGTTTTGTATCCTTTCTCTGAGCTCACAATATGCTTCTTATTGTATACACCACAAAATACTTTGAAAAGAGTCATGACTGTACATAATGTGAACCTAGCATTACATATCTACATTAAATTTACTTAGATTTGAGTTGTAGTCTATGGTAAAAAATAACTTTAGCGACTATATATAATTCTCAGGGCTTCCAGTTTGCTTTTAAGGCACACGTTATAAGTGCAAAATGGCAGTATTTCCTCATACATCTTTTTATTCTGTCAAGGTTTTTAAAAAAATTCTTTCAAATAGTTGAACAAAAGCAATTTGGGTTGTTTCAGTGTTGTCAGGATATGGATGTAATTTATTTCAGCAATATGCTACATTCTATAAATATTTCAGTGCATGACTAGAACCAAAAATGGATATAGGATTGTAATATATGTGATGTGAATCCATCTGAGATCAGATACAGGTGAAACTCTTTGGCAAGTCCTACAGGAACAAACATTAAGTAACATGATTTTATTTAATTGTTAAAGTCCGCCCCCTCCCACCCTGTTTACCTGTTTCTTTTTTTTAATAACTTGTGCCCTGAGTTGCTGAAAGCGTAAATGGTTTTAATTTTATTCTATTGTATCTTGAATTTTGATTCAGAATTCAAATGCAAACTGATAATATGCTGACATAGAAACTTCTTTTATAGATGTTTCTGTTTCAGAGGGTATTAAATTGTGTTCTTTTTTGTTAAGCCAATATTTGTACAAGTTACTTTACACTTGAAAAAAATGAGTGAACCTACTCAGTCCTCTTGATGCAGTTCATATAATGCAATTCACATATAATCTGTATTTATCAAGTTGAGTTTAATGGCACCACAAGAAAAATCACATTGTTATTTGTTTATTAGAAAATGTTTGGTAAATAGTTAATTTATTAGCATTGTTACTTTTATTAAACATTTACTAAGTGTTCACACAATGTTAGTTTTTGTCATAAATGTAAGACAACAACTGTATTCTTGAGGTCTTTGAGACTGAAAATTAATGTCAACAATTGTCTTATTAACATGAGTGTTAATAAGACAATTATACTAGTAAGACAGCTAATTAGTATTCTGTCATAAGACAGAACACTACTACTAGGTGCTGTGTAAGGATGCAAAAGAAGTAAATAACATTTTTCCTCAAAAAATTTAAAATTTAGTGAAGGAAATATAAGAAATTGGTTATAGTCACAGTATCTTAGAATTGGTGGGGGCTTTAGAGATGAATGAATGAAGAAGCATTTTTATGTACCAAGAATGCTGGGCATATGAGTACAAAAGTGAGGATAGTCCTTGCCTGTTGGGCACTTATGTTTTAATGGTGGGCATAGATACATTGGGAGTATCCAGAGAGGGATATTTTGGTTTGGAAAATAGAAAGAGAGGTGAGTAGAGCCTGAGGCAATTAGATTGACACAACCTTTCCAGGAACAATGGCAGAGTTGACTTGATTATGGAGGAAGGAGACAGTAGAGGGCATGCAAGTGGCTGCATAGAGGCTAGTTAGAAAATAGATATAGAGAGTGAAGTGTAGGTAGGTTAGGTCTAGATATGGTTGGTGACTGAGGCAACCACCAGTCAAGACATGGTGGGAAGATCAGGTAGGAGTTCTGGGTTTGAAAAGGCTGGGTCCTCCAGTTCATGGTTTCTGGTTCAGACAGCATGACAGTTGGTTACAACAATAACTAGGGAGTAAAGTGAAGTGTGACTCGAGCCAAGCTTAGATTTTGTGGGCAGATAGAGGTTACCACCAATCAAGATTGGAGACCTTAGGGTCAAAGTTCAGCCTGCTACTTATGAGGTTCAGTGTCTGGGTAAATCAGCCAACAGATATTTATTCAGGTAGGTCTGTGTATAGTATATAGGAAAAAAGTACAAAGCTGTCTCTGACCTCAAGGAGTTTACAGTCAATTTGAAGGAAGTAAGACTAACTCATGAAAGAGTAATGACCTAATGACCAGTATAAGTACAGTTAAATGTTAAATTACATGATAATGAATTAATGTGAAGAGGATCATAAGATCATATATTTAGCACAGAAGGGACCTGTAGAAATCATTTAATTCAATCTTCTCAAGTAAAATCATATAGATAGTAAACAGTAAAAGCAAGATTTTACCCTAAGTCTTCTGTGTTCATGTGAACAGTGAAGGTTCTTCTTGAAGAGTGGGAGCTGGATAGATAAGCTCCTCTAAGAAGCTAAAGCCTGTGCTCCAAGAAATGGAGTGAATCCACAGGTAAGAGACTTTGTCCTTGAGTAAGAGTTGGAAGAAATGACATGTAGTGATAGTTGGTCAGTCCTTGCTCAGGTGTTCTAAGGTAGTTATTTGTTAATTTGTCATTAAAGAAAGAGATCTGTTGTGTTTTCAGGGCATATCTACAGTCTATTGTAACACCAAGCAAAAGCAACTTCCTGGTTCTGATTATGAAAATAGTAACTCTCCATATATTCAGTAACAAATTAAGGCAAAACATTCACAGAAAAGAGAAAATCAAAATATGGGGTAACTAAATCATTTAGTAAGTTCTCAGTTCAATCACAAAGTACAAAAGTAAAAGTACTCCACCCCTGGCTAGCCTCAATTGGAGATTAGTTTCCATTCATAAACAAAATACTTTCATTTGGTCAGTCACAGAGCACAAAAGCCATCCACCCCTAGGTCACAACTAGGTTACCATATCATCACAACGTTCAGTACCCAAGGAGAGGTCTTTTCTTCAGCTGGACCTGAGGCAAGTTCTCAGCAGTTTCTGTTCCTGGGAAGACTGAGCTTAACAAAGACACCACAACATTTATGCACATTGCAGGCATCCTCTTCAGTTCACCTTCTGCCTGTGAAATCAAGCTAGGCCCAACTAGGTCTGAGACCTCTATCAACAAATGACTCTGATAAAGTAACTTCAAAACAGACAGACAAAATACCAACACCACAGTTATGCCTCCTCCATTCTCGGCAGCTCCGGGTAGCAGTTCTCAAAAGTCCTGGGCAGCGCCAACTGGCCCTCAGCAGTCCAGGTGGCTTTGGCTGGTTGTTCCCTCTCTCTCTCTCTCTCTCTCTCTCTCTCTATTTCTCTTTCTCTTTCTCTCTTTCTCTGCAACTCTGGCCCCTGGCAATTCTCTCTCTCTCTCTGCCTCCACTAAAAGTTCTTCTGATCTCTCTCTGCTTGGGCCTCTCTCTATCCACAGGATGAGCTCCTTCCAGTTAAGCCCCCTCTCTTCAGGGCAGCAAGTCCATCCCACAAGTGGGATTCACAAGCTCTGGGTTTTAACACAATGTGAGAACCAAGCCAGTACAAGGGGATCTTTAAATTCTATTACCATTACATCCATGTATACAAAGGACCTCCCAAGACTTATCAAATTTGATTACTATTACTTAATTCTGCCCACCTATATGGTATCTAGGTTCAAATGGCTAATCTCAGAGGCTAAAGGTGATCAATCTCTCTTCTCATTCAGATATTTAGCAGTAAGTGCTCCCTAAATGGATTGCTACCTGGCGTTACCACCTTGCTGCTGAAAAGTAAAAGTAGAACTTGGAACACTAACTTAGATATTTATGTTAGGTTTATTGAAGGTTACAGTACAGCTGACTGCATCTGAAGTTTGTGGGAAATGATTCAAAATGTGATAATTTCTGATATTATTCCTGGACTTTGTGTCTCCAAACTGACAGTGAACTCTCACATCTGTGGAGGGTAAGCAACAAGATTTGAAGCTGAATTTTTTTCTGGCTTGTTTAGAGAGAGAAAAAAAGTTTCTGATATAGTTTTTAGCAAAGTCTCACTTTTGATGTGGTCTTGAAGGCTTTGTGGACACTGATTGGCTAAAGTTAGGTAGCTATACTCATATATAGTGTTCCTGAACTTGGCCCCTATCCTGCAACCTTGGGAGCTTCATTGGAGCTTTACACATTGTTCTTGAAGGTGAATATGAAAATGCTAATGTTATCTTAGTGCTGGCTGTGAGGGGCAGAAAAAAGACTTTTTACACAAGTTACAGAGGTAGAAGGAGATAATTGAACTCTTTATAGATAAGTTAATAGGTTATAAACAGTTTTGATACACTTTAAAGAAAATGAGCAACTCACCTTGGCAAACAAAAGAGATGACCAAACGTTAGATTTTCTTCTGTTAACAAAGTGAATCTCCCAAAATGGAGATTACATTTGCATGTACAATAAGCAATAAATGGATCCAATCCCATGTTAAGGATTGGCACATCATTTAACATGATTTTTATAGGCAGAAATTCATGTATCAGTGCCATCTCAAATGATTATTGCAGAAAGAAATCTAAAAAGAATTGTTATGAGCATTATGACATTTTGGATGATAAACAGAAGCCTTAGAATACAGATAGTGGTTTTATCTCAGTTACCAATTGAAAGGAAGGGCTTCTGAAGTGGGATTGATTTGGGAAGTAAACAGCTTGCTATTTAAGCAGATGGTGTCTGAGAAGTGATTTGGAATTTCTGGACCATGCTTAAAAGAGCCAACTTATTCTCATGTTCACTTGAAAAATAATAGCTCACACTCCTCTTTGTGTTCAATGCTACCCCATCTTATTTTCTACTGTTATATCAAACACATGCACACATACACATTACATATGTCTGTATATATATTTGAAAACATATATATATATATGTATGTATAGTGTGTGGTGATAGATGGATTCTCTGGTCATTTTCCATTTGTGGTTTAATATTTATATATATATAAACACATTATGGTATGTGTAATGGTAGATGAATTCTGTGGTTTGTCCATTTGGTTGAATGTCATAGCTGCATGATAGATAGCCATTCTTCACATTGTAGACTTGTCTTTGTCAAGTTGCATCATTCTTTTAATGATTTCCTCATTTTTCCCTAAAGAAAACAAGTCCCAGTCCTTATTTTTAACACTGACATTGATCTGGTGCTCTTGTATGTTTGCAAGTCATGGAATTATACAACCTTCAAAGAAATGAAGTTGAAGATCCCTGAAAGGGCAATGAAGAAGAGCATGGTGGATATGAGCAGGCTGTGCTACATAACAAATGATGGATTGTGCTGGAGAAACAGTATGAAAGATTGATCAGATAAATGGATGATTAAGTAGAGAAATGGGCAATCATGTAGTGAAAATAAGGCTGACAGATAGCTTGTATGCCCTATTGCTATTTATGAATTATCAGTAGAATTTGAAGAAGATTCCTTGTGCATTGGTTCCCCTCTGAGAATTTATTGGAAGGACATGAATGCAGGTCTGACAGATTAGATAGTCATGAAAGGATTGTAATATTTTTGCTAACATTTAGATTGATGTAATTACAGATCCATTGGAATATTGATTGAAAATGTATGAAGAATAGATTTGGGACTGGGAATGGTGTTGACTTGACAATTCAATTCAGCACTTATGAAGTGCCTGCTATTTGTAAATCCCTAGGAATACAGAGCTAAAAATTAAATAGTCCCTGTCCTCAAGCAGCAGAACTTCTATTGTATGTCGGAATACAACATGTACACAAATCAGTATTAATTTCAAGAGGGATGTGAGTGCTCAAATATCAGGGGATCAGAAAAAGCCTCGAATAGCAAGGAGTATTAAAGAACAAAAATGACTAATAGGATATTGAGACACAAGATAAATAGGAATGATAAGAAAGCACCTAGCTTCCCTTAATAGACTCATTGTCACCAGGCCAATACAGACTTCATGCCAAGAGATTGAAAGAACTAGCAGTTGTGGTTGGTGAGCTACTGTCAGGATCTGTGAAATATCCTTGAGAGTGGAAGAGGTATTTCTAGATTGGAGATGGCCAGTGTCCTGATTTTTGAAACATGTAGAGTGAGAGCTCCTTCAATTTGTGAGATAGGAAAGTGGTTCTAAATATGAAGGTTCTTAAAGTCAGGCACAGTAGTTTAGATTTGATATGGTAGAAAATACAGAGTCATTGGAAGATTTTGAGGATTGAAATTTTTGCTTTTAGATTTGGACAAGACATTAGGTTATAGAATCAAATCTACTGCCAAAGTACAGGAACACTTTCCACAGCATCTCTGACAGGTGGTTATCTTGATTTTTTTTTTTGAGTACTTCTTTCACTCCCTTCTTGGTTCCACTACACCCAACAGCCTTCTTCACACTCTCGAAGTTCCCTCTTATCCTGTAGCCCCTTCTTCGGATTAGAAAGGTCCTCCTGGAGCCTTCATTAAAAAAAAAAAGTTTAATTTCATTAAATATTTCCCAGTTACTTGCAAAAAAAACCTTTTTGAGTCCCAAATTCTTTCCCTTCTTCTTCTCTCTTCTTCTTCCCTTCTTCTTGAGAAGGCAAGGAGTTTGATTTTGATTATACACATAAGATGATGCAAAACAACTTTCCATATTACCTGTTACAAAAGAAAACACAAACACAATAAAATAATAAAAATAAAATAAAAAAAGTATGCTTCATATTCTGCATTTAGAGTTCATCAGTTCTCTGGAGGTGGATAGCATTTTTCATTGTGAGTCCTTTGGAATTGTATTAGATCATTGTCTTGATCACAGTACCTAAGTCTTTTACAGTTGATAATCATTACAGTATTGCTGTTATTGTATACAGTGTTTTCCTGGTTCTCCTTCATTTTGCATCAGTTCATATAAGTCTTCTAGGTTTTTCTGAAACCATGCTGCTCTTCATTTCTTACAGTATATTCCATCACAGTTATATACCACAACTTATTCAGCCATTTCCCAATTGATTGCAACCCTGCAATTTCCAACTCTTTGCCACCACAAAAAGAGTTGGTATAAATATTTTTTGTACAAAATAAATCCTTTTCCCTTTTCTTTGATCTCTTTGGGATACAGACTTAGTAGTGGTATTAATAGGTCAAGGGAGTATGCACAGTTTTACAACCTTTGGGCCTATTTCCAAATTGATTTCCAGAATGGTTGGGCGCAACTCCACCAATAGTACATCAGTGTTCCACTTTTTCCACATTCCCTCCAACACTTGTCATTTTCCTTTTCTGTCATGTTAGATAATCTGATAGGTGTGAGGTGGTATCTCAGAGTTGTTTTAATTTGTATTTTGCTAATCAGTAGTGATTTAGAGCATTTTTTCATGTGATATTGATAGCTTTGATTTCTTCTTCTGAAAACTTGTTCATATCCTTTGACCATTTATCAACTGGGAAATGGCTCTTATTTTTTATAAATTTGGCTCTGTTCTTTATATATTTGAAAAATGAGACTTTTATTAGAGAAATGTTTACAAAAATATTTCCCCCTAGTTTCTTGTTTCCCTGATAATTTTGTCCATATTGATTTTGTTTGCACAAAACCTTTTAAATTTCATGTAATCAAAATTATCTTATTTCCCATAATCCCCTTTCCTTTGTTTGGTCATAAACCCTTTCTTCATCCATAGATCTGATAGGTACATTTTTCCATGGTCTCTAATTTACTTATATCGCCCTTTATATATAAATCATTCATCCATTTTGACCTTTTTTTTTCTTTTCCGTATACACTGGGAGATGTTGGTCTATACCTGGTTTCTGTCAAACTGCTTTTCAGATTTCTCAACAATTTTTGTCAGATACTGAGTTCTTGTCCCACAAGCTTGGATCTTTGTGTTTGTCAAACACTATATATTACTGTGCTCATTTACTACTTACTACTGTGTATTTTGTACCTAATCTCTTCCACTGATCCACCACTCTATTTTTTTTTAGCCAGATTGCTTTGATGATTACCATTTTGTAAAATAGTTTGAAATCTGGAACTGCTAGGCTGCCTTCTTTCACTTTTCTTTTCATTGATTTTCTTGATCTTCTGTTTTTCCCAATGAATTTTGTTAACCATTTTTTTCTACCTCTGTAAAATAATTATTTGGTATTTTATTTGATATGGCACTGAATGCAGTAAATTAGCTTAGGTAGAATTGTTGTCATTTTTATTATATTGGCTCAATCTACCCTGGAACCTTCATTCTTTTTTTTTCCCAAATATTTTTTATCCAATTACATGTAAAAAATTTTAACATTTGTATTGTGTTTTTTCCCCAAATTTTGATTTCTAAATTCTCTACCTTATCTCCCTCTCATTGAGAAGGCAAACAGTTTGATACAGGTTATACATGAACAGTTATGCAAAACATATTTCTATATTAGTTATATTGTGAAAGAAAACAGACCCCCACACCCCCCCAAAAAAAGTATGCTTTGATCTGCATTCAGACTCTATCACTTCTTTCTCTGGAGGTGAATAGTGTTTTTCATCCTGAGGCCTTTGGAAATGTCTTAGATCACTGTATTGCTGAAAACAGCTGAGTCATTCACATTTGATTGTTGTGCAATGTTCCTGCTACTATGTACAATGTTCTCCTTGTCCTGCTCACATAACTTTGCATCAGTTTATGTAAGTCTTTCCAGGGTTTTCTGAAAGCATTTTGCTTGTCATTTCTTATAACACAATAGTTTTCCATCACAAACATATACTGCAACTTGTTTAACCATTTCCCAATTGCTGGGCAGCATCTCAATTTCCATTTCTTAGCCACCACAAATAAGAAATGCAATAAATATTTTTGTATATATAGGGTCCCCCCCCTTTTTTTTTAACTGAGGACATAGACCTAACAGTATTGTTGCTGGGTCAAAGGGTATATGCAGTTTTATGCCCTTTTGGGCATAGTGGAACTTTCATTCTTAAAGAAATGCCTGGATCAGCCATTTTCACTCCTTTTCTGCCTCAACTCCTTAATTTCATGACATACTGCATCATGCCCCTGGCTTGGTGTCTTTTCTTCCTTACCCTGCATTTTAAGCTTTTTAAAAATGTGTTGTCTTTCCCCCATTCCCCTTAAGATGTCAGCTTCTTGAGAGCATAAGCTAAGTTCTAAACAAATGCTTTCTGATTTCTCTTTTTGGTTTCCAGTACTAGGAGCTCACTACTTTACAAAGAAGTTAAATTTGTGAACAGATCTTGTTCTTAGAAAGTTGTTTCTTGTTTTGATCAAAGAATCTGCTTCCCTATAATTTCTCTTTTTTTTCCAGTTGGGTAACATTTTTATTTAAAGTTTTGAGTTTCAAGTTCTATCCCTCCCTCCCTTCCTCCCTCAGGCAATAAGCAATCAGATATAGGTTATACATGTGCAATTGTGTAAAACATTTACATATTAGTCATTTTTGTACAGAAGACTTTAAAGAAAAAAATGAAAGAAAATGAAAAGATAGCATGCTTCAGTCTGTATTCAGTCAATATCAGTTCTTTCTTTGGAGGTGGAGATGGCATGCATCATAATTAGTCCTTTGGGATTGTCTTGGTTCATTGTTATTGTTGAGCATGGCTAAGTCATTCACAGTTCTTCATTGAGCAGTATTGCTGTTACTGTGTACAACATTCTCTAGGTTCCACTCACTTCGCTTTGCATCAGTTCATGTAAATCTTTCCTGTTTTTTTCTGAAGTCATTCTGCTTGTCATTTCCTATAACACAATAATATTCCCTGTAATTTCTAATGAATAGTTTTAGTTCTGACTTTTGGGACAAGATAGAGTATTCTTTCTTCCATGTGACAGCTATTTGAATACTTAAATAAAATTATCAAATATCTCTCTTCCTCCCTTTTTGTCCATCCCCAATTTTTGCCTATATACTAGGGCAAAATATTCCCTTGTCCTTCAGCTTTTTTTGGCATTACAGTTTTCACATCTTTCAGCCTATTGGATTTTTTTTCTTACCTCTTAGAACATTCTAGTTTGTTAATGTCTTTCTTAAAACACAATAACCTGCACTAATTTAAAAGGTTAGTTGGATATGTCATGTGACTAATAGCAGCTAATGCAATTTTTACCTTTTAGATTTGGACAGTTTTCCTTCTCTTAATGCACTCTGAGATTGTATTCACTATTTTTACTACTTACCACACATTTGTCTCATGTTGAGCTTATGGTTTCTAAAATGCATAGAATTTTTCCATCCAAACTGCTTTTTGATTCAGGTGCCTCCTTGCTCCACTTCCATCCTGTACTTAGTGCAATTGATTTTTTGAATCCATCGTATTTTACATTTTTTCCATTTTTAAAGTTTTATTCCATTCCCCCTTTCCACTCCACTTCCTGTCAGCAGTTTCTTGAATCATAATTGTGTCAACTATCTTCCAACTTTGCATCATCCATAAGTATGTTGTTTTGGGAAGTTTTATCCTAATTGTTGATTAGAACAAATATGTCCCTAGACACCTTCCAGATTAAGACAGGTTTATTTAAATTTAACTTAAATTTATTGATATTTAAATTTTAAATTTGGAAAGGATTTTAGAGGTTGTCTAACAATTTTATTTTGCAGATAAAAAAATTGAGGTTAAATGAATTGACTTATGCTACATAGCTACTTCATGACAGAGCTGTGATTAGAACCTAGGATTTTTTTCTATACGTTCAGTCTTCTTCCTAGGAGAAGAGTGATCACTTCACTAGCTGCTAGTCAATTTAACTATACTTTCATATGACCATATTTTTCCATTTATCCACAAGAATTTCCTGAAAGACAAATGCCTTGCTGAAATTTGAATATGGCATATGTCCAGCATTTTTTAAATATCTGCCCACAAATCCTATGAAAAACACAATTAAAATGTTTGGAATAACTTGTTTGTTTTTTAAAAAATAAATTTTTATTGCTGTTTTTTGTTTTTATATTGTCTTCATTTTCCCCTGTTCCTTCTTCTCCCTACTCCCAGAGAGCTGTGCCACATATTAAAGAATAATTTTGGAAAAGAAAAAAAAGAGAGGAAGAAAAAACAATAAGCAAAAATAGTACGTTGAAAAAAAGATCTGGAAATTTATGACTTCTTACCTTTTTAGAGGACTGGGAAGAAGTGTCTTCTGATATCTCTTCTTTGAAACTATGCTAGTTCTTTGCAATTTTGCAACATTTTGTTTCATTTTTGTGTATATGTGTTTTTGTGTATGTCAGTTGTTCTTATCATTAATACTATTTTAGTCATTATATATGTTATTTTCTTGAACAACATAAGCAGTAGGCTACTTGTTTAATAAGGCTCTATTTAACCCTGTAAGATCAGGTGTTTTTCTGATTTCTTCATATACATTTCTTCTCATGATTCCATTACTCTCACATACCACAATTTGTTTAACCATTCTCCACTTGATGGGTATCTACTTTGTTTCTAATTCTTTGCTGCCAATAAAAGCTTCTGCTATAAATATTTTTTTATTTTCGGGAACTTTTTTTTTAAAATCAGCAACCTCCTTCAAATATATGCCTAGTAGTAGAATCTTCTATATCAAAGGGTTTGGATGTTTTAGTCACTTTTTTGCATAATTCCAAATTGTTTTCTAAAAATGTGATACTGATTAATAACCTTTACCAACAATGTGTCTATCTTCTCATAACTCCTCCAACATTGACTATTTCCATTTTTGTTATTTTTGCGAATTTGCTGGGTTTGAAGTTAAAGCGCTAGGTTGTTTTGATATTTGCAGTTTATGTAATAGTGATTTGGACCATATGATTGTTGATGGTTTATAATTCTTCTTTAGAAAAATGTTCATAATCTTTTAACAGAAATCTATTAGGGATAGTTTTTGTCTTTTTTTATGTGTTAGTTATCTATGTATCTTGGCAGTCAAAGCCTTATCTGAGAAATTTGATACAAAATCTTTTCCCATTCTACTGACTGCTTCCATTCTTATTTTTTTTTAACTTTTATTTATTTTTAGTTTACATTATTTATTTCCATGAGATTTTGGTTTACAATTTTTCTCCAGCCCACCACACAAAACATTGATCCCACTGTATACCCCCTCCCCTAATCTGCTCTCTCCTATATCCTCCCCCATCAACCCTCTGACTTTCCGGTAGGGCAAGATGGATCTCCCTACCCCAGTACCTGTATATCTCCCTCCTTTCTATTCCACCCCCCACTTGTTCTATTCTCTACTTTGTCCCTGTCCCTTT
>CM053580.1:392870621-392955079 GCA_028627135.1 Pseudochirops cupreus | reverse complement strand
TAAAACAATTAAATGCACAAATAAATGACTTTATTTGTTAGTGACTTTTTTCACTGTGTTTATATAGTGTCAGAGGTACCAGTGAAACCCAGCCCTTTCTTACTTTCAAGTCCAGGATTCTTTCTTTTATGTAATATTGCCCACTGCCCCTCTAAATTCAGCTTCCACAGCTACATAGAATAAGACTATTCCCTCTGACATACGATGTTCCCATCATGCTTTTAAGAACAGACAGGTATCATGTCCTTTTTCACCAAGTCCTCTCATATTCCTTAAAAGTTACAACATGCTTTCTCTTTATCATGATCTCTGGTGTTATTTGTAACATTTCCTTAGGGTAATTTGTAATAGACCTATTTCAAATAATACTTGGCTGTGAAAATATGAACCTCTTTTATATGCTGATTATACTTTCCTTTCTTCAGTGGCTTGAACAGAAATGAGTTCAACATTTAAGCTGGTGTTCTCAAAGTATAGCCCAAACCCCTGAAACGTGTGCTGTCTTGTGTTTCTCATGGGCTTCCCACTTAGACTGTGAGTGTCTCAGAAACAAAAACTGGTCTCATTTTGGTTTCCTCTAGGGGTACCTGGTATGGTATTGTTTGTTAATACACGTTTGTTGACTTACTAAGGTCTGTGTTTTTTACAACAAAGGCTAATCATGAAGTTTTCTTTGTAAGTGACTCTCTGCTGAGATGCAAATTTGCAAGAAGAAGCTTGTGATTTATATATCATGCATTGATGACCAAAGTCCAGGCTGATAGATAGATGAAAATAAAATATATCCATGCCTACTCTTTTAATTTCTCTGGCTTCCACGGGGGGCCCTTTGGGTTAACTAACATCTAGGGGCTTTCTCAAGGGAACTTTCTTGCAAGCTGTGTCTGTTGGTTTCGGATGCTATAAGCTTGCTTTCTTTTTCTAGAACTGCCTTTTTTGTGGGAGAGCTCTCTTATTGACTATAGACTTCTAGCTGAATATTTGTACAATTTTAGAGTGGTGAATATTGTATCACTGTAGTTTCTTATTGAATTTCTAGATCATTAATTGGTCTAGTGTAAATTTCAATTTTTTCTGGAATGAATGAGGGAGCTTGACATTCTGCTTTCTGTTCAAGTAGCTAGATTGGCTGGAAACAACCCCTTCATTTTACATAAGGAGAAACTGAGACTTAGAGAAATAAACGATGTTGTCTATTATCACTTTGCAATGCTGACAGAGCCAGGAATAAAATGGAGGTTTGCTGAATTGCAGGCCAGTACTATTTGCCCTATTCCCAGTTGCCTCTTTTCCCATGTTTTGGGGGAGAGAAAAACAGAGAACTATAGTTGGTGAAGAATCTTAGTGCTCACCCATGATCTTGGCCATGGTCTCTGAATTATGTCTCCATACATAACCCTAAGGGGTATTTGATCAACTATTTTGAGGGTGGGAAGATGGATTGCCTCACCTGCTCCTGTGATAGCCAGTCATGGGGCTCATCTGCAGCACAATCACATCTACCTTTCAAACAATTCCCTCATTCTACTTCTTACTATAGTGCAGGCTCCCAACTTCCCCCCTTCCGAACTTTCCTATTTCTGCTAGAAATATTATCATCTTTCTGGTCACTCAGGTTTCACAACCTTTGCATTATCCTCAACTCTTCCCTTTCCCATATGATCAGTAAATTATATGGAGGCTACTGGTCTAGGTAGAGATTATTTTACTACTTTATTACTACCCTGAACTTTCTTGTTTCTTTCAACCACTATGAACCAGCTCTGACTCTGGACTTATCTTCATTGTCACTACTGAACCAGATTGATAGTAAAGGTACGACCAAAAAATCCCTTTCTTGCTCTACAGTGGGGAAACACATGATGAGGTAACCAAGAAATACAATTTGGATATTATTCAATCTATGCTAGTATGCCGCCACTGCTGATTTACTGTGCAGTATGTCAGCACTGGTTATAGAATTTTGGATATTTTCCAATTACTTTTAACATAATGGACACAAAATTAATCATTTAGTAAGCACAATACAACTTTTAATTTTCATATGTCCTATGTATTGGCCCTGCAAAATGGGGATAATAGTACCTTCACCCTTCCTATCTCACAGGGATGCTATGAGGAATAATGAAATAATGTCTGTGAAGCACTTTGATGACCTTGCAGCAGGTAAGGATATAAAATATGAAACCCATCCATCCATTCAACTTCCTTGCCCTCGTAAGACACAATCTGCTGCTTTAGAATTTAGAAAATTTAGAAAATTCTGCTGCGGTGGTTGTGGCTAATTAAGTTCCTCTCAGTTGGCTTGGTAGTTCCTTTGGTAGGAAGAAAGTTAGAACACACTGGGACCCGTTGTCTGTGCAGTCTTATAACCTTGAACTATGCTCTGGAGAAACTTTGTCAAAAATAGATTTCCCCTGCAAATCAAAGGGAATTCTGATCAGGCTCTTTACAGTGGAATGTAATATAAAATTTGGGATGGTCTCAGTCATTTAGGTTCACTAAAAAATAGAACTTTGTAATAATTTATAAGTTAGAAAATTGAGAGTTTATGAATGGCAGGATTGAAATCTGTGAAAATCTTATCTTGAACAGTGTCGATAAGTAGAAGACGATGTGTGTACACAATTCATATATGCATATACATGTATTTATATGTAAATACATAGATGCACATGCAAAGCCACATTTATATTCATGTATATGTGCATATGTATTTATAAATAATTTTTTCTGTAAGTATATGAAGATGATAACTATTGAACTTTTATTAAAACTTTGAAATCTTTTTTCCCGTACTGGAGAATGGATTTCTAGTGATTCATCCATATTCTTTCACCTGTTTCCCTTTGTGATTAGCAGCACACTTTTATCAAACAGCTGGTGGAAAATAAAGGTACCTTTTGTGAAAACTGTACTAAAACTAGCTGGGCCATATGAAACTCATGACTGACCTTATTGGCTCCTTGCTACCAGTAGAATATTTGCCATATGAGAAGAATGAGAAGTATTACAAAAATGTATCTGATTTGCCTACATTGTAACATCTGTCTGATGAAATAGAGACTACAGAGTGGGAGAGAACCAATTCTTGGTAAAGAATATGTAATTATACCCACTTGAGTGTGTGTCAGGGGGAGAGGAAAAGGGTATGTGGATGAGGTCTTATCCAATGTAATGAGAATGGTCATAGTCCACTTCTTCTGAGATTTATTCTAGATACATGTAGCAAGGAGGTCTTGATGTGCATGACAGGCTTTGCAAAATAGTGGCATATACAGCACTTTTCATTATTTTTCTTTTAGTCCTATTTCCCTATTGGACTATTGCTGTGCTCTCAATTTCTTCATACACACTATGATCGTACTATTTTGTTTCCTTTTTAAATTTTGCCTTCTGTTCTATTTACGAAGTGGGATAGATTGCAATTAAATATGCAAATATAATCAAAATGTGGAAAGAAATTGGGCAACTTGAACGGTCCAACAGGGAGATGTTACAGAAGGAAACAGTGACGATAGCATGAAAAATGAGTGTATGTGTGCTAATTTAGTCTTTATTATGTTGTATGTCTTCTCTGTTTCTTTCTAGCTGTTGTCTTAAAATATGTGATCACTAGCCAATAAGTCAAAGATGATGTGGACAGCCATTCACTTACTTGTGAAATAAAGTTGAAACTAATCAAACTCTGCAGTTCTTAGAACCTCCCTCAGCTCTAGGACTGATTCGCACTTTATATAGCTAGTCTCTCATCCTTAACTGAATTTCAGAGTTGTTTAATACATATAAGATTGGAGCATATTGAGTTTGAAGTGACCTTCATGATCATCTAGTCTAGTGGAAAAAGACCTGGCTTTGGGGCAAGAAGACATGAGTTCAAATTCTGCTTCTGATATTTATTACCAGTGTTGGGCAAGTCGCTTGGCTTCCTTGAACATTAGTTTCCTCATCTTTAAAATGAGGTATTGAACTAAATGACTCTCTCTGAGCTATCTTCTGGCTTGTGTTCTGAGATATGATGACACTTTACAGGGGAGGAAACTGAAGCTGAGGGGCGTGAAGTGACTTACTCAGGGTTACTCAGGAAGTTAAGTAACACCTGGATTTATACTCAAGTCTTCTGATCCCCCTGCTCTTTCCTCAGCATAATACTGCTTCCCTGTTTATTCTTTTAATGCTTTAAATTGTAGTAAAATTTTTGTGACATCCTATCTAGAACATTACAGTTATCCCTTCCACACCGTGGGGTTAGGGAGGTGGTACTCCTGTGATCTGCAAAATCTGTATAAAATTTTTTGGCCTTCCTTTCATACCAGAGAAGTCTGATTTACTATGGTATTAAAAGATAAAATATATTGATATTATACAATACTATACAAATATTTTATGCCTTTCTGGTTTCCTGAACTTTTTCTGTGTTGTCTGCTAGCCTTTGTGTGTTGTCTGCGACTTCTGCAAAATGCCCCTAAAACTCCCCCCAAATTGTCTCATTTAATTTCTTATGCCAGCTTGTGATGTATAGAAAGCACAATGGGGAAAGTCAGTGTGGAAGGGATAACTGTACCTACTTCTCTCTTTGTTAAAAATCAGGTCCTTATTTTACCTTGATTTGTCACCATAATATTTTGGAGTATTAAAGAAATAAATAGCCCTAGTCATTTGTATAGTATTTCTGAAACAGAGAGAACATTCATAGCTATACTTAAAGAAAGATTAGATGAGGTATTTGAAGATTTGGATTCTGGTTCTGTCTTCCACTTTGCTTTATAACATTGGATGAGCTACTGAGTCACTTTGGACCCCAGAGTTCAATAAAATAGATGAACTATTACTTCTATTTACCTTATGTGAAAATGCTGGAAGATAAAATAATGATAGAGAATTATCAGGAAAGTGAAAAGTAGAATATAGGACAGGATGGGGAACCTGCAGCCTTGAAGTCACATTTGGTCTTGGGTGCAACCTTTTGGTTGAGTCCAACTTTTACAGCACCGATTCTCTTATTAAAGGGATTTGTTCTGTGAAGTTTGGATTCAGTCAAAGGGCCGCATGTGAGGACCTAGAGGGTCACATGTGGCCTCAAAGCCAAAGGTTCCCCACCTCTGATATAGGAATCAGTGTCACCAGAAAACAAAGTCAGAGCTCAGTCACCACATATTCACCTTACATTTATATGTGATGACTAAACTGACTGTTTATATGACATTATGTCTCATGACGTGATCTTATTAAGAGGAAAAAGACCTACTGTTTTTTTTTTACTTTATATTTACAGGATTGTACATACAAATTATTAGAGTTATATTAAAGATTCCCTTTTTGAAGTGCAAATTATAGTAATATATATCAGCCCTATTGTAATATGTATACTTAACATCTTAGTACATTACATATTCTGACTGAATAACTCAGTCAACTGTGTGGAAACAGATAACCTCAAGATTCTGTCTAGAACTGTCACTTGAACACAAAACCTGAGTTTTTTTTAACGTGAGTTTTTTGTAGTCTGGAGTATTCCATTTGTTAACATTGGAGTCTTTTTTAGAAAAGCAAAAACAAAACATTGTAGGCTTAACAGCTATAATTCTTAATATTCAGATGTAAAATGATTAGGTTTTTCCCTCTTATACCTTATATAAGAGGTTATTCCCTTAGAGTATAGAATGAATTATTTTACCTAAAAGAGTGTGCTCATTTGCTTTTATCCAGAAGATGCATTTCCCCAGATTTCTTTTTTCCTCCACTCTTATCTGCAAAACATGAATGGATTTTCTGGTCCTCCTAACTGTGATGTTAATTGCTTTTTTCCCCTTTTCTTTGAAATTGTGAATACATTTACATTAAAAGACTCCAGAAGTGAATTAAACCGAAAATTGGGTGGAACCCAGGGAGTCTGGGGAAGGGAGAAGGAAAGGGAACAAGCATTTATTAACTACCTACTATCTGCTAGGCATTATGCTAAACACTTTATAGATATTATCTCATTTGATCCTCACAGCAACCCTGTGAGATAGATGCTATTATTTTTTTACTTTTTATTTCAACTCTAGTACCCATTTAGTGTATAAATGATTTATATTTCCATTACCTCACCTTCCAGCTAGTTTTAATAATACTGATATTGCTCAGAAGGTAATTATGGGTGTTTGGAAAGTTAACAGCCACCTGCATATTTACTTGAATTGTTTTTGGTTGGTTCTGTGTTGTTATTATTAATCAATAGGTATTTATTAAGTGCCTACCATGTGCCAGGCACTGTGCTAGGCATTCAGTAAGCAAAGATAAAAATGAATATTCATTCAAGAAGCCTAAATACTATTGGAGACTACAGATACATATATAAATATGTGAAAAATGCAAGCTAATTTATGGGGATGGGGAGGGTAATGGGAGCTAAGGTTATCAAGAAAGGCTTTATTTAGGTTATAGTTGAAATGAGTTTTGAAGGAAATGAGCTATTTCTCAAAAGATATGTTAGGAATTAATACATTCCAGGTGTAATGTGGGTATTGGTGAGTGAGATGTGATAGTCATCCATATGTTAGTTGCCTCAAACCCCTCACAGGAGTGTGTCAACATTTACTTATTCCTTTGGCTGACTGGCTCATTTATTTAACTTGCAAGTCTAGGTTTCCAGAGAAAAGACCACTAGTGTATGGTTATGGTTACATTTAATTTTATCAGGGTCTTAGTAGCAGTAGTCCTGTTGAGGGGAAATAAACTTATACTTACCCCTTTAGATCTTGAACCATCACTGATGAACTTCCATTTACATAAATCATCTACATATAATGAGGACACTTTTTGGTCTTGACTGTTTATTTTGCAATAAGGCAAAAGAAAAATAATAACATCAGGGGTACTCATGTATTAAAGCAAATACATGAATAATAAAATATATCATAATCCACGTATAAAACTGGGTTGCATTCTCCCTCCGGTGCAGTCAGTATCTGTGGGGGAAAGTGGGCACAAACACATGAAGGAGTAAAAGCCATGCATTTAAGGTACTTCAAAACTGAACTTCAGGCTTTGATGGCAGTGGTCCATTCAAAAATTTCCATTAAGTGAATCCATGTCTCTACTAACTACTTGTCTGTTGGTCTTCAGTCCTTTCCAGCCGGTCAAATCCTCTTTTATCCTATATTCAAACTGATTATCATTTACAAGTTCTTTCAACTTACAGTCACACTTAAAAGGGCTTTGAGAATGTGTTACCTTTTAATTTAAATAGCAAATTTAAACCAAGGAATTGCAAATCTCATTAGGTTGTCTATCTCTGGACTATGTAGACTGGACCAGCCAGTTATTCACTCAGGGTTCTTTGTTATCCAATCAGAGCAAGGCAAACAATAGTCAGCTCTTCACTTAGCAAGATTGTGTGTTGTAAAGACAAGTGAATAAACCTTTTAAAAGTACCTCATATGACACAGGCCCAATGCTAAGCCCTGGAGATGGAAAGAAAGACAAAAGACAGGCCTTCCTTTCAAGGAGCTCGTAGTCTAACAGGGAAGACAACATGCAGACAACTATGTAAAAAGAAAATGTATACAGAAGAGATAAAATCTTCTCAGAGAGAAGGTACTAACATTAAGTAGGAACAGGAAAGACTTCCTGCAGAAAGTACAATTCCAGAAATAGAGGAAATCCAGTGAAATTGCATGGAATTATAATGTCTTGTTTAAGGAATAGCAAGGAGGCAAGAGTCACTGGATTATAGGATACATGGAGGGGAATTGTGACTTTAAAAGCCAAACAGAGAATGTTATATTTGATCCTGTAGAGAATAGGGAGCCTGTGGAGTTTATTGAATGAGAGAATGACATGGTCAGGCCTCTCTGCTCCAGGGAGATCATTTTGTTAGCTGAGTGGAGAATGGACTGCAAGAAATGAGTCAGGAAGACCTAGCCTGAAGGCTGTTACATGTGAGGTGATATACAATTAATTCCAACTGTTTAGCAAAACAGTTGTAAAATCTATATTTTCTTTTTCTGCTTTCTCCTATCCAATCAGATTGGAGCAATACAGAGCAACAGACATCAGAGAGGCTTCTCCTCTCTTAACCTGTCTTGAGGGTGCTGAGGAGCAGTATCTGGAACTGATACAATTAACTAGAGTCTCTCCAACTAATTTTAATGTCCTTGATGTTGGTTTAATCAAAGCTCCTTTTTTCAACCTACTTGTTTTTTCGCTTTCATTCTCTTCAGCTTTAGCTTCAGTCTTAGCATCCTCAGTCCTATCTTCGCTCCACTTCAGTGGCAAAAATCAAAGTCTCCTAGCTTTCAGTACTAAACTTTTCATTTAAAAAGATGAATAATTCACCAAATTTCCTTTTTAAAAAATTAACCGATTTATTTAACCATACCTCATTGTGCAGTTATTTGTTTTCTAATTTTAAAAAATACCCTTTTGGGGGCAGCTAGGTGGTGCAGTGAACAGAGCACCAGCCCTGCAGGTCAGGAGGCCCTGAGTTCAAATCTTACCTCATACACTTAACACTTAGTAGCTCTGTGACCTTAGGCTAGTCACTTAACAATTGCCCTCTAAAAAGCAAAAAAAAAAAAAAAAAAAAGCCCTTTTTGTTCTTAAAACAGCTGAACAAAGGGGCCATAATGACCTTTCACATTAAGTTCCCCAAATCATCCTCCCATCTCATTTTGTGTTTCAATACTATTTCTTCATGCACATTTTTCCAGTTTTTATGAAATGAAAAATTTTTCCTTTGTCCCCTTAATCCATCAAACTGTTCATATGCAAATGAAGTATCACCCTACATCTTTCAGAAGTTGATTTGACTTTTTGTTTATTGCACAGTTTATTTTCTGTCACGAAACTACTCAAATCTCATCTGAAAACTATTTCTTCCTACACTTATTTTAATTTTTATTAGACCAAAATTCTTTTCCTACTCTTTTCAATCACCAAAAAAATGTTTATCTGTGACAAAAGCAGTATCTTAAATCCTTTCCCATTAAGTTTAAAACTTTTTATTTCTATAGATTCTTTTTCTGTTTCTTTCAGCACTAAACTCTTCCATATGAGGAGTCAGGTAATGGGGGATCATTTGTGAGGATTAGCAGGTCGATTGGGTTGGGAAAACCATAGAGAACAGGAACCACTCTAATGTATTTCATGGTTAGAAAAGTAGACTGGGGCCAGGTTGTAAAGGGCCTTACAAGCCAAGCCAAGTAGTTTTTATTTGGTTTTGAAGGCAGGGGGTGCCCTAGGTTCTCTTCTCTGGCCACCCAAACTTCCTAACTGATAATGTACCTGCCCTTAGCCAGCTGAACTACCTGACTTTTTAGGGCAGCCACTGATTGGGATCACGTTCAGACACTCTCAGGCCACCCAGACTTCACAGCAGATGCTTGCCTTGACTGCCTTGGAATATTGCCTGGACTGCCAGAGCAGCCTGTGGATCATACTTCAGGCACTCTCTTGTGCCACCCAAACTCCACATCAGCCTGCCTGTTCCCAGTCACCTCCTAATCCTTTCCAGCTACTGATATTACTGCCTGAAGCCCTGGGCCAACTGTGCCCCAAGTCTGAACCTTGGTGGACCTCAGATAACTTACCCAAATTCGTTCTTCAGTGATTAATTACCATCCCAGTACCCCTTGCTGCCCCTGGTCAAAGCCTATTCTTGACTCGCTAAGAGTGACTGCTCACTTTTTTCTATCCTACTCAAGCCAGCCCCACTAATGACCCCCTTGGAATGTCTGCTCCCTAGGTAACAAGTTATATTTATTTGAAAACTTTTCCTCTCCTTCTCCTTCCTTCCTTCTTGTACTCACTGAGACCTGGCTTCCTCTTGGTTACCCAGTTTCCCTGACAACCATTTCCAGCTCAGGTTGCACTTTCACTCTTAACCTCTGACTCACTCCTCAGTGGCAGGGAGTTGGATTACTCTTTGCTATACTCTCATTCTAGTGCTCCTCCACTTAGCATCCTCTCTTTCTTTTAGAGTCATATAATTCATGTTTGTCACTCAATCAAGAATTTTGATGGCTGTTGTCCCCCGACACTCTCTCACTTCAGTCCCTGGCTCATAGTCTTTCTCCCTTCCCCAGTGCCTGTCCTCATTTTAGGGCACTTCAGCATACATATTGGTCCTTTTTCAAAAACCCTACATTCCCAGTTCCTCAGCTTAATAATTTCATATGATCTCTTCCATTCCTCAAACTCACATAGAGCTTACCCTTGGAGAAGCTTACCCTTGATCCTGCCAACACCAAACATGTATGTTTTACACGTACTTGTTCATGAACTCTGAAATACTTTAATTACAATTTGTTGTTTTCTTACTGCTCCCTCTGCCTTGAGGGGTGGGATGGGGATGGAAGGGAAGGGAAGGGAAGGAAATAAGCATTTATTAACCACCTACTATGTGCCTGATACTGTGCTGAGCACTTTGCAGGTATTATTTCATTTGATCTTCACTATAATCCTGGGAGGTAGATGTTATTATTCCTATTTTACAGTTGAGGAAACTGAGGCAGACATTGGTTAAGTGACTTCTCCAAGGTCAGAGAGCTGGTAAGTGTCTGAAGCTGGATTTGCACTCAGGTCTTCCTGACTCTAGGACCAACACTTTATTGACTGTACCACCTAACTGCCTCTAGTTGCCAAGTAACTCCTTAACCTGCTCTTCTTCACCATGACTTCCAGTCCTTCTAGTCAGGAAGACCAGAGTTCAGTTCCAGCCTCAGATACTAACTGGGTGACCCTGGGCAAGTCACACTAACTTCTGTGATGCTTCAGTTTTCTCATCTCTAAAATATAGGTTAACAGTTTCATCACCTTCCAGGATGGTTGTAATGATAAAATGGGATATTTGTAAAATGATTTGATAACCTTACAGTGTTATCATCATTATTATTTATACTCCTTTCTTTCCTCTGACACTGCCATCACTGTGATGTAGACACTCATAACCTCATGAGGGGCTATTGAAAAAAACCTGCTGGTCTCTCCACTGCAGTTCATACTCTACTTAAGCCATCATATTGAGCTTCATAAAGTGCAAGTTTGATCACTTCACTCCTATATCCAGTCAACTCTAGTGGCTTCCTCTTGCCTCCAGGATCAAATGTAAAATCCTCTTTTTGACTTTTAAAGCCCTTCATAACTTGGCTTCTTCATACCTTTCCATTATTCTTATACTTTATCATTTCCTGTGTATTCTACAATCCAATGATTCTCGTTACCCTGGTCTTCTTCATATGAGAGACTCAATCTCCTGACTCTAGGCAGTTTCATTTGTTGTCCCCCCTGCCTTTAACTCCTCCTCCTCATTTTCACTTCCTAAATTTTTTGGTTTCTTTGAAGTCTCAGCTAAAGCTCCATCTTTTACAAGAAACTTCTCTCATTTCCCTTTAATTTTAATGCCTTTCTTTTGTTGATTATCTCCAATTTGTTCTGCTTATAGCTTATTTGTACATGGTTGTTTGTATATGGTCATCATAATTAGACTGAATTCCTTGAGAACAAAGACTGTCTTTTGCCTTCCTTTGTATTTTCAGCATTTGGTACAATGTCTGGCACATAGCAGTTCTTTAATTTTAAATCCTAGTAGACTGATTGACAATAGGGCACCGTTGGAGTGAATTGAGTAGCGGAGTTAGATGGTTGGATCTGAACTTCAGAAAAAAGCTTTTTAGTAGCTATGTGGAGGTTGGATTGGAGTAGGCAGAGACTTGAGACAGAGATTAATTAGGAGGTTGCTGCAGTGATCAAAGTGGAAGACTGATAAAGTACTGAATTAGAATGTTGCCTGTTTGAGTAGAAAGGGATTGATGCTAAAGATATTGTATAGATAGAAACCACAGGATTTGGCAACCGCTTCAATATTTCAGTTAAGAAAAAGTGGGGAGTTGAGGTAATTCTGAGGTTTTGAACCCAGGAGATCTGAAGGATGTTGGTAACTTCTACAGAAATGGAGAAGTGTGGAAGAAGGGTGGATTTTGGGGAAAAACTAATGAGTTCTATTTGAATGTGTTGGGTTTACAATATTTAACAATCAGAGAGTTTGCATTATCTAATAGTGTAACTATCTCAGGAGAGGAGATAAATTAGGATTTGATACAAATGGGTCTATTGGAGCTAGATCAAACCAAACTGATTTTTAAATTTTGTTTATTAGCATTTATACCACTGGAATTGGTGATTGCTATAAATCAGAACTTTTGTTGTTATTGATTGTTTAGACTTAGGGAAGTGTTAATAATTCAGATTAAATTTGTAAGTGTCTGTGTGCATACATTCTCTCCCCCTCCCCCAAGTCTGATTTTGAAATATTTTACCAGCACACCTCTGTATTTCACTGTGAACATTGTTTGAGATCATTAGGATTGCAGTAGAAGGCTCAGAGAATCACTAGACTGGAGCCTCCTGACTCTAGGCTAATAACAACAACAACAAGTATTTATTAAGTACGTACTATATACCAGGCACTGTACTAACCACTGGGGATGCGTAGAAAGGCAAAAGGAACCCCTGCCCCTCCCGGTGCTCACAGCCCAGTGGGGGAAGACAATACATAAAAAGAAGTGTCCCCCTAAAGTGGAGAGTCTAGTTGGAGTTCTCCTTCACCCTTTCCACACACCCACATGTACACGGGGAGGGACACACATTTGTGATTTTATTGATTATAGCATATTTTTGCTAAGTAAATGTCTCCCACTATTAGGGATGAACAACTACCTTGCCACTCATAGGCTTTGAGAGTTGCCTGGGACAGTGGTTACGTAGCCAATGTATGTTAGAGGAGGGACTTAAACCCAGATCTTTCTACCATAGTTCCTCATTTGTAAAATGAACTAGAGAAGGAAATAGCACTGCTCCAGTATCTTTGTCAAGAAAATCCCAAATAGGTTCATGAAGAGTTGTACACAACTGAAAAGTGAGCGAACACACAATATTGGGCCAATTACTGTGCTTAGCACCTAGGGATACAGAAAGAGGAAAAAAGACTTTGCCTTCAGGGAACTCACAATCTAAAAGGGGAGACAGTTACCAAACAAGTCTCTACAAACAAGGGATTTGAAGGAAGCGGAGGATTTGAATAGGCCATGATGAGGGAGAAGTGTCACTGGATCTAAGAGTACATGGCAGGGAGTCAGGTGTAAGAAGACTGGAAAGGGAGGTAAAGCAGGCTATATTACGAAGGGCTTTCAGTGCCAAATAGAAGATTTTGTACTTTATCCTGGAGGCAATAGGGAACCACTTGTGTTTATTGAGGAGAGGTTGGGGGTGACATAGGACTTTAGGAAAACTTTTTTGGAGGTTGAATGGAGAGAGAACAGATTAAAGTGGGTATACACTTGAAAGAAGCAGACTAACTAGCAGGCTATTCCTGTGTGTGAGGTGTGAGGTGATGAGGGCCTGTACCAGGGTGGAGGCAATATCAGAAAAGAGAAGAGGGTGTGTTTGAGAGATGTTGCAAAGATGAAATCGATAGACCTTGGCAGGTGAGAAAGAGAAAGGACTCAAGGATGACACTTAAGGTTGTGAGCCTGAGGGACATGGATGATGGTGTTTTCCTGTGTAATAATAGGGAAGTTAGGAGAGAGGGCCTGGTGTGATGGTTTAAGGGGAAAGTTGATTAATTCAAATGTGGGCATGTTGATTTTCAAATTTCTTTTGGACATTCAGTTCAAGACCTCTGAGAGATAGTTTGAGATGAGAGATTGGAGGTTAGTAGAGAGGTCACAGCAGGATAAGTGGATCTGAAAATAATCTGCATGAGATAAGATCACCATGTGAGGTAATCTAGAGGGAGAAGAGAAGAGGGCCCAGAACAGAGCCTTGGGGGACACCCATGTAAGTGGGTGTGACTTGGACAAGGATCCAGTGAAGGAGACTAAGAAGGTGCAATCTGATACATAGGAGAAATGGGAGAAAGTGGTGTCCTGGCAGCTGGGAGACAAGATGAGTACCTGTGGTCACCCAAATGAATCAAGTGCTCTGATAACAATTTTTGTACCTGAAAACCTTACATAAGTTGCATGAATATAAATTTGTGCCTGTCTGTATAAGATAATTCTAAAGATGTTAGGCTTTGTTCTGAATTCTTGGAGACCATCTACTGGCATCAGATTTTTATGTAATATAATTTTAGGTCAAACTATTTGTATGGTTTTATAGTTGGAAGGAATCTTAGCAGTCATCTAGTCAAACCCAGCTACAAAATGGAATCTGCAAAATGAATCCCCTTTACAGCAAAGAATGATAGAATGCCAGAGGTGGAAGGGACCTTGAATGTCAAGTAGTAAAATATCTGCCCAGAATTTGAATCTTGTCTAGCTTTCCTATCAGATTATTAGTATGTGCCTTTCCTTTATAACATAGAGCATGCTACTTCCTTAGGCAGCACATTGTATTTTACAGTAGCTCTCATTCAGAGACATTTCCTTAAATATAGTTGAAACCTGCCTTTCTACAAATTTTTTTGTCCTGACAGCATAGTTACTGTATAAATTGTTCTCCTGGTTTTATTTGCTTCATTTATATCAGTTCATACAAATTTTCCCAAGTTTCTCTGACCATCCCTTTCATCATTTCTTATGCCATGGTGATATTCCATTACATTCATATGCCATAATTTGCTTAGCCATTCCCCAACTGATGAATAAGCACCTCCTTCATTTCCAGTTCTTTGCCCTTTACAAAAGGGTAGTTATGATTTTTTTTTGACATATGGGTCTTTCTACTTTCTTTGATTTGTATAAACAAAACAAATTCTCATATTAGCCTTGTATAAAAATATATATCTCTTTCTGAATTTTAAGTTCATTACCTTTCTTTGAGGAGGCGAGTGGTATGTTTCATTCTCATTCTTTTGGACTTTATCATAACATTGATCAAAGTTTTTTTTTTTAATTACTTTGTTTATTTACTTTTAGTTTACAAAATTCAGTTCCAGAATCCCTTGAGTTTCAAATTTTCTCACCTTTCTCCTCCCGTCCCCCCAATGGTGGCTTGCAGTCAAGTATAGAATCTGCAAATACTTTCATATTAGTCTGGTTGTATAGAAGGGTTTTAATTGATGGAATGAACAATGGGAAAGAGGAAACAAAACCAAACATGGAAAAGAGAGCATGTAGTTTGCTTCAGTCTCCATTTAAACTCTGTTCTTTCTAGATCTTTCTCTGAATGTAGACATCTCCTTCCATCCTGAGTCTTTTAGAGTTGTCTTATAACCTTGCATTGCTGAGAAGAGTCCAGTTTATCAAAGTTGGTTGTCACATATACGTTGTGTCTGTCATTGTGTACAAATTTCTCCTGGTTCTGCTCTTCTCACTTAGCATCAGTTTGTATAAGCCTCTCCAGGTAATTATGAAGCCCATCTGCTCCTCATTTCTTATAGCACAATAATATTCCATTACATTCATATACCACAACTTGTTTAGCCATTCCCCAATTGATGGGCATCCCCTTAATTTCCAATTTTTTGCCACCACAAAGAGAGCTGCTATAAATATTTTTGTATATATGGGTCTTCCTCCCACTTCTATTGATCAGAGTTTTAATGTCTTTTGAAGTTGTTTTCCTCTATAATATTATTTGTATAAATTACTCTAGTTCTCCTTACTTTGATCTGCATCATTTCATGGAGTTCTTTCCAATTACCCTCAAACTATCCATTTCATAATTTATCTAACAATAATAATTCATTACACTCATTAACCACAATTTGTTTAACCATTCCCCAATAGGAGAACCTATTGGGATCTGTATAAGGAAAATTTATTTTTGTTGTTGTTTAGTAGTTTTTCAGTCATGTCTGACTATTTGTGCTCCCTTTTGGGGTTTTCTTGGCAAAGACGCTGGAGCAGTTTGCCATTTCCTTCTCCAATTCATTTTATAGATGAAGGAAACTGAGAGCAGCAGGGTTAAGTGACTTGCCCAGGGTCACACAGTTGGTAGGCGTGTGAGGTAGGATTTGAACTCGGCTCTTCCTGATGCCAGGTCTAGTGCTCTATTTACTGTACTACCTAGTGGAGAATCAGCACACAAATATAGACTCAGTAGTAGTATAGCTAGATCAGGAGGCGTGCATGGTTTGGCAGCTTTCTCTGTATAGTTCCAAATTACTTTTCAGAGCGGTTATACAATTTCACATCTCTACCAACAGTTTGTTAGTAAGCTATCTTTAATTGTAGCCCCTCTAGTGCTTGTTATTTTGCTCTTTTCTTGTCTTTACCAGTCTTAATGTGTGTGAGGTAGAACTTCAAAGTTGCTTTAATGTGTTATGCCTTATTTCTGATTTTTAGAGCATTTTTTCATGATTGTTGCTTGTTCCTTTCTTGGATTTCTTCCTTTACAAGCTGCTCATTCATATGCTTTTCTCATTTATTTATTGGAGAATGGCACTTAGTCTTGTAAGTTTTAATCACTTCCTTATATATCTTGGATATGAGACTTTTATCAGCAAACCTTGCAGTAAACATCTTTCCCTCCATTTCACTGTTTACTGTTTAATTTTTACTACATTAAATTTATTTGAACAACAAACAAAAAAATCACGGTCCCTGCACACTCTGACATGTTGGATGAGTCATTGTGACCCAATAATTGCTCATTTTGTCTGGGGTGACTGTCTCTGTCACTTGTTTGGTCATGCGCTCTTCCCTAACCAATGAATCTGAAAAGCAGTTTCTTGCTTGCTCCTCTGACTTGTCCATAGCATGATCTTTTCTGTGCGGGCCATGCGCTCGTCTGGGGCGGTTTGACGTGTCGCTCCGCGCCTAATTTCCGCCAGACCGCTCTCTTGTCTAATCAGCAGTCTTTATCAAATGTTGCCTGGAGGTTCTGAGTTTATAGTGTCGTTTTAATTGGAATATTTCTAATTTTGCTGATTTAGAACATTTTTTTCATATAGTTGCTGATAACTTGTATTTCTACCTGTTAATATACTTTGACCATGTAAATATTGAAGACGACTGTGACAAATTTGAATCAGTTTCTTAAGACCTTCATGAGACCTTTTTCATAGACATTTACTACTTTTTTATTTTATGTAATTCAGAGTTGTGATATTTTATAGACATTGCTTGTTCTTGAACTCTTACCCTGTTTGTAGTTTTGAAAGATACTTCCTTGCTGGCTTCTCTTATTTGTTCATGATGTAACCTTTTATATCTAAGTCCATTTGGAGCTTAGCTTTGTGTATTATTTAAAATGTTGATCTATACCTAATTTCTGCCGGACTGCTGTTCGCTTTTACCCACAGTTTTTGTCAAATAGTGAGTCTTTCCCCCAGTAATTAGGATCTTTGGATTTATCAAACTAGTTTTTTGCTACTAAAATATTCATTTATTCTGTATGGTACATATTGATTTTATTCTATTAATTAACCTCTCCCCTACATGTAAAATATTAGAAAGTCACTGTCCAAAGTCAAAATTTTCACTTCAAAAGATCTTTGATTTGGCTCTGTGAGTATTCTTTCCACTTGTGAAAATCATGACTTCTCTACATTTTATTTAAGTTTATTGTGACACAAGTACATATATTCAGTCCATTGCCTATTTAGTTTAGTCTAACCTGTCTGAGCTTGTATTCTAGTTGCACAACCTTTGAAAACAGAGATACTTCCAAGCTAATGAAGCATAATGTTAAAAATAGTTGCAGGAGATTTAAAATTAATTTTATCTTTTAAATCATTCACCTTTGGTCAGACCACATCTACATATTTTTCTGAGTACTGTATTTTGAAAAGGTTATTAATAGGCAGCAGCACATCCAAGGGAGGGTGGTCAGGGAACTTAAAACCATACTGTCGAAGGATGAGTTAAATCATAGGATCATAGGTCGATAGAAGTAATCTAATTCAACCTTCTCATGTTATAGAGTCCCTGAGAGTTTAAGTGACTTGATAGGTCACACAGGTACTAGTGATCTAGTTTAGCTTAAAACAAAGAAGAGTTGGGGGAGGAAAAGAGTTGTAGTGGAATTTAGAGGCATCAAGGTGACACAGTAGATATAGCACTAGCACTGAATGGTCAGAGAAATCAGAGTTCAAATTCAGCTTCAGACATTTTATAGCTGTGTGGTTAGTTATGTGGCAAGTCACTTAACCTCTGTTTGCCTCAGTTCTCTAGTAAAATGGCATCTACATCCCAGAGCTATTGTGAGGATCAGAAAAGATATACGATTGATTCTTGTCATTTGTGGTAGTTATATTTCATAAAGACACTGAGGTCACAATATTTACTTCAGCACTTTCCTGAGTGGCCTCATGTAGAGATTGGTGAGTTTTCTCTTCCTTTTTCTGAACCATTTTGTTGATTCATTAACATTGAACTCACGGCCAGTGCCAACAGCACTGTAACTCACACCTGAATGAATTATATCTAACACATCATCCTTCTTGCATTTAGGACACTAGATAGCACTGCAGAACTATGTTTGAGATTATTTAAAATAATGAAATTACCAACAAAAAGCACAAAAGTGCAAAAATATGGCACACAAAAATGATACTTGTTTACAGTACAAAAGCTGAAACAAGAAGGCAGAGTGTTGCCTAGTTCAACCTCTGGTGGGCATGTGCTTATTAGAGGAATCGTTTTTTGATGCTCTGTCTGCAGATGATCATGAAAGTATTGGGAGTATTGATTTTTGGGGTTACAAGTAATTTTTAGCGTGTAGATGAATTTGAAAATATGGTACCCACAAATAACAAGGAATGACTATTTGCAAAGAACTTAGTACAATGACTAACACATAGTAGGTGCTATATAAATACTTACTATTATTATTATTATTATTATTATTATTATTAGTAGTAGTAGTAGTAGTAGTAGTAGTAGTAGTAGTAGTAGTAATACTATGAGGATTTGTTTTGCTTGTCCCCAAAGGACATACACAACTAGGAACAAAAATGAGAAGGAAATGTGACAGTCAGATTTCTTTTCGATATATAGCTGAGGTTTCTAAAAATGAACCAATGAGTACATAGTATAGGGATGAAAATTTGGGTTATAAAAATGTTTCATAACAAGCTGAGCTCTTAACAAAAATGAAATGGGCAACTCTGTGTGGTAGTGTGTTGCTTAGTACTGGTGGTCTGTAAGTGGAGTCTGGGTTATTCTTTGTAGTATTCATGTGTCAGATTTAGGATACATTACGTATGGCCTCTGAGAACTATTCAGCTTTAAGATTCTACGATTCTAATAAAATATGACCAACAAGGTAGTCTTATCAGTTTTAATTGGGTACTGATAAAATTTTCCAAGTCCTCTGAAATATATTCTGAATACTTTGCACTACTGGAAGACTACATTGCTGGCATATAAATCGTGCAATCCTTTTATGAGCTGTTTTGCATGTGATATGATCATCTGGGATGTTGTAAAGTTAGTGAAGAGCTCACAGAGAAGTAGAATGTTTTATTTTTGTTTTTGCTTTTGTTTTTTTGGTCTCTGTCATTCATCTTGCAAGTAATCCTTAGTACCATACCAAAGACTTCTGAATTTTTTATATTAACAGGAGAGTTATTAGAAAAAAAAAACTTAAGAATAGAGACCTGATAAACCTAATGAACATTTCTCAATCTTTAACAAAAGCTGAGCTTAAATGTCAATAGTGTGAGCAATTTGACCAATATATGGATGATTAAAGGACATAATTCCATATAAATGAATTGATATTTCCATATAGTAGTCTTGTAAATACCTATATGCTTAGAACAAATAATGATTTTTACTTAGGCTAATTTGTAGGAGTCAAATCAAATAGACAGAATTTATTACGAGCTTACTATTACTATGTGCCAGGCACTGTGCTAAGAACTAGAGATTCTTCCCGCTCTGCCCAAAATAAGAGGAACAGCAGTCCCTGCCTAAAGGAACTCATAGTCTAGTGGGGGAAGAAAGGGGAGAGAAGCAATTTGAAAGCATTTGACTTCATACAAGACAAATATATGTGTATATATGTATGTATGCATCTTTATATATCTACATATGTGTGTATACACGTATACAGATGTACAGATCCCCTCACCCCCACCCCCAAAACATAACACACTAGAATTGTGTAAGAGTATGAAAAGTTTCTTATGGAAGGTGAGATATTAGCTGATACTTAAAGGGAGATGGGGAAGCCAGCAAAAAGGAGAGGAGAAAATTCCATGGATGGGGGACAGCCAGTAAAAATAAAAGTAAAAAAAATGGATTGTTAGGTGTGAGGAACAGTAAGAAAGGCAATATCACTAGATCATATAAAAATAGCATAATAATTTTACTTACTTGACTTCAAAAAATGAATTTATAGAAATAGAGACTGATTTTTGGTAAACTTGTACAGTTTTATTAGTAATCTATAATATTGATATCAAAATATAAGCAAGGAGGAGATTTTTAAAAATCTAATTCATGGTAAAGAAGAGGGCAGGAAAACCCTTCAAAATAATGAAGTGTCTGATTCATCTAGAATTTCTCTTACAAACTAGAATTAAGGCTCCTGTATAGTGTTTATGTTTTATATTTCTATTCTAAGAAATAGCATCCCTTAGAGAAGTGAAGAAAAGAGACAGACCATATTTATTTTTGTTCTTAGGTATGCAGTCAGCCCTGGGGATGGTTATTATTTTTATTGTTTTTAAAACTTAGCATTTATTCTAAAACCAGAATTACCTGGCTTCTATATATGACAAAAGAGTGAACCCTATCTTTTGGGCTTTGGTTATTTGTAAGTTAGATAATGTAGGCAAGATTATAGTAGTTAAAAAGATAAAATGAGTGACAGCACAGTAGACCTGGATTTTTTCCATAGAACTGGAAAAAAGTTCCCTTAACTTAGGTACAATCTCTAGTGTGAGTACATTGATCATTCTTTGGAAAAAGTAGGGATTATAAGATATTGGGCAAATGCTTGTTTGTACATTGTGATGGCCCTCATCCTAGGTGCCATATTAGGAAATATTGACCTTGAATGCTACCAATATTAGTTATCTGTTTCATTTTCTTTTACTCTGTGTTTGTCCCACTACCATGACCATCTTCACTAGGGAACAGAGCAGATAAATGCTTAGATTTATGTACTTTGTTCTTCAAAGTGTCTCTTGTTGAGGTAATTTCAATGAGAAATTCATATAAAATTGATTAAGCAGCAGTATTGTGACAAAGTAGCAGAGCGGTTTGTGGGAGTTTTATTATATATATACATATATAATATTTTCCAGTCTGGTTTCAGAACCCAGCGTGGCTTGGAGACAGCGTTGGTGTGTTTGAAGGATGATCCTCCTCGAGTGCTGGATTTGAGACAACTTTCCATGCTGATTATATTAGAGCCTCAGCTGCTTTCGTGTTGGTCATGAGGTGATGCTGAACCGAATGCTTGAACTAGCAAGAGTGGATGGGATTACATTGGAGTGGTTCCGTTCGTTCTTTCCGGGTAGGTATCAGTTAGTAGTGATGGGTGAAAATTGACACTGAGGGGCCTCCCATGTGGAACCCTATAGTGGTCAATTATTCTACCATTCGTACTTAGTGGGTGTGAGAGATCCCATGGGGGAAAACAAAAGGCAGTGTGATTGGACTGATCATAGAGCGTGCTGAGGATATTTCTCAGATTGAAGTTGTTCAATCTCTTTTCCTTCTGATCTACCACTGTTTAAAGATGTAGACTAGAACTGAAGTTTAGAAGACAAGAAAGAGTGTGACCAGAAAGAAGGAAAATTCAGGAGCCTCTTGTGTACTCAGTAGTTGGGATCTATCTAACAGGACCTACTGTGGGTGTTGATCAATTATTGATACTGTATTTATTTTCTGACCATAAACAAGTCTTAACCTGAGAATCAGATTGGGACCCACTCTTTCAAGTAAATTATACATCAGTTGTGATACTTGTTAGGGCAATAGTCCAATGACACATGTATAACAGCTTTTAAGGAGAATGATTGATTTCAACTAAGGGTTTACATTTTATTCATGGAGAATACCTTTATTTTTTCAACATTGTTTTAACTGACCATCATAGGATATTTTTAAGAGGTACAAGATATAAATAATACTGTTTTTCTTTTTCTTTTTTTTCTCCTTTAAAAGTGCTTGTGTATTTTAAGTCTGTGCAGGAAGGATATTTGATTAGATTGCTTTCATTTTGGTCCTTTTCTATGGTGATATTATGTCCCTTCTAGAATGTTACTCAGGTCACATGGCTTTAAGTAGGTATCCAGAAGTTCATTAAACACTGAGGAGTTTTGATGTGTAATAATAGAATGGAAGTATAATTCTCAAAAAGTATACATTCAAGACATATATTTTAAATATTATCAAGGACTAGAGATAAGTCTGCCTTAGACCATGTTAGACACTATCTTATATATTTCATTTTTAAGCATAAGGGGGGGGAAGAGTAGACAATAGTATTTATAGTTATAAGATACTTTAGAAAGCATAATAGTGAAAACTTTTCCACTTTTTCAGAAGAAGAAATTGACAGCCAGATAAGTAAGTAGCAGAACCAGAATTCAAGTTTGGTTCTTCTGACTTTCCAGAAGGCTCCTATCAGAAGCCCCAAATGAATCAAAGAGGAATGTTAGGGATACTTAAAGAGTGACAAGAAAGTAATTATGTAAAATTTAATGTCAAAGGATCAGAAGGAATTTTTAATAAACACAGCTGTGTGGCAGTGGAATCATGTGCAGAAAGTTAAGAAAACTCATTTTAAAACCAGTTCAGTCTTGGAATGAGTTTTACCTCCCTCAGCTTCTGTGTCTGTAAAATGAAAACTGTAAACAACACTTCTCATGATGTTAAAGGAAATTGCGAAGATCCGTGTCTGTGGAGGCAGTTATATAGCTTTTGACAATTTTCAGAAACCAGAAGGTTATTGTTGATAAAATGCCCTTGATTAAGAAGCTCTTGGATATTATTCTGCGTAGTAGTAATGTAAGGTACTGTTAAAGAAGTTTTGATTCCTTTTCTTTTTTTGGGGGGGGTGCTACTTAAATAATTGCTTGAGTTTTTAAACATATAAGTCGACATATAAGTAAATCTATGCTTTTCAATAGGCCAAAATAAAAGTTGGATCAGTACCATTCTCTCCATCTTAGAAGCATAATCAGTTCCACTGGAATATAATTTTGTGTTTATATTTATTTTGATAGATATCTTTATGAAATTGTTTCCAAATTGCAACTTCATTTCAGGGATAGGCAGGGGAAGTATTTTGTGTGTTTATGAATTGAGTTCTTTGTGTGGAGGTGAATGGCAACCATCATATGTGTTAATTGCTATAATTGTTGTGCTGTTATGTTGTGCTATTAATAATTGTGGTCATGATAGCTCTGTGATTGGACAGGTTTCAAACTTGATTGTCATACTTTATTGGTAGCTCTTGAAATAATGTTTGAAACTAAGAACAATAAAATGTTTAAATATAACTTATGTGTTCCTGGCTTGGGTTTGTGAAATATTGACTCTGTGGAAATAGGTGATGGGTGGATCGAGGAATTGTTTCCTGAAAATTTAAGTGGCACCGTAAAACTTTCAAGAATGTTAATTTATGAGAAATGAATGTGTTGAAATTGTGCTTACTTAAATGAGATGAATGCCAAATGGCAGGCAGCCATGGTATTTTAGTAGAACATTTTTAAACATTGGAAAATGAAGGAAGACAGAAGAACATCTCTTTTCTCTATATAAATAGAAAAAAATAGGGAAGAAAATCTTTAGAACTAAATTAATGTTCTGATAAATGATCCTATAGTACTAGTACTGTAGGATTTAAAACTAGACCATATCCAATTTTCCTTTTCCTTTGATATGTTTTCCTATCTACCTTGTTTCTACCCATATTTAGTGTCTATAATCTTTTGTTCATATTAGTTACTTGGCTTGTTTTCTAGAGGTTCTTTTTATCTGATTGAAGCATCAGTCATGCTGTAACAATGTTGAAGAAACTTCTTGTTATCTAAAGATATGTTCCTTACTCCTGGCTCAACCCCCACTCCATAGGTAATCAAAATGCAGACTTTCCCCAAGAAAATAGTCATTTATTTCTGTCAGCTATATACTACTATTTTTGGCTTTTTGGATAGCATTGCTTCTAGGATTTATTAATAATGTATGTGTATGTTTGTAATTTTATAATTATATAAGCCTTGCAGAAATCTCACTGGAACTTTAGCATTTGCATTGGTCCTAGACATCTACAGTTCAATTTACTGTGACCCCTTTATCACTATAGCATAAGCATTAGCTTGAAGCAATGACTTATTTCTCCCTAGAACACAAGATTCCCATGACCATATTCTACCCTAACTTTGTTCTAACTCTTATTCCCTGATACTAGTTATCCCAGCCTCTCCTCTCTTTCCTCTGTCCAGAATCCCTCCCCTTCTCTATTTTATTGATGCCTTTTAAAAAATTTCTGAACATACCACTCCTAGTAGACTTTTCTTGTAACAACAACAAAAAATCAAACAAATCAAAAACCCTGCATCTGACAGTATATTCAGTTTTATCCATAGTACCCCAACTTTCCAAATAAAGGAGGCAGGTTCGTTTCCCAATTTCTTCTCTGGGGTCAAGATTGATTATTATAATTAAGTAGTGTTTACCATTAGCCTTTTTGTTTATATTGTTGTAATTAATTGCCTATATAGTTTTTCTGATTCTACTTAATTTCACCTGCGTCAATTCATACGTCTCTTTTCTCTGAATTCCTCATATTCCTTTCCCTGCAGTGCAGTAATATATCTTATTAACATTTTTTTTGCCAACAATGTATTTCACCAAATTGGTGGGCACCCTATTTGTTTTCAGTTTTTTCCTATCACAAAATTAATATTTTGATATATGATTAGATTGTGAGCTCCTAGTGGGCAGGCATGGTCATTTGCCTTGGTTTGCATCCCTGGCACTTAGCACAGTGCATGGCACATAGTAGGTGCTTAATGTTTATTGATTGACTTTTGTATGGTACCTTTCTGTCTTGTATAACTTTGGGATACTTTTTTTCATCAGTAGAGGTTCTGGCTCAAATGGTATGGACATTTTTATTTTTTTCTGGCATAATTCCTAATTATTTTCCAGTATTCACAGCTTCTTCAGATATGTATTAAGTGTGGCTCTTCCCAGAGTTTCTCCAACATTGACTATTTTAATCTCTTTATTTCTTTAGTGTTTTTTTTTTTATGTCTGTGTCTAAGTTAAACAACAAGTTTAGGGTTGGGGAGAATGGTTAGTGGCACAATTTATGGTTCCTAATTTATATTTTTTCAAAGCAAATTGTTTAAAGGTTTTCCTTTATTATCTGCTTTTAGTCAATAACATTTGAAGTCATAAGAAATCAGACAGTAAGTATTTCATGGAAGAATTAAGGCAGAATATTCTGAGTGTGTAAATCACAAGTTCTGAGAACAGGAGACACAAAGTACAGTTGACAAAGTGCAGAAAGCATTCTTGTCTCCTTATGTTAGCCACTCTTAACTGTGTGTCTGAATACACAGGTACAGTCAGCTTCTCAGGCTCATGGGATGGTAGCAGCCATGGATAATACAGTTAGCAGTTGTTACCAAGTCAACCTTGAATACTTTCTCAATACAAAACAATGAAAGAGGGTAGAAACTCAGACCAGAAAGAAAACTAAAGTTGGCCTCTTTCCTGTAGGGTGGATTGGGTTGATCTGTAAGGGCTAATTTAATTATACTTAGATATGATCTCCTTTATCAAAGGTTTGAAGGAATCAATGTTTTCTCTCTGTAGCTAGCAAAATGTTGGATTCTTTTTACTTCTAAAGCTTCTTTGAGCTCTGCTGGTGTGAAGAATTGTCAGAACTGTTACCATTAAATCCCCAGCATTGCTGTGGGGACGGAACAGTTCAGTAGTGAGATTGTGAATAATAGAATTTTTGATGCTCTTGAGGGTTAACTAAAGATGTGTTATACATCTTTAATTTGCATCATTGTTCTTATCTCCTTTAACTACTAGTTGTATAGGTTATTTGTAATGCTCACTTATGAACACAAGATATATTCTAGAAAAATCAGACAGATAAGGTACATGAGAAAAATCACAAAATTAGGAGTCAGGAGAATTGGGTTCAAATCCCCTTGCTATGAGACCTTGAGAAAAGTACACTGAAGCTGTTTCCTCGTCTGTAAAATTTAAGGGACTGGATTTGAATTCCTTTAAAACTCTAAACATTTATAAATATATAAGCACATGATAATTTATTATTAGAATAATTTAAGGACATTTTCCTTTTTGTTTTTTCTTCTATATAACTTGTTTTGTAATTTGGTATTTTTTGTTTGTTTTGCTGTTTGAATTGCAATGTGTGATCAACATTTCCCTAGTGTTGTCCTTTGGATAGGATAATTCATTCACTCTAAATATTTTAAGGAATGAAGAATTTCACAGTAGTACTGGGATCTCTTTCCCCTGCCCTGACCCTTCCTTCCCTTTCATCTGATCCTATTTGCTAAAATAAGGCAGCTTGTAAAGTCATTGTAAAACTTTTTGATAACAGTATCTATAGTGGCAAAGCCAAAAGAATTACTTTTTTTTTTCTAATGGCATTGTTACAACCCAGGTAATTAAGTAACTCCTAAAAGCAGATGCCCATGCTTTCTTTAAAAGTGAAAGACACTAGCAGTGTGAAGAAAAAGGATCATTCTTTTTTCATACAGATATTGTGCCCTAACTGCAATATGCAGTTCCTTTCAATTAAAGACACTAAATACAGATATTATAATGAGTTACAGTACATACACTTCTAAGAGCACTCCAAGAAACCAATATGGATCCTCTGCGTCCTTGTAATATGTACTCATCAGTGCACTCAAGTCATGAATCATTCCTTGTTTCTTCCCAAGAATCCAGATTGGTTTTGTTGCTTCAGAATGGTTTGGTTAAAGTAAGTTAGACCATGGATAGCCCTGGTTCCCTGTAACTTCAGAATATCATAATATCTTGAAGTAGATGTCCTTTAGACATCTAACTCAACATGTTCAAAAGCGAACTCATTTTCTTCTCCCCCCAAATTCTTCTCTCTTTCTTACTTCCTTTTTACTGTGTCATTGGCACCATTATCCTTCCAGTCACCCAGGTTCATTGTGTAGGCTTCATTCTCAACTCCCCCTTCCCCCCTCTTTTACCCTCTACTGCCAGTCCGGTATTAAGTCCTGTATACTTCTAGGTCTTTTTTTTTTGTTATTGTTGTTGGAGGGGAGGTGGCAGGGCAATTGGGGTTAAGTGATTTGTCCAAGGTCACATGGCTAGTAAGTGTTGTGTCTGAGATCGGATTTGAACTTAGGTCCCCCACCTAGCCATCCCTTAAGAGGCCATTCTTTGCTTCATTTCTTTTTCTTTTTTTCTTTTTGGAGGGGGGGAAGGCAGGGCAGTTGGGGTCAAGTGACTTGCCCAAGGTCACACAGCTAGTGTTAAGTGTTTGAGGTCACATTTGAACTCAGGTCCTCCTGACTCCATGGCCAGTGCTCTATTCACTGTGCAACTTATCTATCCCTATTCTTGCATCTTTATTCTGACACTACCACCAGCGTGGTGCAGGCCTTATCTCCTCACCAATGGACTGTTGCAGTAGCTTGTTGGTTGGTCTCCTTTCCTCAAATCTTCCCACTCTAATGCATATGCTTTCGAAATGATCTTGATAAAATGAGAGTCTAGTCATCTCATCTCTGTTCATTAAACTCCAGTGGCTAAGTTTCAACTCCAAGATCAAATGAAAAATTCTTTTTTGTGTATTCAAAGTCCTTCATAACCCAGCCTCCTTCCAGACTTTCTAATCTTCTTACACTTTATTACTCCTCATGTGCTTTGTGATCTAGTGACACTGGCCTCCTTTTCTGTTCCTCCTACTTGACTATCTCTTTTGCATTTTTGCAGATTTTCTCCTGTACCTGGAATGTTCTCTATCCTTGTCTCTGCCTCCTGGCTTCCTTGGTTTCTTTCAAGTCTCAACTTAAATTCTACCTTTTCCAAGAAGTCTTATTACTAGAACTGTCATGCATTTAATAAATGTTTTATTATCATGACTTGACCCTCAGGGTGGTCCTGGAATCCACATGGTTTTGAATAGATCCTGTGTGCCAAGTTAAATTAAGATTGAGGCTTTTAGTAAATCTTAAGGACTATATTCTTGGGTTCTTAGCATGGACTAAGGCAGCAGGCCGTCATTCTTTTTTCAACTCCTGATTCCCGGAGCTTGAGCCTTTCCAAAGTTTCTCACATCTTAATTATGATATTTTCTGAAATGAAAATAACATTTCTATGATACCAGTTATTTGAAGTATAAGTTTATGACACAGTGCCAATTGAGAACCATAACATACTAGCACATCTTTATATAATGTTTTAAATTTTACAATGTAACTTTCTTAAGAGAAACTTAGGAGGTAGGTAATGAGTTAGTTGTATTATGCCCATTTTACAGTTGAGGAAACTGAGTCTTAAGTTAATTGACTTGACCGTGACAGATCTAGCAAGTGGCAGAGGTAAGACTTGTACTTGCATCTCTCAACTTTAAAGCACTTGTATTTATTATACTATGCTGAGTTTCATGGAACAACAGGTTACATTATTTATTTTTGCTTATATTTTTGAATAGGGTAGAAATTTTAGGTCTTTAAAAATTCAGATGAATGTTTTAGAGAATAGTCCAGGAAGAGAACTAAAGGCAGAGACTAAGTGACTGACTCAGGCTAGTATATTTTGTTTTTTCCCCTTGCCATTCTATTAGAAGTAGGATATGTTTGTGTTACTGTCATCTGTACAAAAAATCCAGAAAATCAGGAAGGAATGTCTTTTATAGAAGGACTGGAGAAGTCTTATAAGATAGAGAAAGAGCTCTGGTAACAGTGAATTTCCATTATTAGATTCAATTCAAGAGTATTTATTGAAACCTACTATTGAATGAAACCTAATATGTCTGTATATATGTATATACAGACATATATACCTATTTGTTTATTACCATATTGAGGTAGGTAAAGACATATCTTTCTAGTATGTATGAAATGCAAAGGTGATGAGTATTCCACCTTGATAGAAGACTACTAAGAAGTCACCTTTGCAAACTCATATCCTAAAATAATATGGGTAAAAAGGAGATCCAAATAGGTTGGGTGATATTATAATTTATCTGTAAATATACAATTATAAGGACCTTAAGGAAGATGAAGCAGTTTATGTTTTGCATATAGTAAATACGTCACACTGAATTTTTACAATGATGTTCAATTATTATTGAAAAAATTACATCTCAGTTGTTTCTTGATAGGATAACATTTTCTAATTTTAAATTGATTTTTATTATGTATGGCTACTATGGATTTATGATGCTCCTTTTGGAAGATTCTAACCTGTATGATAGCTTGTAGTGGTGGATGAACTGATGATAGCTATAGTATCTGTAATAAAGACATGCTCACAATGTTTCCAGCAGTGAATACAAGATTATTTTTGCGGTCAAGAATACTTGACCACAAGTCTTGCCCTGATATTTAGGAGCTATGTAACCCAGGGCAAAACATTGAACCTCTTTATGGTTCAGGCAGAACTGTCCTGGTATCAATGGAGTGAAGTTCTTCTCCCTGTGGAATTTTCTGCTTTTAAGAAATCACAGGTCAGAACAAAAAGAAACCACTACTAAACCTAAATATCACTCTATAAGGAATATGATGTTGTGAATTTAAATTAATTTTTCCTCATTTCGGTAGTTGATTTTTAAATCTGCAACAATTTTGTATTCATAATTTATTTCCATATCACTGAGGACATGAAATCAGTGAAATATGAAATCTAGCACTCAGCCATAATTCTTTAAGCAGCATTATCTTTTTAACACTGCTTTAGGGCATAGACTTGGCAATGGGTACTTGATAAAATCTTTTAGGTCTTTAGAATGAAATAGTCAGATGAAAACTCTTACCTTTTCCAAAATCTCATTTTTAACTTCTTAGTAGTAAAACCTATTCCATTAAGTCCTTTGTTGAATTTTTCTTGCAGATTAGGTCTTCTAGGACAGCACATGAATCGTATATAATTCTTATAAAGTAGTTAGTACTTAATGAATGCATGTTTGTGGAAAGGGTACTAGTCTGAGATCCATATGTAACCTTAGGCAGGATCCTTAGCCTCTGATTAAGGGAACCAAGAAACATGCATTTATTAAGCAGATACTGTGTGCCACTGTGCTGAGTAAGCACTTTACACATATCATCTCATTTGATCCTCACAACAACACTGGCAACAAGTGATGTTATTATCTCCATTTTGCAGTTGAAAAAATTGAACAGACTTCAGGTTAAAAAACTTTCCCCTGGTCACAGAGTGCTTGAGACAGATTGGAGCTTTGGCCTTTGTTCAGATATGCTACCTACTACCTAACTCAATCTGAGCCTTGGTTCCTCTTCTTTAACATGAGAATAATTCTATGACTTAACTTTTTTTTTGAGGAAAAAACTTGATTAGTCAAAGTAATCAGTAAGTATTTATTGAACACTTACAATAGAACCATGCTAAAGACTTATAGAAATAAGTGTTACTACTGCCATAAGGGAGTGGTTGGTGATTGGGGGAGTTTCCTGATGATCCTTCCCATAATTATTGAATGAATATATGTATGTACCCATGATAAAATTGTAGCTTCCTTTTTTATCTGAAATAAAATTTATAGTTCATTAGGAATTTATAATAATTTAAATAGTTTAAAGTGTTTTTTTGGATTATGTTGATGGAAAGAAAAATTTTTGAGCAGTATTAAGATTTATTTGTTCCAGTGTATGTGAATGGATAAACAAAGTTGACAGCTTATATGTGGATTCTCAGTGTAATTGACATATTTTGACTTTATTATAATGAATTGAACCAAAAGAAATATTAAATGATTTATCCTTTTATTCCTTTCTATGTACATTTCAAATATCTTATTCCTTTCTTTTTATTGAAAGCTTTTTTCTATTTTCATTTGTATTCAAAGATTGCACATGATTTTAAGAGCCAGATGCTTCACTGGAAGGACACTTTTGCATTAGAATTTAACACATAAGAAATCCACATGTAATTAACTCTCATTTGTCATTTTGGATTATTTTTGGTAGAATGTTAGTTCCATATTGATTTTCCCTTGCCACCTTGCATTTATCAGGGTTTGCTTCTTCTTCAATCCCTTAGCTGTTGGTATATATATGAAGGAATACAAACTAATATTAATATTGACCCAAGGGGCAAAAATATAATTGGAAAGATTAATCTGCTGCCAGGGGAAAATCATCATAATGCTTTTCATAGTCAAATATTATTTTATTTAACATTACCAATGATACCTTAGTGCTAGAATTATAAATAATCCAGAGTTGACTGTATTTTAAAAAATACTCATGATCTCCCATGAAAGAATTGTATATGTGTATGAATGTATATGCACATGTCTGTATATATGTGTATGTGTGTGTATGTATGTATTTGTGAATATATGTACTGTAATTCTGTATATACATATAGTACATATATATGTACTACCGCGCGTGTGTGCGTGTGTGTGTGTGTGTACTATAATTCAGCTCTTTCTCCAGAGACTTGGAATTTATTCATCACATTCTCTTTTGGAGTATTTTAATCCACATTTATGTTAAGCTTCATTGTTACTATTGCTATGATTATTTCTACTATTACAAGTTACATTAATCACTGGAGGAAATTTAAAGCTGTTCTCCAAGAACATAGTTCTACTTGTTTCTGTCATTCTTGACCTTTACCTTTTCTTTCTGCCAAAGTGTTGTTTCATTCATTTTATTAGTAACTCTTCCGATCCCAGGCCATCTATTTAGAATTGAATATATCAAAGGAACTTTATGGAATAGGAATATTTCCTATGGGAAAAATATGTTTGTTACTTAGAAGTCTAGGAAAAGAATCTCCTTCACAATGTTAGTATTTCGTAGGCAGCAAAGATTAATAAGGATGCAGTTTAGTGTATTGAATAGAGAGCTGACCTCAGAACCAAGAAGAACAAATTTCAAGTCCTATTTCTTACACTTACCTATGGGATTGTGAGGAAGTTATTTAACCTCTTAATTATAGACAGTTCTTTAAGAATAGAGATTGCAAAGAATGATAGGTTGCAATACAACAGATGATAATTTCTGTGTATAAGAGTAAATGTGGTATAATAACTCAGAATTAACTATTCCAGCTTTTAGTTCAGATGGCCATAAAAATTTTAATAGAAATCTATCTAGAAATTAGCTTATTCTGTCACCAGGCTGTACTCTGGTCTTTTCTACCATGTCCTAGGAATCTCTTCATATTGGAAGATTACTTTGTCCTTGGAATTCATACACTGGAAGAATCCCTCTGCACCTGTGCTCTCTCTCTGATTGGATGGTTCCTCCCAGAACCTGAATTTCTGGAGGGTGCTCAGGACAGCTTTCTCTTCATTTCTCATCAGGATGCACTTCTGTTATGCCCCTGAACTCAGTCAAACCTCTTTAAACTTCCTTGTATGTGTTGTCTCCCCCTCTGACCCCCACCTCCCCATTAGATACAAGCTCCTTGAGATTAAGGACTTTTTTTGGCTTGTTTATATTTCTAGCACAATGTCCCTGGTATAAAGTAAACAGTTAATAAGTACTTTTTGACTGACTAATTTTTAGTTTCCTTGAGAGTATTTGCTGAAATTGTAAAGATGCCATCGAAATGATTGTACTGCCAATGATGGTTCTGGGAGTTGGTGTTTGGGACAGAAGCTTCTAAGTATGGTTCAGGTTGACTGTGTGTTAGAGTTAATTCACAAATGATACTGCTTGTGTAAACTTTTAGCTTCATTCTACAGAAAGGCCATGAATTCTGGACCAGTATTAAGTTCATATTTGAAGCCTGTTGATCTAGGCATATGTGAGAAACTGTCATGGTTTTTGTAGGAATTTTTCAGAGAATCTATAAAAGATTTTGATTTTAACAAGTTCTAGGATCATCACTGATCCTTGTGTAGTTTTTTAAAAAAAAAGAAATAATGACTTGAAAAATTAGCTTTTATACTTAATAAGATTAATTTGGGGGGGGGTAGTGGGTAGGGAAGGAGACCTGTTAGTAGCATAGTCTTAGGATTTTTTCACTAAATTACTTTGACTTGTATATATAATTTATCCTCTTACATCAATGATTTCATGACCATTTTCTAAAATATATAAAGCCCCTGACTATTTTGTCTTTCAAATTTGAATCCTGAAATATAATTTAGGCTCCTTTTCTCTCTCAATACTTACTCTCATTCAGCTCTTATGGATTCTGTTTTCTTGTAATTTAGATAGATCCTGAAACTGCATATCTAGTCCTCATCTCTCTCTTGACCTCTTAATAGTTTATTATAGCTATTGAATCAACTCCTGAATATCCCATGGACATGTCAGACTCTACAGAGGATAATAGATTTAGAGTTGGAAGGAACTTCAGAGGTCATCTAAACCCAACTTCCTTATTTTACAGATTAATAATAATAATACATAACATTTATATAGTGCTAACTCCGTTCCAGGCACTGTGCTAACTGCTTTATAGTTATTTCATATGATCATCACAACAACACTAGGAGGTAGGTAATATTCTCATTTTACTGATGAGGGAACTAAAGCAAAGAGAGATTAAGTGACTTGCCCCAGGGGTTACACAGCTAGTAAGTTAAGGTGGAATTTGAGCCCAGCAATTCTATCTGCTCCTCCATAGAACTGATTGGAAGGCCCCTAGAGTAGAAGGGACATGTCTAGGGTTAAACAGGTATTCAGTGGCAGAGCCAGTTTAAGCTCAGGTTTTCTTTTTCTTTAAAAAAAATTTTTCTTTTTTTTTTTTGCTTTTTAGAGGAGGGAAGGTAGGGCAATTGGGGTTAAGTGACTTGCCCCAGGTCACAGGGCTAGTTTTGTGTTGAGTGTCTGAGGCTGGATTTGAACTCAGGTCATCCTGACTCCAGGGCTAGTGCTCCATTCACTGTGCCACCTAGCCCATCCCTACAAGCTCAGGTTTTCTGATTCTAAATCTAGCAATTTTTCCTTTTGTCTCCCTTCATAATGTATTATCCCTATTTGATTGGATGTGGCTAGGTGGTACAGTGAATACAGCATGGACCCTAGAGCCAGGAGGACCTGAGTTCATATGCGGCCTCAGACACTTAATACTTTCTAGCTGTGTGACCTTGGGCAAGTCACTTAACTCCAATTGCCCAGCTTTCCCCCCTCCAAAAAAAAAGGCGAAAAAAAAACCACCCTTAATTTTGAGTACTAATATAGCCAACTAAACTTTCTTAGTAATTATTTACATTTAAAATAGTTATTTTTAGTATATAACAAAACTTTTCTGTTAGTCCTTTAAAGTCCCCATAAGTATTGTGCATTTGTTCATTTCCACTTTTTAATAAATTTTTTAAAACACCACTATTTATTGAGATAGGGTGCAGTGGTTATCAAACTTTTACTATCAAAATCCCTTTACATGCTTAAAAATTATCAAGAACTCCAAAGAGCTTTTGTTTATATGGGTTTTATCTGTTGGTTTTTACCATATTATAAATGAAAATGGACAAATTAAAAAATTTTTTAAATTAATTTAAAATAATAGCTTATTATGTGTTAAAATAAACATTTGAATAAAAATAACTATATTTTCAAAAAATCAGAAGAGTGATATTGTTTTAAATTTTTAAAAAATCCCGTTTTTAACGTGTTTTAAGAGTCTGGCCTGCTGGAAGGCAGCTGCATTCTTGTATCTGTTTCAGCATTCAGTCTGTAGTGATAATGTTATCTTGGTTAAAGTATATTGGGGGGCTGTGTGTGTGTGTGTGTGTGTGTGTCTGTGTGGAGATGGCCTTACAGATACGTAATTGGGAAAGGGAGACTAGAATTTGAATAGATAAATGACACTATAGTATTATGAAATTAATTTTGACTTGGTGGACACCCTGAAAGGTTCTTGGGGTCCCCCAGGATCTGGGGAGCACACTGAAAACCTTTGGGACAATTGATAGAAGGGCTGATTTAAGTCTGGAAGAAGTGAGTTCAGATCCTGCCTCACTTTACTAGCTGAGTAGCCTTGGGCAAGCTCCCTAATCTCTGTATGCCTCAGTTTTCTCACCCATAAAGCGTGAGGCTTGGACGTTGTCATCTCCAAAGTCCCTTCAACTCCCACTTCGATCATATATTATCTTCTGAAACTCACTCTTCAACAGACCCCTGTTCCTGTTGAGGGAAACACCATCTTTTCTAAGTTCACAATCTTAGACTTGATTCTTGACTTTCCTTTTTCCTTCAGTCCCTATCTCTATTCAGTTGTTATGTTTAAAAGTAATCTACTGTCACAATTTATCTTACATTATTATCTTTCCACTCACATGGTTATGACTCTAATTCAGACCTTCCTTATCTTTTACTTAGAGTATTAGTTTCTTGTTGCATCTCCAAGGTCTAGTGATGGGGTATGGCTCTGGGAAACTCCTTGAACTATGAATCTTCCTACTTGATTAGGCATTTGCCTTAGGCCATAAGCTTTTCATTGTCTCTAGACCCAAATCTTTCTTACTCTTAACCTAGCCTAGCCCTCCGCTGTCCAGCTATTTCCCACCCTTGATCTTATCAAATTATCTACACCTGTATCTGTTATCCTTACACTAGCCTAGCCCTCCATTGTCTGTCCATCTTCAGGTAGCCTTCAGCTATATCCTACCCTTAAAGTCGTTACTGGGGTCTGACCTCAGTCCCCTCAAGATCCTCCTTTGACTTCTCCTCAAGACCCTCCCCAAATTCCTCCCCTAGGCCACCCCTAATTCCTCCCACAGTCTTTCTGTATATAAACTCTATTGCCTCCATGAAGGGACCAAGACGAGAATTCAATCTAGCACAGATTCACTGTGTCAGATTATTCTGGCTGGCTTTTCAATAAAAGCTTCACATATACTTAGGCTCCATAAGAGTCTACCCATTAAGGTGAATATCTAATAAACTTTGTTTTACTTTCCCTGAGAGAAGACTTGAGTCAAAATAATTCGGCAGGACCAGATGTATCACTATTTTGGGGTCTTGAGCACCCCCAAACCTTAAACCTCAACTTTCCTAGCATGGTGCTTGAATCTTTGGTCTTCAGTAAATTGTTGAAAGACTTTTTGTTTGTTTTTTAAGCTAGGGCAAGAACACATGAAATAGTTTCCATTAATATTTTTTTAGGGTGCCTGTGTGACTGCCCTTGCTGTCCTCATTGTACTAGTCATGAGGAAGACATTTCATTTGAGAGTCTTGTGTTAGCCATGTTGGATAACATCAGACTATTATAATGGGATATTTTATTTCCCCCCATTTCTTTTGGACCTCATGCCTGCCAAATCTACTTTTCCAGATACTTATTTTCATTTTGTAGTTTAGCAAAGGAAAATATGGCATATGTTTTTATCTAGTTCTCTATTATCAACATTTTCTATGTTTCATTACAAATATGGAGTACTACGATGGTTTCTACATAAAAAGGGCACCTTTGAAACATGAACATAATTAATTTATATAATTTCTCTTGCCTCTAAACTTCAGCCTCATTTACTCTCTTCCAGGGTCTTGGAGGCATATGTATACATATATATATGTGTATGTATACATATATACACATGCAAAGAAGGGTTTGCAGCCTCAAAGATTTTGAAAATCACTGCAATAGGAGGGATCAATTTGTAATAAGCAATGCATGGCTTTCCCACATTGTACTATAAATATGTGTAGTCAGCCAAATTATAAAAGAGGCAGACAGACAGTGTGATGAGAGACAGAGAAAAGAGCTATGGTAGAGGGGAGGGAGAGAGAAAATGTCAAAATGCCATAATAGATTTCTGTTTGAAAAATTAACCATTTTTACCTCTCTTTTCATTTTTTTTAACAACTTGAGATTTTTCACACCTAGTAATTCATCTTATTAGATGATCTTTGTATAATTTAGATTTTTTTAAAAGTACAATAAAACAACATTAAATATAGTGAAGCCTCCAGACTATTTCAGAATTTAACAGATGACTTCAATATTGCCTGGACTGAAGGTTACTGTTGTATAAGCAGAACAAAGTGTTTCCTAAGCAAATTAAGTATAACTACTCCACTTCATTCTAGGGGTTTAACTTTGAGAATGAATTGCTGTCAAACACTTTAGAGTCAAAACTTTGCAATTCAATGATTAATATTCTAATTCCCAATAAGTATCCAATCCTTAAACACAGTTGAAGGACAAATTTTGTTATCCTCTATTATTTTTTAAGTATTTGAAAGTGACAGGACTTAGTTCCTTAAAAATGTTTGATAAACAGGTTTTTCATTAATTTACATCCTAACCATTAGCCAGTGCAGATTAGTGCTACATTTTGGTACTTAAAATAGAGGTGGATAGGAAGAGAAAAATAATAGTAAATGGGCAACATGAAAAAAAAATTAGTTTATTCTGAGTCAGCTAAATGATAGTACAACAGTTAAAAAATGTAAAACCATTGGGATATGCCAACTGTTCCCATATTTAAACAAATATTAAACCTCTTCAGAATGGGAGAGCCTTGAAAACATAAGCATTCCTTTTAATTTTATTAACTCCAGCTCTCCCAAAACAATGATTTTCAGTTTTCTTGATTTTAACACCCTATCATTGATATCTTCAAAGTGCATGATTTGTTTACATGTGTATGTGAAGTGAATAAAAATTAACTTTATTTGGGAACATTTTTGAGAAATTTGTAGTAAAATTGTTTTGTATGTATGTATAAAATGTGTGAAATAATTGGAAGACACTGTGTGGTACTTTTTGTAATCACATTATTCCAGTGAAATATTTTTATTTATGAATATTGCTGACTTTTTATATTATTGTATAAGATAATAGTAAAGACATTTTCTGGTCAGACAAACCATACCTATCTGTCTGGAGTAAAAGTTACCATAAGATATTTCTTAAATATCCAACTTGAATTTGAGACATTGCAAATGACAGTGAATTTGAGTTATATTTATTTGGCTTTTTCTTTTATTCCGTTTATTTTTTACTCTTTATATCCTTATAGTTTTTTTTAATTAGTCTGAGACATAAGTGTTTAGAGTTTCTGTTGTGATTCTTTGCATCAAGGGCAGGAGCAACATATGTTGGGTTTTAAAGCAGGTAAATTATTTTATAAAGCCACATTAAAAATAACATCCCTATACCTTGTCATTTTTATATATTGGATTCACTTCCAATTGTAATGTTAGTATCTTCCTGCCAGTTTCCTACAGAAAACCTGTAATTCTGACAGTTTCACTATATTGAGACTCTAAAAATCTGGCATAATGATTATCACTAGCTTCAAGTTGTATGTGTTTTTGCCTGAAAGATATGATGAAAGAAAAATTCTTTTGTGACAGTAAAATACTTCATGACATTCCTTGGCTGGAATTTCTCCATTGAATGAAATTTCTAGAGAGAGTCTTCATAGGTGTGTCTAGGCTCTCTCTAAAAAAACCCCCAACAAATGATCTTTTGATTGGGAAAAATGATGAAGGCTAAAAACTGTAGGAATTTTATGGAGAAAGGCACTGTATAAATACAAAATTCAATTGCCATTTATTGTACTTCATTACTAACTTAATTTGTACTCTGGGCAAATTTTTATTACTTTTTTTTAATAGTGTTCTTCTTAGATTCGAATAAATTAATGTATGTAAAACTCTAGCAATAGTCAATTGCTAGTATAGTTGTTACCATTACAACCTCATTTTGTTTTAATGGAGTCAGATTAAACTATGGGAAAGGAAAAGATATTTATACTAAAAATAATTTTAATGAGAACTTCAGTATATTGCATATAAATTTTATTAACCAGAATGCAAATACATGCTGAATTGATATCACATGTATACCTGCTAGTCAGAATAGGTGGAAGTTTTTTACTTTTCTGTCCTGTCTATAAACCCTCAGGCAGTAAGCAGCCGTGCCCATGTTGTATAGCAAGGTGATGATTTTACTTGTAGGTGGCTCTTTAAGTACAGTGCCAAGTTACATTTCCTGACTGACAGGTACAGTTTGCATGCTTGGGAATCTCAACAGATCTGGGATTTTTTCTTCCAGAACATTTCCTAACATAGTTGGAACTCCTGAGGAAAGTTAAAGGGATTTCATTATCAGCATTAGTCAGTTTTCAATCCCCTAATCTGATTTAATGTATAGTACTTTGGAGAGTCTGAAGCTAATCAGAACACCAGGGTTTGTTAGTTCTTTCTCCTGTTCCCAAAGTCTTCAACCCTCCCCCCCCATGTAAAAAACAATTTTGCCTCACACCCCAGACATATTCAGGCGAGAATGTGAGTGTTAGGCTCACACATACATACATACATACATACGTCTGTGTGTGTGTGAAATATAAATGCGTTTGTGAATTTGCATGAAGATATTTGTGTTTTTGATTTAGCTATTTATATATATACATATATATAAAAAATTGCATGGGTGACTGTTTAAAAAATTCAATTTAATTCAGACTTTGGCACCTGATGGCTTCAAAAGAGAACATACTAGCTGACAATACTAGTATGAGAATTTCTAGCTGACTTGTATCTTAATCTCTTGTTTAAAATATCTTAATTGAGAATAGGCTATCACTAGTAGGTGTTACATCTTAAGAATATATGCAGACATAGAAACTTCACCATGTGAAAAAATACTACCTCTCAAGTAACTTAAATATTTGTAATTTCAAATCAGTTCTTCCTTAGTTTTTTTTATTATTCTTTTGTTGCCTTTCATCCTATAGGATACAGCTGCCCTTGAACTTCGTAGTTTTTGATCATTCATGTGCAGCTGTCAAATTGTCTGTAACATTTTAAAACTGAGGCTCCATGGTGTTTGTGAAATAATTTCACATAAATGTTTGGACTTTGGTTTCTTTAGAATGTGATGCTGGTTGCTGTATGAAGAAAAGCATAATTATAATTCACAGACTTTTTGCCTGAAGCCTATAGGACAGATGCATCTGATTAACTTTGGTGAAACTGGCCTGTTATTGTAATGTAGATGTTTTCAGGGTTGGGAGGCTATTTTAAAAGGCATGCATGATTTTTTTTAAAGAGACAGTGAACAGTTTTGCAACAGATATTCTACTTCAGTCTGCTTCATTTTTGCAAAATTTTATTTTCTAGTGGGACTTCTCCATTAGCCTGTCTGAATGCAATGCTTCACACCAACACTCGCGTAGGGGATGGGACATTCTTCAAAATCCCTGGGAAATCAGGACTTTATGCTCTTAAAGTAAGTTGGATTCTTCTGCAAATAATATCCATTAATTTATGAATACGTTTTACTTACTCATAAGAAAATAGAATAGAAACAGAATTAGACTCATGGAGAGGAGTGTGGTGAATAGGCATTGACCCTAAAACCTAATTGTTTTCATATGTCTTAGAATGCAATTGATAATAAGAATTACTTGACACTTTTTTTTTCAGGAAAAGAGTATCTCTGTTCTTGGTTCTGATATATGGCAAAAAAAAAAAAAAGAATTGTTTCTTGAAATGTTTTTAGTTTTTCAGAGTTTTGAGTGGGAAGTTCTTGTATTGTAATTACCTTCATGATGAAGTGTTTTTTGTGAAAAAAAAATTACAGTTTTTTGTAAAATATGAAAATAGGATGATCCAGACGAAATAGTAGTAATTAAATCTGCAGGCTTCATGCTAAGAGTGGTGTAATTGAAAAGGAACACAAGATACCTAAAACTTAATTATTTCAATACCGTTGGTTTTCTTTGTCATTAAAAATCGACATTAACTAGAATTCTTTTGGGAATGTCTTATTGCTTTTTTTTTTGGTTTTTAATAGCCTATATTTTGAAGAGTGAAATCAGTGTGACCTTTATTACTTATAGTTTTAAAAGGCAAGATTTTTCCTTAAATGTTGATATTTATATATTTATAATTTATTACCTTATTTTAACAAGATTTTTATTTTTTAAATAAAGCTCATTATACTAAAAGATACTTCTGGCTGTTATCCAGGTATTTTCTCATAGATGCTGAATACTAGACTCTTACCATTATATTGGAATTTTTAAAAATTACAGCAGTTTTTTTTTCTTAAAGGAGTTTACTTACTTGTTTCTCCAATATAGCAAGCAGCCTGGGCATATAGCCTGACTAAACTCTGGAATCCTTAACAATTATTTTTTTTTTGGCACAGGGAATGAGGGAGAATAGAAGGAAAACAAAACAAAAAAAATTCACTTTGCGTATATGTATGTTGGAATAGAGGTACTTAAGTTATAAATAGGTAACCTTTTAATTTTTCAGAAGTCGTTATCAGTTTCATTTTATTTCAGTTTTTTTTCCTATAAGAAATGAGTAGTACAGATGAAGGTAATTACTATTAAAATTCAAAATAATATGTGATAATTTGCTGTATGTACTTTTAAAATATTATTAATATTGTGTGTTGCTAATTTGCATTTTTTTTCCTTTTCTCTCCCTTATGCTGTAGAAGGAAGAATCTTCATGCCCAGCTGATGGAACGTTGGATTTAGGCTGTGAATCAGAATTAGATGGCACAGAAATGGCTGAAGCAAACAATAGTAATGGAGAAGAAAATGGAGGTAGGTGTGAAGACTTTCAGGATATGTGACCTTGTTCTGTTATGTATTCTACTTGCATGCGGCTATGATATTTTGTTGAAGATATTTCAAAATGGTGTAGGTTCAGTAAAGGAAATATTTTTTCAATGTCTTTACATTCTAGATATGTGGTCAAGTTGCATGTTCATGTGGAGGATTAAGCACTCATTAAAAGGAGTGGTCTAGAGAATAGGTGTGTGTGTGTGTGTGTGTGTGTGTGTGTGTGTGTGTGTGTGTGTGAGTGTGTGTGTGTGTGTGTGTGTGTAGTGTTAATTATTCTAGGAAAGTATATTTTTCCCTGTAATGTTCTCAGTAGGTACATTTCTCTTATGATATGGCAATAAAGGGATATAGGGTTTCTAGAGGATTAGTTCTGGATGAAAACTAAAAAGACCCATGTTCTACCTTTCAATCTGCTGATTTTCTATGTAACCCCAGGCAGGATCTTTACAATCTGAAATGAAGAATTAATGCTTATTTTTTGAGACACATTATGTTCTTGGTTGTCTTACTTAATAAAGTATTAAGCTCTTTCATTTTCTGTATTGAACCATTTTTTTAAATCAGTGATTCTGAAGAATAAAGTATTTATGCTTGCAATTCTAAGATAAATTAAGTTATAACATTAAAGACTTATAATTTTTATATGTATAATTCATGAAATAGAGTAAATGCTTAATAAACACTTGTTGACTACCTGCTGTTATTTTGCGCCTTACCTGTGCTGCCTTACTCTCCACGCTCAATCTGCTTTCCCATTCGTAGGCTCAAAAGGATGGTTTGGGAAGGAAACCGTGTTAGCCTAGTCGCCATCACTATTAATTAAATTTAAAAGCCTCATTTGAGCATTAGACTGAAGACTTTACATTTTGTTAAGTATAACAAAAGACTCTTTGTAGTTCTTAAACTAAATGGGTACTCTTTTGCTAGTGTACTTTTTGATAATCTTTATGAGACTCATGGTAATGGTTGACAAGTAATCCTCTCTTTGGCTAATCCTGTGGAAATTCTCCAAAAAACCTGAAGACATGCTTTATATGTGGAGTTTTTCTTACTGTCTCACTTGTGATCAGGATTGGCTGTCAGATACCCTCTGAAGACTCATATTATTCTAATTACCATTTGGACCAGGGTAGACTGCTGTCACATAGAATTAGAGAGACAACAGTGGCAGAGATAGACATAGCAGTCTCTGATTTCTTGGGTGGTTTGATTGTAGTGACAGGAAATAGACTTTTATACTGAATTATTAAATATAAAAATATTTTTCGAGGGAGTACTATACGTGAAACTTCTGTTTGAACTAGCTATGGTATTGTGGCAAGGACACTGTTTGAAATCGGAGGATATGGGTTCCATTTCCAACTCTGATGTTTGCTACCTTTGTAATCTCAAATTATTTGACCTTTCTAGGACTCACTTTCCTAATCTCTACATTGAAGGGTTGAGTTAAATGATCTCTAAGGTTGTTTTGAATCCTAGTTTCTCTGTACCCTTTGCCAAAAATCATGCCTCTTAATTTCATGTGAAATAAAATATATACTCATAAATGCCCAGACAAAATGACTATAATTAGTTTTCCCAAGAATTTTCTTCCCCATTGAATTTCTTTGGGGGAGAATAGAAAGCAAGGCATAATAGTACTATCCAGAACAGTAGTTTGTTTACTGAAACAGTTCTAAACTGTTCCCCTTTTACTTCTGGCAGCAAACCACATTGCTCCTTTCTGCGTGGAGTGCTTCCTTGACTGCTGAAGCAAATCCTCTTTTGTGTACTGCCTATTGTTGCAGCCTTATGAGGCATTTCCAAACAAAGGCAATTGTAGGAAATTAAAGGATTGGTCCACATACCTCTATTTCTATAGGCAAGATAATTGAGTTTTAGGATTAAAGAACTATCCCCATTATAGCGGAAGGGAGCCCTCACCTTTTCCAAATCAAGGATCAAAATTTCTTTAAAAAATGGCACTAATGAAACTGACCTGGTAAGCCTCCTGTAACAGTGCAATTTTTCAGCAGAAAATGTCTACATTTTAGTTCCGTGTGTTTGGCTCAGGGAGAATGTATGGAATTAGAATCAGGAAGATGTGAGTTTGAATCCTGCCTGACATGCATAAATGACCACAAAGTCACTTAAAGTCTTTGAGCTTCAGTTTTCTCATCTAGAGAATGGGAATAATAATACTTATAATAATATCTAAATCTTAAGAGGCAACTTCTAGGATTTTTCTGGGGTTTAAATGAAATGAATGAGTGGATGGATGAATGAAAAAGTCTATAGTTAGTGCTCACTATGTGCGAGGTATTTGGCCTAAGTTCTAGGGATACAGTATACAAAAAAGAAAGACAATCCGTGTCATAAAGGAGTTTACATTCTAATAATGTAACCTACCCACCCAGCTTCACTCCTTAAGACTCCTCCATTTTGCTGTCAGGAACCTCATCTTTCATCAGTACTCTAAGTACCTTCTGCCTCTAAGAGTGTAGGTTGTAGTGAAGAATTCCTCCCAAAGCATTCATTAAGGAGGGTGTCCAGGCCAGTCTAATTCTTCATTTCCTATTGGCTGCATTCCTTTGGATTTATTCATCGTGCTTTTGTGTTCAGTAACTCTCTTCCCTTTGTCTCAGCTTCCTCTTGTGAATTGTGTTCCCTCATTAGATCTTAAGCACAGAGTTCTGAGACTGTCTTACTTTTTCTTATTTGGATCTCTAGTATTTAGCACAATGCTTGGTACATATCTATGTTGACAACCCATGACCATTTATGTCAATATAAGTATAGATCTATGTCACCTAATGTTTACTGACTCAGTAATAATGGCAAATAATACATATAAAAGAAATGATATATATAAATCTCTGCAGATTTTAAAACATATCCACTTTTTAAGAATGAGCTCCATAAGGGTAAGCTTTGTGGGAAGCTAGGTGGCACAGTGGATAGAGCACTGGCTTTCAGATTAGTAAGACTCATTTTCATGAGATCAAATTTGGTCTCCGAAACTTACTAGCTAGGTGACTCTGGACAAATCACTTAACCCTCTTTGCCTCACTTATCTGTAAAATGAATTGGAGAAGAAAATGGCAAACTACTCCAGTATATTTGCCAAAAAAACCCCAAAATGTGGTCAGAAAGAGTTGGATATGACTGAAATGATGAATAACGTCTTAGCATTATGCTTGATCTGATTGTAGTTGGTGCTTAAAAATTATTTCCTGATGTGATTTCATAGGTTGAACAAGTAATAATTTCAAGTACACATAACTAACTAAAGGCACGAAGAAATGATTGTTCCAAAGTAAACATACAAATAAATATACTTTGGAAAGAACAAGGGAGCAGTATGTAAATCAAATCACCATCGGTCATCATGCTCTTACTCTCCCATTCCTCTTATAGAGACATCATAGCAGAGCGGTTATGGAGAGACATCATGGCAGAATGAATAGTGTTTAATTTGGAGGCAGAGAGAACTGGGCTTCTGGGTTCCTGACAGCAAGATGGAGGAGTCTTAAGGAGTGAAGCTAATGCTTATTAGCTAGGTGACCCTGGGCATATCACTTAATTTCAGTTTCTTCATCTAAAAAAAGAGAATGATAGTGGCATCTGTTTCACAGGATTATTATGAGGATCAAATGAAAAAAAATTAGTGAATTGCTTTGAAAATCTTGAAAATATCACAGAAATGCTAACTAATATTATTATATGATGAAAGGGTAGGGAGAGCTCATAGGAAATCAGCTGAGAAGAAATCAATATACATAGATACACTTATATCTAATCTATCTATTGTATATATCTGTCCCTTGATATAGAACATATACTCAGGTGGTCACAGTCTTGTTGACATTTGCTACACCATCAAGGGAACAAGGAAAGAGGATTTTAGAGGAAACAAAATAGTTCTCAAGTCTGCAAGTAGTAGCAAGAACAGCAGTGAGCTTTACTCTTTGTTGTCTGGGGTAAAATTATAAGAAAGATACTTTAATTCTGTATTTAGTCTATTTTGGTCCAGTTTTTAGGGTAACTGAGTTTTTGTTTTTTTTTATATTGGGCAGTATTTTAGGGAGACATTTTCTCAGAGATCTGTTCAAAGAAATAATTCATTTCCTGTTTGAGCGAACAGTGGGAATACTATCATTCTTAATGTTTCAAGGCACAGAATAGTGTTCATTCACTTTTAATCCTCTGTAAGTTATACTGTATACATTTTGCTAAACAATTCTTTATTCAACACTTTGGCTTCTCAACTACTTCTCGTGTTAATAAGAATCAGACTCACCAAGTAAAGAAAGTAAACTGTTCAGATTTTACAAGTTAAGCACTAGAGATCAAAGAGTGATTTAGGTGAATCATTTGATATATCTATGTTGACAACCCATGACCATTTACATCAACATAAATATAGATCTATGTCACCCAAAGAAAATGTTTTGAATTTTATGAGCTATTTTGGTCAGACATTCATGTGTGTGTGAGAGTATAGTTTACTGAATATAAGCACATCTGAGGACTTTACTCACACATTTGCTGTTTTAAGTAGGCTACCTACTGTTAAGGTACTTGCATGACATACTTATATCAGTTTTGTTTGGTATGTGACCGTGTATGAGTAGCATTTTTTTTACACTATTTATCAAATTTTCTCTTGACAGGGAAACAAAGGAGTTACTGTTTTTTTGGATCTCATTATGCTTCACATTAGAAATCAGCATCAACTATGTCCTTTTATTTTTAAAATGGGGATTCTCGAAGCAATTATGGAGAAACTGGAGAAAGTACAATTTTCATCCAGCATAGATCAAACCAGTGGTCTGCTTGTTATTAAGCCTAATAACTTTCAGGGATGAAGCAGCATTGTAGTGGGGGTTTGAGTATTCTAAAGCATTCTTTATTAAAAAGAAGGGAAAAAAAAAACCTGATAGAGAACATAGATCTTCTCCTTCAGTCTGTAGGATTCTTAGTAAAAATAATGATTTAATCACCCAAAGAATTTAAAAGTTTCAGAATTACCCTTTGTGACCAACTTTTATAATAGGCCCCTGATTTTATACTTTTTGGCAAATTTGTTGTTAACTTAATGAAACTTTACTCATTTGGTTTATTTGTTTTCCTTGGCCCAGAGGTGGATCTTTTCCTTTTTAGAAATGGAAAAATGCTGTCAAATGGCCTGAAGTATATGGATAAAGATCTTTGTTGAGGTATCAATTACATATGGTTAAGCAGCTTCTCAGGGTGCATGATTGACCAGAGAACCTGAAGGTAGCTTTTTGGTTCTGGGGCCTTCTGGCTGTAGTCAGATTGACATTGCATCAGCAGTGATTCACACACTAGTAGAAGTAGGAAAAGTGAAGGCCTTCATGGCTGCAGAAGAAAGTGAGGAGAGAGCTTCTTTAAACTATTGCTATTGATTTGTCCTACTGTGATTCCTTTGGATGATATTTCCTTATGCTGTGAAATAGACTTTTTCTTGCTAGGTTTTGTTATGATTTTCCAAGAACATTTTCCCTACTCTTTAATGGGAATGCTTACAAACTTTAGAAAATGTTCTACCTATGAGAGAAAGAAAGTGAGAGAAAAAGAGAGAGAGAGTGAGAGATTGAGAAAGAGAGAGAGAAGAGTGTGTGTGACTCTATGAGAAGGTCTCATGCAGCAGCTGGAGCAGGAACTAACAGCCCAGGCTAAGCTCAAACAGCTCAACACACTAAACCTCTCGAAGACAGATTTATGTGTGTTTGTACACGCGCGCATGCACATATGTCAATAGCCTGATGGTGGGTCCCATCATGCTACCCTTCCCCTTGACCCTCCCAGTCAAAGCCCTTCCTAACCTAGTCTCCTCTGACCTTCTCTGTCTTCTTACATCTTCCTTCCCAGCACATTTTCTTTGATTCAATGATACTGGCCTCTTAGCTGTTCCCCAAAGAAGAGATGTTATTTCTTGACTGTAGGCAGTTTTTTTTGGCTGTCCCCCATGCCTGGAATACTCTTCCTCCTCTGCTGTGACTACTGACCTCCCTGACTTCCTTTATATCTCAACTAAAATCCTCCCTTTGTAGGGAAGCCTTCTCTCTAATCTCTCTTAATTCCAGTGCTTTCCTTCTTTTAATTACTTCCCATTTATTCTCTATATAGTTTGCTTTGTGTATATTTATTTTCATGTTGTCTCTCCCATTAGATTGTAAGCCCATTGAGGTCAGGGACTATATTCTGCCTCTTTTTACATCCCCAGTTCTTAGCATAGTGCCTGACATATGGTTGGTGCTTAATATATGCTTATTGAATTGAATTGAGTGAGGAAGGACAAGTATTGCAGGCTAAGAGAGAAAGAATAAGAAAAGGACTAAGTATTCCAAATATGTGTAGGTCAAGGAGCAGTGGTTGTCACCCAACATGTTATCAGTTCTTACTCTCATATTCTTTACTAGAGTAGGACAATTTGTCTGTGTTACAAAGTTTGTACTTACTTTTCAATAGAATTAACCCAGTATTAGCATCAGCTTTGTTCTGGAGAATTAGAAAAATTCCTCCAATCTGGAAATTATACTCTTTTCAAACAGAAAGAGTCTTTTGTATCAAGAAATGAAAGACTTCTTTCTACATATTTCAGTTCCCATCCTCCCCTCTTTTATTGAAACCTGCAAGTTCCATAAAATACTAAATGTATATATATAGTGTTGTCTCACTATGTATTCTTTTTTATAAAGGGTGTGTGGACATCTGTTCATTCCCTAACCTGAGTCAGCTTAGTCCACCTTGCCCTGGCAGGTCTAGTTTCCCAGAGGATTACCATCATTTGGTTCCCCTGAAACTTTCTTAGGATCCTAGGGGCTTCTGGGTTGAGCCTGACACAGGCTTGTCTTTTCGTAAGTTAAATTCAATATCAGAACAAAATGAGTTGGTCATTCTGCGATTAACAAAAGGAGATTTACTTAGCCGTAGCAGTAGAAGATAAAACAAAGATAGATATTGAGAGACTCCCAAGTTAATTTAGCTAAGCAAAGCTCCCATCGTTATCCATTCAGTAACCAAGCACATGAGGGTACCTCTAGCTCTCTGGGAATGCTTTTTCCTCTGGCAATGAGGAAGTGATGTTAGCAATCTGAATCCTTAGTCCTCTGAACCAAACCAGAGGCATGTCTTAGTACCTTTTAAGGAAAATCTAGACTAATTTGCATGGTAAAGGGATTTGGATGTTGTTTCTACCACTCCACACTCCTTGATGGTAATGTCTGTAATCTGCAATTGGATCTTCCACCACTTTAATGACTTTAGGACGGTTAATGCTCAACACTAACCTACCATTGTTCATGAAATCTGATATAGGCAGCACTAAAGGAAGAAGAGAAAAATTAAAACAGAAACATAGCAAAAGCAAAACAAGCAGGGAAACAGTTGCTTTTTAAGGAGTGACTGAACCTGTACGAGTCCTAGAAAGGACTGAGTTCCAAGGCTGAAAGATCAGGTCTATGTGGTACATGATACCAAATATTTCCAGTTCACAGTGAGTCAGTGTAAAAACTTAAATGTCTTCCCTTAACTTCCCACTCCTACCCCTTGACCCTTATTGAGAATGTCAGAGCTATTCAATGTGAACAACTTCTTTTCTCTTTCCATTTCAGACCCCTTAATATCATCTCTTAATCTTTTTTCTTTCTTTCTAGTCTTTTACAGAGATTTGTACCATCTCTTTGCCTAGGCCAATCCCTTTACATGTATACTTAATCCCACCCCTTCCAACTTTTCAAAAAGTTTGCATCCCAAATATTCCCTTTTTATTTTGAATTTTCAGTCTCTCCTTATCTATTTTTTCCTTCTCAAATTCCTTCAGACATTCCCACGTAGTTCTTTATCCTTTAAAAACTGTCACTAGACTCTATCATCTCCTTAAACTGTTGCCCAGTATATCTCCCCTATTTTTCAGCCATACTCCTTGAAAAAGTTATTATCCATACCTGCTGCTACTCTAATAGTTCCCTGCTGTCACTAGGATACAATATAGATGACTCTGTTTAACTTTGTAGACTTCTTAAAACCATGCTCTAACCTATCTTTCCAGCCCCATTGGGTATTAGTGTCCTTTCTCACTCTGTCCAAAATGAACCCTTTGCTCCCCACCTCACCCCCAGGCTCACCTCTGCCTAATGTAATCTCTCTTTAAATTGTAGCTTAAACGCTGAGCTAAGTGGTGGTCTGCGTACTTTATATTTGTGCTGTACATATATAGACACATATGTACACATGCAGATATACATGCATGTATATGTATGTGTGTGATAGTTATGCATATATATTTATATAGGTACTTTTTGTCTCTCTTGTTAGAATGTAAATTCCTTGAGAGCAAGTATTATTTCCTTTTTTGTACTTGTATCCATAGCACCTGCTACATAATAGGTACTGAATAATATTTGTTATTTGATACATTGTTGGATGTGTATTTTTCTGTCTCTTTCTCTGTGCTGTTAACTTCTTTTCAGTTTGCTCTTTTCCACTCTGATTTTTCCACTGACTGTGTCGGAGACCTGCTGCTTGCTTTCTTTTTAGCATCAGAAGAGGGAAAACTAATTTTTTTTGCCTATTATAGGATAACTCTCCTACTTATTGTCTTCCTTTATAGACTAAGGATAGACAAGGCCTGCCTCTTTCAAAGTCCCTTTCAACTCTGTAATTCTCTAACCTTGTCAAGTGAATTGAAGTTGAGAGGTGTATTAATTCCTTATTTTATCAATGGGAAGATACGAACGTTTTCCTCATTGTTTTCCTTTCAGTTTTATTAATAGTACCTGGATATTCAGCTTAATTACTTGCTTTTGTTGGGCATATCCTTCTATTCATAGTTGTCTAAATGGAGATTGATATCTTCATAATTATATTTATAGGACTATTGTGCTTAATTATACTGATTTGTTGGCAATGCATTTCCACTTTGAATATAACAGGGAACTTATTTGAAACTGCATCATTTGGAGCTTTCACTGGGGAAGATTTAAGGGAGGGACAGCTTTGTGAAGTAATACCCAAAATCAGGGGTGTCAAACTTAACAGCATTCCACAAGTCTCCTGAATATAGCTGGAATCAGATTAAAATGTAATTGAAAAATATTTAACAGAACAAATAAAAATATGACGCACCATAGATAATGTTCATTTGTGGTTTTATAAGTCAATAAGTAGCCTGTAGAGATCTCTTTCTAATGGATTTTGATACTGCTACCCTAAAATTTACTTTTCTTAATTCATTTTCGCAAAACCCAATTCCTTCTTAGGCCAAATGTCTATGCTAGGGGCTGAGGATTCAAAGATAAAAAATAAATCTTCTCTTAAGGAGCTTAAATTTTACTGGAGGGGAAAGAATATATAGGAAAGTAACTGCAAAGTATAAATGAAGTCACAATAAAGCACTTTCATGTGGGACATAGTACTGATAGGGGAATTAGGGAAGGCCTGAGTGGCAACCAAGCTACACTTTAAAGGAAGCTAGGTAATATATATGGTGGAGGTATAGAAGGAATTTGTTCCAGGTATTGGGGACCAGCTTTGTAAAGGAGTAGATGTAGGATATAGAATGTGGGTGTAGGCTCATAAACCAGTTTGTCTAGCATGGAGAATATAGGAGGAAGAATAATAGGTAACTAAATTAATTCTGTCTTGGCCACAGCAAAACTTGTAATTGGCACTTTTCTAATCTCTGAAACCACACAGATTTCAACAGATATTCCTCCAAAGTGATACTTGGCTCTTGTTTTTTAATCAGGTAAGGGAAGATTGGGATTTTTCCAGAGAGACTTTTACTAATAAAACAAAATGTGCAAAGCATCAAATTTAAGAGTTTATAAAGAGTAGAAATCTTTTCTAAGGTGATATTCTTATTCCACATTAGTTGGTATATCTTAAAGAGGCCAATTGTAGGTCTCTTCTGGTTGGAGGAGCTATGTTTGAGGATGACCATTCCTTGGTTAGTTCTAGTTATTCCTTGCAAAGTTAAACAGGATTTTGAAGTTGAAAAGGGACGTTCCATCCATGCAATAGAACCACGTAATCCAATAGAGCAGAAAAAAACTACATCCCTACTATTGCACATTGTACAAATGATCATCTTGTCTTTGTTAGAAAACAACTTATGGAGGAGAATTGAATACATTTTGAAGCAATCCTTTAGGTTTCAGATAATTCTGAGTGTTAAGACTTGCTATCTACATAAAGCTTAAATCTCTGACTCTGTATTTCTCACTCATTTGCCTTAGTTTTGTTTTGGGGGCCAAGAAGATTTAAGTCTAATTTACCTTCCAGGGAAAAACCCTTAAAATATGTGAAGATGAAGTAAATTAGATTCTGAGGAAGGATAGGGTAAAAAAAGAACCAGAGAAGGATAAACAGTGAGGAAAAATAGGATGGAGGGAAATGTACAACTAGGAAATATAACTTTGAATGTGATTGGGATGAACTCACCCAAAAAACAGAAACAGAAGAATGGATTAAAAAACAGAATCCAGCAATATGCTATTTACAAGAAACATTTAAAAAGGAGAGCTACACATACAATAAAAATAAAGGGCTAGAGTAACATTTAATATGCTTAATCTGATATAAAAAAGGGGCAGTAGCAAGAATCTGAGACAAAGATTATGAGAAAAGCTACTATAGATAATGAAGTAATACCAATACTAAAACAATATGCACCAAGTTCTATGGTATCCAGATTTTGTAAAGGAAAAACTAAATGAATTACAGGTAGAAATTGCTAGTAAAACTATAAAAATGGGAGACTTAAAACTTCCCCTCTCAGAAACAGATAAATCTAGCCAAAAAAAATGAAGGAGATGAATAGAATCTTAGATAAACTAGTTATGCTAGATATGTGGAGGGAATTAAATGGGAATAGGAAGGAATATACTTTTTTGACAGTGCTACATGGTACTCTTACAAAAATTGGTCATATATTAGGGCATAAAAACTTTATAGTCAAATGCAGAAAAACAGAAATATTAAATATACCCTTTTCAGGTAATGATATAATAAAATTATATTTAATAAGAGACCATGGAAATGCAGATTAAAAATTAATTGGAGACTAAATAGCCTAATCTTAAAGAAAGAGTAGGTTAAAGAACTAGTCATAGAAACAATAAATAATTTTATTAAAGAGAATGCCAATAATGAGACAACATACCAAAACCTATGAGAAGGAAAAGTAGTCATCAGAGGAAAAAAAATACACACAGATACACACATACATAGACACACTTTACATCAGTAGAGAAATAGCGGACCAATGCTGCAATAAAACAAACAAACAAACTAGAAAAAGAACATTAAAAATCCCCAATTAAATGCCAACTTGGAAATCCTAAAAATTAAAAGGCAGATTAATAAAATTGAGCACAAGAAAATCATTGAACTAACAAATAAAACTAGGAGTTGGTTTTATGAAAAAAAACAATAAAAAAGATAAACCATTGGTTAATGTGACTTTTTTTTTAAAGAGAGAACAAACCACTAGTATTAAAAATGCAAAGGGTGAATATACCACTAATGAAGATGAAATCAAAGGAATTATTAGAACTTATTTTGCCCAATTTTATGCCAGTAAATTTAACAATTTAAGTGAAATGAGAGAATATTTACAAAAATATAAATTGCCTAGATTAACAGAAGAGGAAATAAAATATCTAAATAAGTATTTTAGATAAAAGAAATTGAAGAGAGCATAAATGAGCTTCCTAAGTAAAAAGCATCAGGACCAGATGGATTTACAAGTGAATTCTACCAAACATTTAAAGGTTAACTAATTCCAATATTAAATAAATTATTTGGAATAATAGGTAAAAGGAGTCCTACCAAAGTCCTTTTATGAAAACAAGTGGTGCTGATTCCTGAACTAGGAAGAGCGAAAAGAAAGAAAATTATATATCAGTTTCATTAATGAATATAGATAGAGGGAAAAATCCTAAATAAAATACTAACTAGGAGACTACAACAATTTGTCACAAAGATTATACATTATAACCAATTGGAATTCATACAAGAAATGAAGGGATAGTTTAGCATAAGGAAAACTTTGAACATAATTGGTTATATCAAAAACAAAAGTCTAAAAATGATATTATATCCATATATTCAGAAAAAGCTTTTGACAAAATACAACACTCATTCCTATTAAAATATTTGAAAGCATAAGGTACAAATGAATTTTTCCTTAAAATGATAAGAAGTATCTACCTGAAACCATCACCTGAGCATTATTTGTAATGGAGATAAGCTAGAAGCCTTCCCAGTAAGATCAGGAGTGAAACAAGGATGCCCATCATCACCAGTATTATTCAATATTTATAATGTAATGCTAGCAATATAATATAATGGCAATATTATATAAAATAATAAATATTCAGTATTTATAATCTAATGCTAGCAATAGTAGTAAGAGAAGAAAAGGAAATTGAAGGAATCAGAATGGGCAAAGAAGTACTAAAAATATCTCTTTTGCAGATGATATGATGACATACTTGGAAATTTCTAGAGAGTCAACTATAAAAAGCTAATTGAAACAATAATTTGATTGGTATTGTGATATAAAATCAATATAAATCATCATTTCTATATATCACCAATAAACCCTACAAGAAGATATAGAGATACCTCATTTAAAATAATTGTAGACAGCATAAAATATCTGGGACTATATCTGCCGAGACAAACCCAGGAATCACATGGGTACAATTATACAAGTATAAAAACAACTTTCACACAATTGAAGTCAGATCTAAACAACAGGAAAAGTATCAATTGCTCATGGGTTGGCAGAGTTAATTAATAAAATAACAATTTTACCTAAATTAATTTACTTAATTCAATATTATCTCAATTAAATTACACTTTTATTGAGCTGGAAAAAATAGTAACACAATTGATTTGGAAGAATAAGGTCAAGAATATCAAAGATATTAATGAAAAAATGTAAAAGAGGTTTAGTAGTAACATATCTTAAACTAAATTATAAAGCAGTAATTGTCAAACTCTCTGGTACTGGCTAAGAAGTAGAAAGGCAGATCAATGGAACAGGGTAGATAGACAGTACACAGTAATAAATAATTATGGTAACCTTGTGTTTGACCAATGTAAAGATTTAAGCTTGTGGGATAAGAATTCAGCATTTGATAAAAACTGTTGGAAAAATTGGAAAGATATAATTATGAGCCATGATTACCATTCTTATTATTTAAACTTTTCTTGGCCCAGTATAACAACTTTACTCACTTCATCGACCAACCTTTTGTAGCTCATATATGTCTCTTCTACTCTGAGCAATTTGCCATCATTTCATCCTAACATTTTATAGTACAGACAACAATCATTTTATTCCTCTTAATTTGCATACTCATCATTCAGTGTCATTATTTTGTTTAGAGAGCAGAAAGGCAGAAAAGCTTTGATTCAGATCTTGACTCTAACACATACCAGTACGTAACAACAGGGAAGTTACAGTTTTCTCAGGGTCCCAGATGGCTCTCTAAGGCTATGTTATGGATGAGCTGTTCGTTTTTGTCAGTGGAAGTAGTTTTCACCCTGGTAGTCATCTACACAGACAAAATTATAGGTCTGGAAGAAAACAAATGTCATCATCGTCTCCAGCATTTATATATCACCTGAATGTTTCCCAAACACTGTGCCCGGAGTTTTACTGATACCTCCTTTGGTTTTTAAATAACCCTGGGAGGGAGGTGCTATTACCTATTTTACAGTTGAGTGCACTGAGACAAACTGAGATTAATTAATCTGCTCATGGTCACACAGCTAATAGTTGTCTGGGGTGAGATTTAAATTTAAGGATTCTTTACTTTCAGCCTAGTGCTCTATCCACTACCCTCCACTTCAGAACATCTGATATATTCACATTGCAGTGTGAGTACTATATATAAAAAATGTTCTAGATATAACGATTTTTGGATTATCTGCCATTTGTGAAGTCATCTGCCTTTCTGCTCATCTTCATTAGTGAAGTTGTATTGTAGAAATTGTATTTTGTGGTGACCCCTTGTTGAAATATTGTTTCATAGTATGATCATCTATTCTGATATCTGCATTTAAGATTACTTTTTTAAAAAGTTATTGTAATGACAGTAGTGACTATGACTGTGTGAATTTCAGAATCATGTCCCAGGAAAGGCTCTGATACAGTGACTTGTATACTGAGCTGCTTCCGTTAACAACCCAATGTAACGAAAAAGATTACTGCATTTGTGCAAGAGATCAAATCCTGCCTCTGACATTTATCGCTTCTTGGGTTGTCTTTTGCCTCTCTTTATATCCCAAGTGTTTAGCATGGTGACTGGTGCATAATAAGTGCTTAATAGATATTTACTGATTGTGACTTTGGGGCAAGTTACTTTATCCCTTTGATCTCAGTTTCTTTGTTTGTAAAAAGAGGGAGTTAAATATTCTAACATCCTTTATAGCTGTAAACCTGTGACTCTATGTTTCTCTCTGAATTATCTCTTAAAATCAGTGAGTAAACAAACATTTATTAATCTCTAGTTTTTTTTAGCATTGTAGATACAAAGAAAAGCCCAGAAGAAGAGAAATAGAAAGAAAGGGGCTCTTGGGAGAATAAATAGTACATTAAAGTTCAGAGCTGGAGGGTGGGGTGGCACAAAACCAGGAGGCAGGGACCACTTGGGCTCTCCCAAATTCTCCTCCAAATAACATTAAAATAAGTTCTCAAAACTAATTCTGGAGCAGCAGAATCAATAAAAGATGGGTTGAAACAATTTTATGCTTACAAGTTTGGCAAGAAAGATCTGGCTCACTGGGGTCAGAGTGGAATGCAATCCAGTGCAGGTTGTACCTCAGCAGTTTAGCAGCAGGCCTTGGTTAGGGTGGGGGTTGAGGGGTCAGGTGACTGAAGTGGTGGTTGCCCTGGCTTCTGGAGCTCTCAGCATCTGGATTGTAAGGAGGTGGAAAACTGCTCAGAAGGTGATTACTAGAAATGCTTTGCTGGCACTGGGTGCGGGATTCAGTTGCATTGCCCCAATGAGGTTCTGGGTAATAGTCCCAGCGGGAGGAAGAGGACTAGCAGGAATAGAAATCCTGCTCACAGTTCCAGGGCAGAAAAGAATGTTTGTGGTCCCTCATAGACCATAGCACAGGCCAGGAGAGCACTGACCACACTTTTCCTTAGATCATAACACACTAAATAGGGTATCTTGCCCTACAGGAGAGTAGGGGGGGAAGGGGATGAGAGGGGAGATGATGGAGGGGAGGGCAGGTTAGAGGGGAGGGTAGTTAGAAGCACACACTTCTGTAAAGGTGATGAGGGATAGGTTTGGGGGGATTTCTAATGAGAAATCCTTTCTAGGTTCGGTGTCTGAAAAGAATTACAGGCTCAGCTGTCCTTTGGCAGATTTATAAAAGTTTATTGATTCACAGGGCAAAAAGGGATAGGGTGAGGAAACCTGGCTAGAAAAAGCTCGCAAGGTGCAAAAAGGTGGGAGGAGGGAGAGGGTGTCAGAGAAAGCCTGAAAGTATGACGCTCTCCAGCAGGCAGGGGTCTGCTAGAAAAAGCCTACCTGCTAGAAAAACCTACCTGCAAAGTTCTAAGGGCCAGAGAGGCATTTTTAAAGATATGAAATTGTCAATCATAAGTTCATTAGGCTAATTAGGTGTAAAAAGGTGGACTTAGGGAGGGACCCAGGAGGAGCCAATACTTAAAGGGACATGCACCCTTCACATCAACTGCACATGTGTTTTACCCATAATTCACTGGGAGAAACAGTGGGAAATTTTGAGAGAGAGGTGTGGTTTTAGCCCTGAAACATCATAAAGTCAACCAGCGGTCAGATTTGAGGTCAAATTCCTAAGGAGCTTGTTTTGGCTGGTTACTAGAACAAAAGGAGGTAGTGCCTTTAAAAGAATTCTATAGAGTTAATGGTTCCAGAGGAAATACCTTTAGGTTGGGGGCAGTACAGCACAGTACAGCTGGGGGTAGAGGAGAAACAGTTAATGCTTTACAGCTGGAGGAAGGGAGGGAAGGAACAGAATTAAACCGATTTTATAAACTGATCATACACAAGACTGAAGTTATAACTATGCCACAAAAATCACCCCAAAATATATTACATAGGCCATTCAACACCACTTCAACTTCAGATATTTGTCTCTATGACCCTGAGCAAATCACTTAACCTCTTTGTGCCTTAGTTTCTTTATCTATAAAATTAGGATCATAATAGCACCTACTTTACAAGGTTGCTGTGAAGATAAACTGAAATTCACTGAAGAAGAGAACTCCTTAAAAAATAGGGTTCCAAATGAAAAAAGAGATACAAAAGCTCACTGAAGAAAATATTTCTTAAAATTAGAATTTGGCAAGTGCAAGCTGATAATTTTAAGAGACATCAAGAAACAATAAAAAAAATGAAAAAAAAAATAGAAGAAAATGTGAAATATCTCATTGGAAAAACAGTTGACCTGGAAAACAGATCAGAGAGAGAATCGTTGAACTACCTGAAGCAGCTTTTGATGATAGGAAGTATGTTGGAGTAGCCCGAAACCTGGATTAAATCAGGAGAGACTTGTGTACCAATCCTGCCTCTGACACTTTCTATCTGTGTGACTGTGGGCGGGTTACTTCATGTCTCTCAGTTTCCTCATTTGTGAGATGGGAATGAAAGTAATAATTGCACTTCAGTGATCACAAAATGCTTTGCACATAATATGACATTTGATCTCACATAGTTATTGTAAGAACCAAATGTGAATATATATAAAGTTCTTTGCAAGCATTAAAATATAAATATAGATTTTAAAAGATGATCCCTGACTCCTTCTCTGCTCCTTTCTGATCTCTAATAACTTTCTGTAAACTTATCTTGCAATTTTTAAATAGCATAGACATGACTTCAGCTAGTACTGATGATCATGGCTTGGCTCTATGGGCACGAATGTGAGTTTCTATGAGGAGGTTTCTTTTATTGTCCTTGCCTGCACAGATGATTTTGATGATAGTGTGTAGGGGTTTCAGTAAGCAATAAAGGTCCTGGTGCTGTGCTATTCTTATTCCTCTTGGCCCACACACAATCCATTTATTATATTAACCGCTATTATATTTAAATTGAGATTAAAAAAACTTTACTTCAGTGAAGCAAAACCACTGAAATTGGACTTTTCCTCTTAAAATAGTTAAATTAGGGATTGATATCCATAGTTAGTAGCATGTTGTTCTCTTTCCCTTTGTGCTGTGTAGGAAACTTTGTGGTTTCGGTGCCATATTTTCTCTAATTAATCTTGGGATGTGAGGCTTTTTTGGCTTAGAAAAAATATGGCTATTTCCTATTTAAAAAAAAAATTATTTTGTAACATGGTTCTTTGCCACAACCTATACTTTGCCTTGAGGAATTTCCTTATTTTGTCTCCCTTTCTTCTAACTAAAATAATTGAAAATAAATAACATGGGAATTTAATTTTTATTTTTAAAAAGAAGAGTTTTTCCTTTTAAATTTTAAAGTCAAATTTAGAGGATGTTAAATGTTAAGCTATTAAATGTTAAATGTGAATTTGAGAGTGAGTTGGGGAAGGATATATTTGAAAATATAGAATTTTTAAATATGAACTTTGTTCTTATAAGAAGTATATCTTAAAATCCCTTAGTAATGTCAAAACCTGTTTAAAAGACAGAGACACTTTAATACATATTATATACATCATTATTCTTCAGTCAGCAATAATGCCTTTTCTTTCAATAATTATGAAATAAAACATTAAAATAAAGAAGAAAATAAAACATCAAAATAAAGCACAACACTAAGACTTTCCCTACCAAATTAAATTTTGTGGTTGGGCACAATTTAAATATGAGTTTACAGACAAAAAACTAGATGGCTTAGTGGAAAGAGCACTGGACTGGGAATCAGATCTGGCCTCAGACACTTAACCCTGGGCAAGTCACTTAATCTTTGCCTAGGAGATAGGTAGGTGGCTCAGTGAATAGAGTGCTGGACCTGGAATTAGGAAGACCTGAGCTCAAATCTGGTCTCAAGACACTTACTGGTTGTGTGCCCCTGGACATGTCATTAATCTCTGCTTACTTTAATCCACTGGAGATGGAAATGGTAAACTTGTCTTTGCCAAGAAAACCCCAGAGCATGCTCTGTGGGGGGTCACAAATAGGAATTGGACTAAGTGGCCTCTAAGTCTCTTCCAGTTCTAGATCTATGATCTTTCATCTATTTCACCAGACTTTTCCCTAGCTATAAAACTGAATCTCTGTCTCTAATAGGTAAGGTTGTATGTGTCCATCTTTTATCTATATGTATACACACTTAGCTAATTCCTTACCTATCTTATAGGGTTATTGTAATGAAAGTACTTCGTAAGGTCTAAAGTTCTCTATATATGTGAGCTATTTATTATTATCATCATTGTCTTGATCATTTCATTCATATCATTATTGGAGATGAGGTTCTGATAGAAACGGCCCTGGGACCTTGTGCTGTTCTATAGGTGCAAACTTCTCATCACCTGCAATGATGTGTATTCTCTCCATTGTGTCCTTGAATAATCTATGTTGATCAGTCTGTCCCGGCCTTCTGTTTCCATAAAGACTACCTTTCTCTAATTTCTGTTGGATGGCTCTTTGTTGACTTATTGGTTGCTTATTTTGTATGAATGGCACTTATTTTAGTTATTTGATAGATGCCACTGAGAGAAGCCACTTTCAATCACTTTTTGCAAATCCAATGGTGTGTCACTGTTGCGGGTTTTAAAAATTGCTTCATAAAGGTGATGCCTGCCTATTCCAAAAGTATGTCTGTAGATTTTTGACTTGTGTGCTCTGAGAATGTCTGACAGTCCTACTCCTCCTTTTCATAAGGTAAGTTTAGTGCTCTGTTAATATTATACGTGGGTTGGTAGGATACTTTCCAAATCTTTTATGGTTCATTTTACCATTCCAAAAGTGTACACTAAGATTGAGTTTTGCTTCTTTTTTGCTGTATGTGTAAGTGCCAGTTTCTCTAACATGAATGTGTTCTTTCCATTCAGCTATTTTAAACAATTGCATTTTATTTTTAAAAGTTAACGAGTAAATCTTCTCACCTTTTTGCCCGCTACTCCTACCACTAAGGAAGGAAGGAAGGAAGAGAATACCTTGGTAACAAATATCCCATCCATCTTTGATTTCAGGAAGTCGATAAATTCTTAGCATATACAGTCACGCCCTTCTTGATTATCTTAATCTCAGTCTGTTTCACCTTGAGGAGAACTAGGGACTCATAGGAGCTGCCATCATCCGTTGATTTGGTGTGACCTGTTCTAAACTGGAAGCCTCCAGTCTCTACCTTTCCTTGCCACACACCAAGAATTTTACTTTTGTCTAGTCCTAGATAACATTATTGTCGTTATCGTTACCATTCCTCTTCTCTGGTAGTTTGTCGTGGAGTGCGGGATATATGGGCCCAGTGACATCTTATAATTTGTTATCTAAGATAAATCTAGCTAAGTGTACCCTTACCAAGGTGGCCATAAGGTGATGATGATTCCCCGAGGAATAACAACTCTTTAAGGCTCAGCTATTTTGGTCTGTGTTAATGAAGAGAGCAGCTATACAGTGACATCTGGAATCCTTTGCTTTTTATTAATAATAATGATGGTGATGATGATGATAATAATAATAATAACTAAAATTTATGTTGTGCTTTAGGGGTTACAAAGCACTTTTCAGATAGTATTTCATTTTATCCTGAACCAACAACCCCAAGAGGTAGGCACTAATGTTTTTATCGTTTTATAGGTGAAGAAACAGACACAAGGCAAGGGACTTTTCCAGGGTTATAAAGCTCATAAGTGTTTGAATTTAGGTTTTCCTAACTGCTAATCCAGAGATCTCTCAGCCTTGCCACCTTGTTGCCTCTAGCTGCCTATACTTTTGAAGTATGATTTTCATTACTACCTCAATTACAACTGTTGCTGGCATGCCACATGATTTAGTGGATAGAGACACTAGACTTGGAGTCAGGAAGACCTTTCTTTGTTCCCGTCTCTAACACGTGTTAGCCAAGTTACCCTGGGCAAGTCACTTAATCCTGCAGAGCCTCAGTTTCCTCATCAGTAAAATGGGGATGATAAGAGCACCTACTTCATAGAGATATCAGGATCAATTAAGATAAGGTGTGAAAGTGCTTTGCAAATAGTAAAGCACTGTATAAATGAGTTATTATTGTTATTTTTACCATTAATAATAATGCCCCTTGTTGAATTTCCCACCATGTTTCCATTCCTAGCCTTAGGAACGCCTCTAAGCTCCAGTTTATTGGCAAAGAATGTACATTAATAGTATTTAAATAGAATCTCTAGAATCTCATCAATGTGGATATTGTCTCCAACAGTATCAAAGGCAGCTCTGTAATGCCTGCTTGTCTTGTTGAGCTCTATTTTCTAAGAATTAGGTGAGATTAGTGTAGAGCTTACCAGCAAGAGGATGAATACATGGAAATGAATTATATTAGCTATGACAACTCATGAATTAAATCTATATCTATTAATACACACTCATGAATTAAATCTATATCTATATATACATACTCCTTGTTCATAAATGCTTTTCAGATTAAACTATCCAGAAATTTTACAAATGGACTCTTTAAGATTACACATCTGTATGTCATATAGATTTAATTCATGGCTGTGTATGTTGGGAGTGTATATTGATAGAGCAGTGAAAATTCAGGCAAAGAGGCAGGCAAAGTGGTGGTTGTCTTTAATCTTTACTATAGAGGCTAAGGCTGGTGGCTTTCTTGGGCTTTAGAGTTCAGGGCTGTGGTGGGCTGGGCCAGTTAGGTGTCTGTAATAAGTTCAGCATTAATATGATTAGGCCTCAAGCAGCAGAGGACCCACTGTGTCATCTAAGGAAGGCCCGATTGACCTAGGTCAGAAATAAAGCTGATCAAAGCTACTGTCCTGAATAGAGGGGGGAAAGGGTCCGTTAGTGGCCCCTGCACTACCATTCTGGAAAAGATAAGAAGAGCCACTCTTAAAAAAAATTAAATTTTAATTTTAAAAATAGGTAAAGAAGCATAAAATTTTCAGACCATCCATAAACATTAACTTAGTCATTGGATGTTAATAATAAATAATAGCCAGAGTATGAAAAATCTTGTCTTCTCTTACAGCAAGTCCAAACCTGTGATGTCAGTTTTAAAAGGATGTTTTTAGCTTAAGTTCATTGTTTGGTTGGATTACAAACATTTTCGCAGACCAATTGTTTTAAGCCAGAGTGTGAACTTAAAATCAATAGTTTTATATGATGGTTTCTGGGCTTGCCTTTGGGACTATCAAATTCTCCTAATTTTCCAGTTTTTCTCTTCTGTAAAGTGACTGTGAGTGTTCCAGAGGCAAGACTTGTACCTTCTCCCTTTTAACTGTGTAATCCATAAAAAATGTGCCCCTGATTAGGGGAATGGGGTGTGTGTGTGTGTGTGTGTGTGTGTGTGTGTGTGTGTTTGTGTGTGTGTGTGTGTGTGTGTGTGTGTGTGTGTGTGTGTGTGTGTGTTGTCTTCTCATTGTGCTTAGTGCTCGTTTAGGAACACCACTTTATTGTGGATGTCAAGTAGCTAGTACTTTCTAAGCTACATGGCAGCATGTGATAGATGGGAGAATATAAATATACAGGTCCTTCCTTTTGCTTGTCTGGGTTTTCATAGTGGTTCTTAAGTAGAAGGCCTGTCCCTCCCTACTTTCCCTTCCACTACCTTTCTCTCCCTTTTAACGCATTATTTTCATTTGGCTGCCATTTCTGAGAACAAATTCTAGTCTCCCAGAATATTTGTTTATTTATCTAAGAGCAGTTGTTAAAATGAGCCCAACATTACTTATTCATTATGACATTTATTATTAAAACAGCTTCAAGAATGAGAAAAAAATGGAAAGAATATGATTTGTCAGAACTCCAGAATCTTTCTTAGACCAAATACAGCCCATTAACTCAGTACACAAAGTGCTTTTCAGAATTAGCTCTCCAAAAACTTTATATAGGGACTCTTGAGATATATATTTGTAATGGGATTAGATATTTACAGGTACATAAAAAATTGTTGTGGCTTGTCTTCATCCATGGATCCAGTTTGTGTCTGCCTTTCACAGTTGTCTGCGTGTAGTTTACTTTAGACACACATTCATGTATGCATTTTATTTGTGTTTAAGATCAAAGATGCTTAATCTCCTGCTTTCAGATCTGAGATAAATGTTAGAGATAATGCATAATTGGATTGAAAATTGTAAGGGACTTTAAAGATCATCTAAATAACAAGGCAAAGAGTTTAAGAAGTTTTTTCCTTGGTTATCCTAGTACCTAACATAGTTTTTGCTATGGAGCAGGCATTTAATAATTTTTCATGAAACTGAAACCCAAGAAGGTTGAGACTTGCTCAAGAGGTGGGGGCTACAACTGGGAAACACAAATTAAGATTGTCATTATACTCAAGGGTTAACCTTTTATTAAACTCATTCAACAAGCACTTATTAAATGTTTATTATACACCAGACACCATACTAGGAACTAAGCATACAAAGAAAGGCAAAAACATGGCTCCTGCTCTCAAGGAATTCACGTTCTAATGGAGGAGGTATGCAAACAACCATGTACATACAAGCTATATACAAGATATGGAAAGTTAACTAAGAGGAAAGACATTAACAGTGAGTGGGGGTGGGAGTAGAGGAAGCCAGGCAAGACAGGATGTGGAGACAAGGAGGGGGAGCTTTATGGGCACAGGGGAGATTCATTAAAAAAGACAGGAAATGGAGTGTCATGTTCTCAAGTTTGCAAGGAGGCATGATTAGATAGATTTTTAAGAAGACTAAAAAGATAGAAGCAAGTTTGTGAAGGGCTTGATGTGCCAAACAGAGCAGTTTATACATGTATTTGGTGGCAATAGGGAATTATTGGAGATTGTTGATTTTGGAGAAGGAACATGGTCAGATTTGTAGTTTAGGAAAATTATTTCTCACTCTGGAACATCCCTCTGCCATGCTAACCCCCTTCTCCCACTGGTGAATTCTTTCTGTGGGGCTCCATTTTGGGTATGGGCTCAGACTGACCATGCTTCATTTCCTTCCTGGTTGGGTTTCTGACTCTCAGTATTTTACCACCATGTCTCAACTGCCAGTCATACTGAATTCATCTTCTATTCTTACCGCTTTCTCCCATGGGAAGAGCCCAGGGTGTCTGTTTTATTCCATTGTGTTTTTTTTCCCCTTTAAATTAAAAAAATTAACTTAAGGAATAAAACAAGCATTTCCATAACATAGTACAGTGAAAAAGATGATTGTACATGAAACTGTAAATCTACTATACCCATCTTGCTATTGCTTTCAAATATACAACAAAATTGTCATGTACATTTCTTTTTTCTTCCTTCCCTTCTCTTACCCCCCACCGCCACCCTCCACCCTAGATGGTTTCCATTAGGCACAAATAGGTATATTTTTGTACAATTGTTCTATATGTACTTCTACTCTCAATTCTTTCTCTGGTTACAAATAGCATCTTTCTTCATATGTCATTTATAGTTAATTTGGGCATTTATAATAGTCAAAATAACTTATTTGCTCAGAGTTATTCTTAAAACAATATTGCTGTTACTGTATGTAGTATTCTCTTTGTTCTGCTCATTTTGCTCTTTGTTATTTCATGCAAGTCTTTCCATGTTTTTCTAAAATCATTGAGTTTGTCATTTCTTATAGCACAGTAGTATTCCATCACAATTATATACCACAACTTGTTCAACCATTCACCAATTGGTGGGCATTCTTGCAATTTCCAGTTCTTTACCACCAGAAAGAAAACTGCTGTATATATTTTACAGCATATAGGTTCATTTTCTTAAATATATAATTAATTAATTAATTAATTTTAAATTTTCAACATTCACTTCCCGTAAGATTTTGTTTGGATCTGTTTTATAGTATCTTGATTTCTCATAAAGTCATTAGCTTCCATTTGCTCCAGTCTAATTTTGAAGGAATTATTCTTTTCAGTGAGTTTTTGAAATTCCTTCTCCATGTGGGCCATTTGACTTTTTAAGGCATTCTTCTTCTCATTGGCTTTTTTTGGCCTTTTTTGCCATTTTGAGTTAGTCTATTTTTTCTTTGACATTGGAGTTCCCATTTTATTTTATTTTGTTTTATTTTTGGAGGGGGGAAAGCTCGACAATTGGAGTTAAGTGATTTGCCCAAGGTCACCTGGCTAGTAAGTGTTATGTGTCTTGCATTGTTGAGAACTAAGTCTATCAAGGTCAGTCATTGTACAGTGTGACTGTTACTATCTATGATGTTCTCTTGATTCTACTCCCCTCACTTAGATCAATTCATATAAATCTTTCTAGGTTTTTCTAAAGTCTGCCTGCTCATCATTTCTTATAGCACAATAGTATTCCATTACATTCATATACTACAACTTGTTAAGCTATTCCCCAAGTGATGGACATTCCCTCAATTTCCAATTCTTTGCCACCACAAAAAGAGTTGCTATAAATATTTATGTACATGTGAGTCCTTTTCCCATTTTTATGATCTCTTTGGGCTACAGACCTAAGAAGTGATATTGTTGGATCAAAGGGTATGCACAACTTTATAGCTCTTTGGGCATAGTTCCAAATTGCTATCCAGAATGGTTGGATCAGTTTATGATTCCACCAATTATGCATTAGTGTTTCAATTTTGCCACATCTCCAACATTTATTATATTCCTGTTTTGTCATGTTAGCCAATCTGATGGGTATGATATGGTACCTCAGAGTCATTTTGATTTGCATTTCTCTAATCAGTAGTAATTTAGAGCATTTTTTCATATGACTATAGATAGCTTTAATTCCCTCCTCTGAAAATTGCCTTTTCATGTCCTTTGACCATTTATCAGTTGAGGAATGACTTATTCTTATAAATTCAACTCAGTTTTCTGTGTATTTTAGAAATGAGGCCTGTATCCAAGACACTGGTTGTAAAAATTGTTTCCCAGCTTTTTGCTTCCTATCTAATCTTGATTGCATTGGCTTTGTGCAATAACTTTTCAATTTGATGTAATCAAAGTTATTAATTTTGCAGTTCATAATGTTCTCTATCTCATTTGGTCATAAATTCTTCCCTTCTCCATAGATCTAATGGGTAAATTATTCCTTGCTCTCAGTTTGCTTATAGAGAGTATCAATCTTAATGTCGAAATCATGTACCCATTTTGACTTTATCTTGTTATGGGTATAAGATGTTGGTCTATGCCTAGTTTCTGCCATACTTTTTTTTTTCCAGTTTTCCCAGCAGTTTTTGTGAAATAGTGAATTCTTATCCCAGAAGCCAGAGTCTTTGGATTTATTAAATAGTTGATTATTGTAGTCATTGACTATTGTATTTTGCATACCTAAACTGTTCCACTGATCTACCACTCTTATTTCTTAGCTAGTATGAAGTAGTTTTGATGATTGCAGCTTTATAATATAATTTAAGATCTGGTACTCTAGGCTACCTTCCCTTGCATTTCTTTTCATTAATTCCCTTGAAATTCTGGACCTTTTGTTCTTCCAGATGAATTTTGTAATTTTTTTTTTTTAGCTCTGTAAAATAGTTTTTTGGTAGTTTGGAATGGGATGGAATAAGTAATTTAATTTAGGTAGAATTATCATTTTTATTATATTAGCTTGGCCTACCCATGAGCAGCTGACATTTTTCCAGTTATTTAGATGTGACTTTATTTGTGTGAAAAGTGTTTTGTAATTTTGTTCATATAGTACCTAGGTTTGTTTTGGCAGGTAGATTCCCGAATATTTTATAATGTCTACACTAACTGTACATGGAATTTCTCTATCCCTTGCTGTTGGGTTTTGCTAGTTATGTATATTAATGCCAAGGATTTATGTGAGTTTATTTTGTATCTTGCAACTTTCAATAATTTTTTTACTTGATTCTCTAGGTTTCTCTAAGTATACCATCATATCATCTGCAAAGAGTGATAGCTTTGTTTCTTCTTTGCCTATTCTAATTTCTTCAGTTTCTTTTTCTTCTCTTATTGCTAAAGCTAACATTTCTAGTACAATATTGAATTATAGTAGTGATAATGGACACCCTTGTTTCACACTGGATTTTATTACAAAGGCTTCTCATTATCCCAATTACATATAATGCTTGCTGATGGTGTTTGGTCGATGCTACCTATCATTTTAAGGAAGACTCCATTTTTTCTTATGCTCTCTGGTGTTTTTAATAGGAATGAGTGTTATATTTCATCAAATGCTTTTTCTGCATCTATTAAGATAATCATAGATTTCTCTTTGTTTTGTTATTGATATGGTTAATTATGCTGATAGTTTTTATAATATTGAACTAGCCCTGCATTCCTGGTATAAATCCTACCTGGTCATAGTGTATTATGCTTGAGATAAGTTGCTGTAATCTTTTGTTAATAATTTTTTTTTTTTTGCTGTTTGGAGGGGGGTATACAGGGCAGTTGGGGTTAAGTGACTTGCCCAAGGTCACATGGCTAGTAAGTGTTAAATGTCTCAGGCCAGATTTGAATTCAGATCTTCCTGACTCTAGGGCTGGCGCTCTATTCACTGCACCACCTACCCGCCCCCTCTTGTTAATATTTTATTTAAAATTTTTGCGTTTGTATTCATTAAAGCAATTGGCCTGTAATTTTCTTTCTCTGATATCAACACCATATTTGTATCATAATAAGAATTGGGTAGGACTCCTTCTTTGCCTAGTTTACCAAATAGTTTATGTAGTATTGGAATTAGTTCTTTAAATGTTTGATAGAATTAACTTGTAAATCCATCTGGCCCTGGAGATTTTTTCTTAGGGAGTTCATTGATGGTTTGTTTAAATTTCTTTTTCTGAAATGGGGTTATGTATTTTATTTCCTCCTCGGTTAATATGGGCAATTTATATTTTTGTAAGTATTCATCCATTTCACTAAGATTGTCGAATTTATTGGCATACAGTTGGGTACAATAGCTCCTAATTTTATTGTTTTGATTCCTCTTCATTGGTGGTGAAGTCACCCCTTTCATTTTTGTTATTGGCAATTTGGTTTTCTTCTTTTTTTAAATATCAAATTAATTAAAGCTTAATTTCATTGGTTTTTTTTTCATAAAACCAGCTCTTAGTTTTATTTATTAGTTCAATAGTTTTCTTAATTTCAGTTTCATTAATCTGTCCTTTGGTTTTCAATATTTCTAATTTAGTATTTAATTGGGGATTTTAAATTTGTTCTTTTTCTAGCTTTTTTAGTTGTATGACCAATTCATTGATCTCTTCCTTCTCTATTTTATTCATGTAAGCATTTAGAGATATAAAACTTCCTATAAGAACCTCTTTTGCTACACCCTATAAGTTTTTGGTATATTGTCTCATTATTGTCCTTCCTTGATTGTTTCTGTGATTTGTTGTTTGACCTACTCATTTTTTAGGATTAGATGATTTAGTTTCCAATTAATTTTTAGTCTACCTTTCCATGGGCCTTTATCACTTATAATTTTTATTGCATCATGATCTGAAAAAGGATGCATTTAATATTTCTGCCTTTCTGCATTGGATTGTGAGGTTTTTATGCCCTAATACGTGTTCAGTTGTTGTGTGCCATGTACGATCTAGAAAAGGTATATATTCCTTTCTATCCCCATTTAATGTTCTCCACACGTCAAACCATATCGAACTTTTCTAAAATTCTATTTATTTCCTTCACTTCTTTCTTGTTTATTTTGTGGTTAGATTTATTTAGTTCTGAGAGGGAGAGGTTGAGGTCTTCCACTTATATAGCTTTATTATCCATTTCTTCCCATAACTCCCTTAACTTACTTTGGATGGTATAACACTTGGTGCATATATGTTTAATATTACTACATTGTCTGTTTTACTTTTTAGTAGGATGTAGTTTCCTTCTTTATCTCTTTTAGTTAGATCTGCTTTTGCTTTTACTTTGTAGGGAATCATGATTGCTACTCCTGCTTTTTTTACTTCAGCTGAAGCATAATGTGTTCGGCTCCATCTTTACCTTTACTCTATGTATATCCCTCTGCTTTGAATATGTTTCTGGTAAATAACATATTATAGGATTATGATTCTTAATCCACTCTGCTATCCACTTCTGTTTTATGGGAGAGTTCATCCCATTCACATTCACAGTTATGATTAATATATATATATATATATATATATATATATATATATATATATATATATATATCTTTCTTTCCATCCCGTTTTCCCCCGTTTATGCTTTTCTCTCTTTTTCCCTTTCCATCCTCACTAGAGTTTTGCTCTCTACCACTGCCTCCCTCAGTCTGCCCTCCCTTCTATCAGTCCTTTCCCCTTTCTTCCCCTTTTATAAACAGAATACTATATAAATGCTATTATTATTAGATCACTTACCCAAGGTCACACAAGTAAATATATGTGAACCCACATCTTCTGACTATAAGTCTAGTATTCTTTCCACCACACTGCATTGTTGGGAATCTTGAAAAGAAGGATTTCATATTTTGAGATCTATCTTTCTCTTGTTCATGTAGTTTTTACCCATGAATTTGGCAGACCCATAGTTTAGTTCTCCTGAAATTTTGAGTCACAGATGTGTACTCATCTCTACCATTCACTTTTGACTTCTTTAAACTCATTTGTACTCTGTGTTATCCTGTTTCACATACTTTTCTTCCTTACCACTACCCCTAATTCCCATGGTGACATCTGGATTCCATACTTTTCTTTTTATTCATTATTTAACTGTGCCTTGGGACTCTCCAGTTTAATGAGCCTCCTTTCAGTCTAATCATTCTCTATCCTTGCTGTTTCAGCCATCCATTCTTAATGCTTTATACCCTTACTATTTCTTCCCACCCTTCCATCCACACCCTCCATTTTCTTTCCCTTCTTTCTTCCTGCTTCTATAGTGTAAGTTATATTTCTATACCTAAATGGTTGTGTTATTCCCTCTTTGAGCCAAATTTGAGGAGAGTAAGGTTCAAACAATGCCCCTTTCCTCCTTTATATTTCTCTACTTTAATAGGATTTTGTGACTTTTCATGGGATGTGATTTACCTTTGTCAGCCACCTCCTTTCCTCTTCTCCCAGTATAATTCCTTTTCACCACTTAGATTTTTTGTCATCACATCAAAGTCAGCTTGTACCTGTGCCCTCTGTCTATGTATGACCCTTTTAAATGATGTAATAACAATACAGTTCTCCAGACTTAGAAATGTCATCTTCCCTTGTAGGCATGTAAATAGTTTGCCCTTATTAATAACATGGAATTAGCTTTTTTCTTTCCTTTTTTACCTTTTTATGCCTCTCTTGAGTCTTGTATTTGAAGATCTCATTTTCTGTTGAGCTCTTTTCATCAGAAAGGTTTGGAAGTTTCCAGTTTTGTTGCATTTCCATCTCCTCCCCCAAAAATTATGCTCAATTTTACTGGGTAGCTGATCCTTGGTTGTAATCCCAGCTCCTTTGCCTTATGGAATACCATATTCTGTGTCCTTCTGTCTTTTAATGTAGAATCTGCAAGGTCTTGTGTAATTCTGACTGTGGTTCCATGATATTTAAATTGTTTCTTTCTGGCTGCTTGCAGTATTTTCTCTTTGACCTGGTAATTATTCCTTGGCATTTTAAGCTTGGGATGTCCTTCTGGAGGTGATCAATGGATTCTTTCAATGACTATTTTACCTTCTGGTTCTAGGAACCTAGAGTATCTAGGATATCAGGGTAGTTTTCCTTGATGATTTCTTATAAGATGCTGTCCAGGCTCTTTTTTTTTTTGTCATGGTTTTCAGTTGACCAATGATTTTTAAATTGTCTCTCCTGAATCTGTTTTCCAGGTCAGTTGTTTTACCAGTGAGGTATTTTACAATTTCTCCAATTTTTTTCATTCTTTTGCTTCTGCTCAACTGATTCTTGATTTCTCATTGGGTCATTAGCTTCCATTTGCCCATTCCTAACTTTTAACAAATTATTTTACAACAAAAACCATAAATGTTTTCTTCTATTAGGTTTTGTATCTCCTTTTCCATTTGACCCATTTTATTTCTTCTCTTCAGTGAGTTTTTGTGTCTCTTTCTATTTGGCCAATTCTACCCTTCCTTTTCCAAGCTATTGACTCTCGCATACTTCTCATTTCTTTTCCCAGTTTTTCTTCTGCCTCTCTTATTTGATTTTTAAAATCTTTCTTAAGCTATCAAGAAGGCTTTGTGGACTTGAGATCAGTTCATATTCCCTTTGAGGTTTCAGATGTGGGTATATTGACATTGTTGTCCCCTTTGAATTTATGCCTTGATCTTCCCTGTCCCCATTATAAGAATCCATGCTCATAGTCCATTTCTGTTTTTTGCTCATGGTGTTTGCATAATTCCTGGCTTTTAGAATTGAGCTTTCCTGCTGGAGTGCAGGGGGCACTGACACAGCTTCTGGTCACTTGCTTTGTATGTTGGGGACTCAAGTGCTAGTAGCTAGAGGCTATAGAGGTCTGGCAGCTTACCTGGTGCTAAATTGGGATCAGCCACACTAGAGATTTCGGGGGTGGGGAATCAAAGGAAGCTTGCTCACCAGGGTCTTGTACTTGAATGTTTGATTCCTGCTCACTCAGGCTCTGCATTTGAATGTTTGGTTGATGGAGGATGTCTGCCAGCCTGGAACTGTGCCTCCTGGAGTTGTGCTGAAATACTGGGAGATTTGACTGCTGGAGAAATGCTGGCACATGTGGTGGTTTCCCGAGCTTGTGTCTACTGGTTCCTCTGCCTGTGCTCTCAGGGGTCCTGGTATTGGCACTTGCCTGCTCCACCACTGTGGGACTCAGGATCCCCCCCAGTTGGTGAGGTGAGGCTTGCTGCTGGCTTGCTAGGACACCTCCTGTCCTGCACTGCTTCCCTTCTACCAAAGTGAGGGGGGCCTTTCCTGTTACCTCTCAAGCTTCCTGGGCTACAAGACTGCTGCACCTGGTCTTTCTGTTGGCTTAGCTGTTCCAGAGTTATTCTCTGGGCTTTCAGAAGTCACAAAAGAGGGAAAAGGACCTACACATACAGAAATATAGCACCTCTTTTTGTGATTGTAAAGAATTGGAAATTGAGGAGATGGCCATCAATTTGGAAATGGATGAAAAAGTTGTATATAAATGTAATGGAATACTATTATGTAATAATAAATGATGAACAGCAGATTTCAGAAAAACATGGATAGGCTTACATAAACTGATGCAAAGTGAAGTAAGCAGAATCAGGAGAACATTGTACATGGTATCTGCAGTGTCATGCGATGATCAGCTATAAACAACAGCTTTTCACGATGCTATCCACCTTCCGAGAAAGAACTGATGGAATCTGAATGTATATTGAAGCATACTATTTTCATTAAAAATTTTTTTTTCATGGTTCTTTTCTTTTGGCCTGTTTCTTTCATCTTCTTTCATGCGATCATGTTTTACATGATTACATATACATATTCCATATCAAATTACTTACTGTCTCAGGAAGGAGTACATAATTTAGAGCTCTGATATTTTTTTAAATATTAAAAATTGTCTTTACATGTAATTGGAGAAAAATTAAATACTATTAAAAAAACAAAGGATGTAGACATGGAGAACACCAACAAAATCATCAAAAATTATCTTAACTGGAATTTTATTTATTTAAGTTACTTCAGTATGATTTATATAAAAATTGGCTGTCTGTGTAGTCAGAATATTGATTATTTGGAGCAAAGATGAAAAGCAGATTAGAAAAAAGGCTAAAATCAAAGAGATTGAACAGTCACAAGAGCTTCAACTTCTTCTTTTTAAATAAACCACCGATGCCAAAAACTGGGAAATAGAGAAAGGAAAAAATAATTCTTGCATGTCAAATGTCATAATAAGGATATAAGCACCCAGAAAATGACTTTGCCATCAAACACTTCCTCTTCCTGTCAAGAGGGATAGAAGTCAAATCAACACCAGTTTCCAGTACAAATTCAGTTGTGAAACACAATAAAAGGGGAAGATAGAAGATTATGAACATCATTGCTTTAAAAGCAGTGGATGTGAAAATAATTCTAAAGAATGAAGATTTGTGTCATTCCAAAACAGTTCATAAATTACACAGACAGGAAGCCAAGGTGTGTGTGTGTGTGTGTGTGTGTGTGTGTGTGTGTGTGTGTGTATGTGTGTGTGTGTGTGTATGTGTATGTGTGTATATAGGCCTCAGTTTCCTCATCCAGCTTTCTTACTCCAACCCTCCCACCCCCAACTCTTCATTCCAGTGACATTGGACTCTGCTGTCCCTCAGACGTGACATTCTGTCTCCAATTCTAGGCATTTTTATTGGCTGTTCCCCATGCCTGGAATACTGACCCCCTTATCTCTACCTCTTGGCTTCCTTGACTTCCTTCAAGTCCCAGATAAAAACCACCCTTCTATAAGAAAGTCTTTTCTGATCTCCCTTAATTCTAGAGTCCTCTCTCTTTTAACTATTTCCTGTTTATCCTGTCTCTGTCTTTTTTTGTATGTAGTTTGTATATTGTCTCCCCATCAGACTGTAAGATCAGAGACTGCCTGCTGCCTTTGTTGTATCTCTGGTGCTAAGCGCGGTGCCTGGCTCACAGTAATCAATTAATAGATGTTTGTTGACTGACTGACTATAAAATGGAGATAATAATAGTAATTCTCTCCTAACTTTGTTTGTGAGATAAACGAGATAACCTTAAGGCACTATACAAACGCGGTTATTGTCATCGTTCTCATCGTTGCTGCCAGACCTCAGTGCCGCCTTCGGACCACAAATCGCGCACTCTTCTCATCGTGCACCCTCGTTCCCCCAACCATGTGTGATGCAAGTAAGCAGAAAAGACATGCAGTCTTATGAGCAGTGTAGAAAGGTAGCCACAAAGCTGTATGTTCATAATTTTTTACTTCATTCAAAGAAAGCGTCTTTATCCTGCCTGTGCTATTTAGCAGTGTGAGAGGGGGAAAAGCGAAAGTCTCTTTAAGTCAAGGAAAGAAGAAAACACAGCCCTGGAGAATGGAAAAATTGTATGATAGTCTGAGAAGGGACCCGTTTCTTCACATGTGAATAGGCAGCATTCTGATTTTCATTCTTTTTGCTTCAACTGGGGATATATTGTTCAGCCCATAATCTACTGTAAAGATAAAACCCCAGCATATGCAGTCATATAAATGAAAGAAGGATTTTGGTATGTTTTTGTTTGTTTGTTGTTGTTGTTGTTCTGTTCTGTTTTTTGCAGATAGCCTGTGGGGTGAGAGAGATTTAACACGATTGCACTTCTTACGACTTGTTTCAGGTGGACAGTATGTTTTGTCCACATGTGAAGAAGCTGTTTTCTACTGGACAGCCCCAACAGTTGGTGATTCTAAGTGAGACTTCAAATGAATCAGATATTTATAACCTCGTTTCTTTTCTCTTTTTCTAGTTTGTACAAGACAAGTATCTGAAGAAGCATCTTCCAACAGAGACTCAAGTCTTACAAATACAGCAGTGCAAAACAAGTTAGTGTCTTCCTTCCAGCAGCACACCAAAAAGGCTCTTAAACAGGTAAAGTTACATCAGTGGCATTGGAGTATTTATCCTTCAGCATAATTTTTGGAGGATCATACGTTAGCACTGGAAGTGAGGCCATCTCTTTCAGTCTTCTTTTAAAGATGAATTGAGACCCTGAGAGCTTAAGTGACTTACTTAACCAAAGCCACACAGGTTCTAATTAGGTGAACTGAGATTTGAACTCAGCCTTTTGTCTCCAAATCTAGCACTTTTTCCACTGTGCTACATGCCAACACATGTAGAGAACATATGGAACTGTGCTCCAAGCAAGCACTTTCTTTAACCACATATGACTCCCCAGGACTTAACATTGCCTGTGTACTTCCAGTTTTTTCTAGGCACTCTTTCTAGTCACCTGCAGCTTCACAGGACTGAACTATCCCCTTTAACTCCCTGTACTTTCCAGCCATACACAGCTGCTTGAAGCCCTGGGACTGCTCTACCCAAAGACAAACCCCAGTGGACAATAACCTGCCTGAACTCATTGCTTTCACCTCATCATACCCACCCAGTAATTATGAACTGCCACTTACCATTGTTCAACCCCATTCTTTAACCGCCAGTATCCAAATTTCTACCCCCTCAAACAGCCTTCATTTTACTCTGTGAAATGCCGGCTCCATAAGCAACAAAACTTGTAATTAACCCTCTGTAGTCTGACATCTGAGCTCATCATTCAAACAAAACTGCACTCTCCAAAATTTCTAATGATCTCTTAATTGCCAAATCTAATGGATTTTTTTCAGTCTTCATCCTTTTTTGACCTCTTCACAGCCTGTGACATTATCAGTCAACTTTTTCTCTCTGATACCCTGTTTTCATGATGACTGCTTTACCTGTTTCTCCTCCTGGATTTTGGACTTCTTCTGTGTCTCCTTTGCTGGATCTTCATTCATGTTGTGCCAGCTGTGTCCTTCAAGTCCTGGGCTCTCTTCTCTCTATGCCTGAGAGAGATCACTTGGTGATAACAGCTCCCATAGTTTCAGTTATCATCTCTATGCAGATAATTCTCAGATATACATGTCCAGTTCTATCTCTCTACTTACCTTGGGTCTTGTATATCTAATTGCTTATAACTACTCATCTTGAATTGGATGTCTTGTAGACATCTTAACTCAACTTGTCCAAAACTGAACCCATTCACTTTTCCCCCAAAACCTGTTCCTCTTCTTAAGTTCCCTTTTACTGTCTAGGATATAACCATCATCCAGGTCATTCAGGCTCACAACCTCGGTGTCATCCTTTATTCTTCATTCTTTTGTTCCCCTTCCCCCATATTCAATTGGTTGTCAGATTCTTCTATCTTATCTTGATGACTTCTCTCCTATGTACCCCACCTGCAACCACTCTAATGCACACCATTATCACCTCACACTTAGACTGTTGCAGTAACCTGTTGATCAGTCTCCCTGCCTCATCTTTCTTCACTCCAGTCTGTCTTCCACTCAGCTATGAAATTGATCTTTCTAAAAGCACAGATGTGATGATGTTATGCCCTATTCAATGAACTCTAATTATTTTGAGTTATTTTATTATTATTATTAATTATTTTGAAATTATTTTACTCCCTATTATCTTGAGGTTCAAATATAAAATCTTCTGTTTTGCTTTTTTGCTCTGTTTGATTTTGCCCTTTATAACCTGACCCCTTCCTATCTTTCCAGTCTTTTCACACCTTAATTCCTTTCATGTGCTCTGTGATCCAGTGATACTGGCTTCCTGGGCTGTTCCTCACATAAAGACATTCCATCTTCCCACTGTGAGCATTTTCACTGACCATCCTCCATTACTGGAATACTTTTTGTCTTCTCCACCTTCTTGCTTTCCTCAAGTCTTAGTTAAAGTCTCACCTTCTACAGGAAGCCTTTCCTAATCCTTTTTTTTTCTTGTTTTTTTTTTGAGGGGCAATTGAGTTTAAGTGACTTGCCCAAAGTCACACGGCTAGTAAGTGTTAAGTGTCTGACATCAAATTTGAACTCCAGTCCTCCTGACTTTAGGGCCTGTGCTCTATTCATTGTGTCACCTAGGCGCCCCGTTTGTGTTCTTAATGGTGTGTGTTCTTTTTTTATATCCCTCACACTTAATCCAGTTCAATCCAGTGTACAGTTATTAAGGGCCTCCTGTGTGCCAGGCACAGTGCTAAGCCCTGAGGATGCCATTAATAATAAAAAAAACAGTGCCTGCCCTCAAGGACTTTGCCGTCTTAATGGGGGTGGAGGAGGACAGCACACAAAAAGAGGCAGGAGAGGTGGGAGGGAGGGCAGGAATCACTAGGGGGCACCAGGTATTGGGGCTGTCTTGTTCTTTGTAAGGGAAACTAGGCAGAGCAGCAGAGGCAGAGTGAATTGATTAGAAAAAGTCCAGTTTCTGCCTTCTAGAGAAGAAAGCATTGGGAGTTTAATGCTTCACCCTCCAGCCCTTCAGTTAGTGGGAGAGGAGACTGAGGGATGTGGTATCAATTAAGGTTTGAGTTAGCAGGATAGTAGTGAGTTTAGAAATAATGAGCTTAACCTGGGAAGGGCATCTTGTTTCATGGAGTGAAGCCAGGCAGAGCAGCCGATGCAGAGTGGAGTGAGCTGAAAAGTGACCCATAGGAGGTGCTTAATAACTTTAACTTAGTTATGTTTCAATGAGCAACATTACTCATCTTGGCTATTGTTTGGGAGATTAAAAATAGAATAATTGTTTATAATTAAGTGAGAAGAGTATTGTAATCAAGGATATAACGTCATGGAATGTACTTTGTTAAAGCTGATATATAATACACTTTAATGATTTATCATAATTGCCATATGAGTTTCATAACTATATGATATATGTTGTAAAAAAAAAAATGGTCTACTTGTGATCCAACCTAGTCAATCTACTGTTCGTTTTGTTTCTTTAGGTGAGTATTTGTTTTTATTCAGATGTTTAATTTGCAATTATAAAAAATAAGAAATAAGTTTTGTTAATGTAATAGACATTATTATTCACGTTGTGCTTTGGAAGTTAACATGACAAAAAGGCAAGAAGCAATAGTTCGGATGTGTTTTTTCTGTTGTGGTAATGCCTGTAATGTTATTTAATTATATAAGATATATCAAATTTGTTTATAGAGAAGTTATGCCTTTAAAAAAATTATATCCCCATTGCTCTAGTCTCTAAACCCTTTCACCACCCCAGAACAGGGATTATATATTAGTCATTTTTATATCCTTCATAGCCCAGGCCTCATTATATTAGCTCTTTCAGAGTTCTATATTTGGGTGCATTTTTTGTTCTTAAATTCTGTATGCTTATATTTACTGAAAAATGAGGCGGTTCAACTGGACAGACATTTATTAAGTTCCTACTTTGTGCAAGGCAATATTCAAGGTTCAGAGACCAAAAACAAATAACTTTTTACCATGGTGAATTTGGGGTAGACTTGGACACAATATTTGCACAGTTAAATAAAAGGTAATTTGAGGAAAGAGGGATTTTAACTGAGTACAAAAGGAGAAGCTTTGCATTAGAACTGACACCAGAGCTGAGCCGTGAAGTAAGCCAGGGATCTTAAGAGTAAGGAAAGAGTGCGTTCCCAACTTAGGGGATAATCAGAGCGAAAACGGGGAGATGGGAGATTTAGATGTCTAGTTCAGGAGTACAGATAACAGCTAGCATGTAGACCGGTTTGGCTGGAAAGGCAGAATGTGTGAGATGGTATAACATGAAGTAAGTCTGGAGGCGCAGGTGGGACTTGCGCTGTGGCGTGTGTTAAATACCGGGCTGAGGCGCTTGTATTTTTATCTTAGGGAATCATCGAAGATTTTTGAGAAGGGAGTATGTAGTCTAGTCCCAAATTGGCTCCAGAAAGACAGATTTATTTCAGAGATTCTTTGAAGTTTAAATCAACTTGAGTTAAGCAAGACATTTTATGGTCTGTGACTAAACTGGATATTTTGGATCTACTAAATTAATCCAAACCTTTGTTAATAATATGGGACTAATTTAGCTTTCATTTGCTCCTTGGGATTCAGGTTAGTATCAGCCTTGCAGAGGAATGTCTCCTCTACTCCTTTTTAAATCTGGCTCTGTAATTATTTTTGTGGAGTGGCCCCATAAAATCTAGAAATGGATCTGACCTAGCTTCAGAGTTATTTGTCATAGAAGGAAGTATGGCCCATAATAGATTGTGAAATGATCCTTGTAATTTCCATTTTGGTATTGAGCTCATTGAAAATAGATGGAACCTACATGTGTTATGGGGCAGCTAGGTGGTATAGTGGCTAGAGTATCTGGCCTGAAGTTAGGAAGATGCATCTTCCTGAATTGAAATTTGGCCTCAGATACTTATTAACTGTGTGACCCTGGGCAAGTCCCTTAGCTCTGTTTGCCTCAGTTCCTCATCTGTAAAATGAGCTGAAAAAAGAAATAACTAACCACTCCAGCATCTTTGCCAAGAAAACCCCTAAATGGGCTCACAAAGAGTCAGACACAACTCCAAAGTCTCAACAACAACAAAGATATCTTCTTTGCCAGGGGTCAGGGTGGAGTGTCAAAATGATGTAATCTTGTATGCCTAACAATAAGCAGACTTTCATAGTATGCATTTGATTACACTTCCAAAAGAGGGAAAGAAATTCAAATGACTATTTCTTATTAACACTAACCAGATGTGCTGAGATCCAGAATACTCCATCCTTATTCCTGTTGGTTAGACAAGAAGAACTTTACATTTCAAAGGTGGCTTAAAATGTTATTCAGTCAATATTTGAGCACTCACCAGACATATGACCCTGTTGTAAGTTGATGTTGCCAAATTGTATGTCACACCAGATATTGAATTGGATTGTAGCCTGTAAGTTATAAGATGATATAGGAACTTTGTTCATGTGTTGAACTTGAGGCAGCTTGATAGGGTGTAGGTTGTATCAGTATCAGGGAACATAAAAATCCTGGTGCCTGGCACTAGATGACAGTCTGGTAGGATATAATATATATCTGACATTTTAGGGAGGTTGACCCTGACGAAGGAAAAGGTCGGTAATGTGAAGATCTGAAGAATGAAAAGATTATTATTATTTTTTTTATATTTGTCCAGGTCAGTTTGGGTAAAATCTCAGAGGTAGGAGGAGAGAAAGGCAAGGCAACATAGTAATTTCACTTAAATAATTATAGAGTAGACTTTATCAAGGGCAGGTAGAGGGAACTGATGTGGGTTTTATTGTGGCTAGAAGGCCTTGAAGGTCATGATTCTAAGGTTTGTGTTTAATTTGAAAGGTAATGTAGAATCCCTATAGGACTAAGAGATATTGTTTGTTTTTTGTTATAAATTTATTCATTACTTACATGTAATCTTAATATTAGTATGACTGTCAGATTATTTGAGATTTATTAGTTTTGCCCAAATACTAACATAAATTATAACACTTCTCAATTTAGGAACATTTGACTTTAAAAGTGTCTCATATTATAGAAGGTTAAGGGGCTTGCTCAAAATCAGCCAGCTGATGAATGGGAGATCTAGAACTGCAACTGAAGTCTCTTGACTCAATTCAGTGAAGCAAACCTACAAAATATAGTAATAATAACCATGAGATATAGTCATAGATGTATTTATGTGCATTTGCATACATATCTTTAAGTTGTGGAAAGCACTTTATAAAAATTTATCAATCATAAATCCTTAAGCTCCTAAGCATTGTTTTAAGTGCTAGGGGTACAATGACAAGTGAAAGAGCACCTGTCCTTGAGGAGTTTATGGGTCTCATAGAGGGATAGGCATAAAAGTTCTAATGATATGCTGCAATCAAGAAAAAGGAAAATTACAGGTTTTTAAGTGAAATTCGATATAATAAGAGGCAGTATTATCACCCCATAAAGCCTGGAAAAGTGCCAAGAAATTCCGATCTGCATTTTCACACTAGTTCTATCTACCTTTTAATTCTTCTCTTAATTAAAGCTGCTTTTTCTTGGGCACTATCCTTCAAAGGGAAAAACAAACCTAAAGTCTCATTTGATTGTTTTACTTTTTATCACTAGTATTGTAACTGTGTTGTTCTCTACAAACTTCAGTTATGGTACAGGTTAAATATGCTTCTTTGGGTTAACCTAGGAACTTATGCATTTATAATATTGAATAAATTGGAAAGTGTGTTCTGTGCTCCAGACTGACTTAACAAGAGCAATTACAATACTTTGTAAGTTAAGGACTGTGCTTACCTAAGTATTGAGAAATGCAAATGTGAGAAAAGAGAAAATTCTACTTGTGTTTAGCATGGATGATAGAAATGTAGATTTAATAGATAAATAGGTTTAACAAAGGGGGGGTCTTTCATAATCTTAAGGGATAATTTTAATAACCGTAATATTCAGCCTTCTGTATCTGTGTTCCTCAGTTCTGTACTCTTATCATTCAGATATTTAAGAGTTTTAAAGAATTACTCCAATTTTAATATGGACCATATATGTGTATATAAATACATTTCTGAAGTGAAGATAATAATAGCACCTACTTCACAGGATTGTTTTGAGTACTAACGGAGCTAACATTTAAATGCTTTACAAATCTTAAAGTGCTATATAAATGCTATTATTGTTATTACTGCTATTATTATATGAACTTATATGTTTATATACATAATAAGCAAGATTTGTTTCATGCCTGTCATTCTTTGGTTGTTAGCTACATGCCAATTACTTACTGAAAGCTTACTGATTACTAGCTCTACAAGAATTATAAATTCCTTTTTCTTTTTGTTATTCATTTTATAACAAAAGAATAGCTTAGGTACTGGGAGAATCTGGCCCTAAGTAAACAAAAGGCATTTATTTGATTAATAATCAGATTCTTATTTAAAATTCATTTCAAAGAAAACCCAGACTAGCAGAATTTTGCTTAGATTCTCGGTAATTACCTAATTTCTTAGGCACTCGCTCTGTTGCATTTGAAATTGCAGCAGCTTCAGCAAATATGCCACCTTTTAAAAAATTTAAATAGCTGCATGATTCTGTTAAACACTGGCCAAATATAATGGTCTGTGTCTAAGACTGTTCTCAAAGTTCATACCTTATTAACAGCCTTTAGATATGGTCCAAGACAGACAATTTATACTAAATTCTTTTCTGTAGTGAATTATGCTTTACTGAGGTTCTAGGATTATAGGATAATAGATTTAAATCAGGAAATGATCCTTACTGGACACTTAGTCTCATTCACCATTTTACAAATGAGGAAACTGAGGTTCAAAGGAAGGATAGGACCATAAATTTAGACCTGAAAGGTACTGGAGAAGTCATTGAGTCAAAGCTCCTCATTTTAGAGATGACAAACCTGAATCTCAGAAAGGTTAAGTTTCTTGTGCAAGGTTACACAGCCAGAGTTAAGAGTTGGGGATTTGATCCCAGGTTTACTTGCCTCTAAATTGTTGTACTGTACAGTCCAGTGACATTGGCTTCCTTACTGTTCCTTGAACAGCACATTGCCTCTCCTGTATAGGTGTTTTCACTGGTTGTCCAGCATACCTGGAATGATTTGCCTTCTCATTTCCATCTTAAGGTTGTAAAGTCAATCACAAGCAGCTCTCCTGAGGACTGCCGCTGTGAATAACTTTAAGGATCTAATGGCACAGTATAGTGAACTCTATTTATTCAGCAATAAACTAAAGCAAAACATTCAAGAAACTAAAGCACAAGCAACATTCATAACAATATAACATAGCAATGTATTACTAAGGTGGCCAAGTAGTCTTAAACAAAACATATCATTCAGTAAGTCACAATCTCCTTAGTCAATATAAAGTACCCATCTAAAGTCTTCTTTCATTTTGGTTAGAGACTGGCTTCCAATCATCCTTAAGCCAATCATCCTTAAGGGGGAGTGGAAAGTACAAAGGCCATCCACCCCTAGGTCACTGCAGGTTACAGTATCATCAGTCACTACTGAATACCCAAGTAAAGTTCTGTTTCATCTTGATTTGAGGCTGGCTTCCAAACCCCTCAGCTCCTCCTCCACAGGTTGACTGCTCCCAGCTCTTTCCTAGATTCACAGATGGGCAACTCTCTCAGCTCTTGCCTGGACTCACACATAGGCAGCTCTCCACTCATGTTTCATATGACTGCTCCATTCCAAGTCCTTTTCAATTTCTGTTTCTAGGAAGACAAAGCTTAACAGAACTACAATATTTACATACATTGCCAACACTATCATCTTAAATCACTTTCTCTTTGACAAAGTAACACAAACCAACAGACAAAGCTTCTGTCTGAGAAATAAAAATCAACAGTAAAGTCCCAGGACTTATGTAAACAGCAGTAAAACCCTCTTTCAGGACAGCAATAAAGCACTGTTTCAGGGCTTCTGTAAACAGCAGGACAATCCTCTTTCAGGGCTTCTGGATCATCAGTAAAGTCTTCTTTTAGGACTTCTGTCCAAAAAACAACAGAGAAGTATTTTGTCTGACAAACCAACAGACAAAGTGCTATAGAGCGACAGAATCACAAGCATTTTCCCTTTCAGTTCTGCTTGGTCCCAGCTTGTGCTCAAGCTTTTATCTGCTCTACTCCTTCCTGTTCTGTCCTTCCTTTCTAACCTTTCAGCAAGTTCCTTCCACCATGGACTCCATGTGATGACTTTAGGCCTATTAAGGGCAGCACAACATATAATGTTTTCAACAGACTTGACACAAAGGTGAGGCTCAAAAAGCACTTGAATAACTGAAACAAGGAGCCAAGTACTACTTTTCTTGCCATCACAAAGGTTTATGTAGTTTCATTAATGTGTCACCTAAAGCCCCCTTCTGCACAAAGCCTTTCCTGATCTTCATTCTTGTGCCTTCCCTCTATCTTCTTCAGTAAACTGAATTGCCTACAGTTACACAAATACTGAGTGACATAGGCAGGATTTTAAAATATATCTTCTGACCCCAAATCCAGTGCTGTTTCCACTAAACTACAGTATAATATATGTAAATTGAACAACAATCTGGAAGAAAAGAAACTTTGCAATAACATTAAAGGAGAACATAATCTTCATACGATCAAAACATAGGATGTTTAGAGACAACATAAAGATTATAGGTTTCCCAAAAGAATATTGGTCAAAACCTCCAAACACTTTAATGCAATTTGTAATACAAGAAGTTTGGCCAGAACTTCTAAATATCTAAAATAAAGTACCAATGAAAAGAATCTACAGATCAATAGAAGGGGAAAAAACAAAAAACAACTTGTTTATCAAAGCTCAAGGCACATAGTGGTTAAATTTAACAATCCACTGATGAACAATAAATTTTTGAAGCCACCAGGAAAAAGACTTCTTTTTTTTTT
>CM053580.1:392836549-392870121 GCA_028627135.1 Pseudochirops cupreus | reverse complement strand
GCCATCTTAGCTCCGCCCTCCCAGGAAAAAGACTTCTAATGTAAATAAAAGTAAGTTCAAATAGCAGTAGACCATTCTACACCCTCCAGAAACTGCAGGAGTGCATGGAATGAAATGTTCCCAAGAGCAAAGTAATTTAATATAAAACCTAAGGTGAGCTACTGTGAAACTCTGAACCTAACCATTATTGAAAAAAGATGGTTGTTCAATAAACGAGTCATTTGAAATATTCCTAGAAAGGAAATCAGACTTGAAGAAATTATTTGATTCTCGAACACCTCAGACAAGAGAAATACAAGAAGGCAAACAAACAATAGTGACTAAGAACAGTAATAACAAAAAATAACAACAAAGAGACAACAGATTTCTTTTTAAATAAGGCCAAGGTAACAAGTGAAAGCAGGAGCTAAATAGAAGTGATGATGTAGAAATAGGCAGAAACAAGATAGACTAACCTTCACAACATTCCACATACAGGCAAATCAGTATTTTTTTGTGGATCTGAACTATAGCATCTGAAAGTACATAAAAGGGGAGAAAGATAACAGAGAAGGATAAGTGGTATATGCTATTCAAGTCAAAAGCTAACAATGAAGTGAAAATTAATTCCTATAGTGACTTAAAAAGAAGAAAGCCTCCAGGAAATTAGATTAGGAAACACAGGGAGAGATTGAAAAATGAAGAACAAGAGGGAAAATTGTACTTTTGTAGTGGGGATGGAGAACACAGATTAGTGTTCCCATGGGAGGACAGAGATTTCTGTGAGGGGAAACTGGTATTTTGCAATGGGTATAATCTGCAGAGATTTGATACTTAATCTCATCTTGACATAGGAGAAGTGGAATCAGAAAATCTGGGGACAACTGACACCCAGAAGAGTGGAAGGGCAAAGAATTAAAGAAGAGATTTTTCAGTAGATAGAATTCAATGATGCAATAAGTTCTCTATCATTGTAGAAATTGATGTTTTAAAAAATTTTAGATATTTTATTTTAGCCAATTATGTATAAAAACAATTTTAACATTAGTTTTTAAAAACTATTTTATTTTCCCCAGTTACCTGTAAAGACAATTTTTAACATTCATTTAAGAAAATTTTGAGTTCCAAATTTTCTCTCTCCCTCTCACACCTATGTCCTTACCTGAGATAGTAAGCACTTTAATATAGTTTATACACATTTAATCATGCAAAATATGTTATCATTTTAGTCATGTTGTGAAAGAAGAAACAGACCCAAAAGGAAAAAAAAAACACAAAAAAAAGAGAAAGTAAAAAATAGTATACTTTGACCTGTTTTCATACTTCTTCAGTTCTTTCTCTGGAGGTTGAGGACATTTTTCATCATAAGTCCTTTGCAATTGTCTTGGATCATTGGTATTGCTGAGAAATAACAGTCACTCACAGTCGATCATTGTATAGTATTGCTGTTACTTGTATAATGTTCTTCTAGTTCAGCTTACTTCACTTTGTATCAATTCATGTAAGTCTTTGTACATTTTTCTGAAATCCACCTACTCATCAGTTCTTATAGCACAGTAATATTTCATCTCAATCACATACCACAACTTGTTCAGCCATTCCACAATTGCTGGACATCCTCTCAATTTTCAATTGTTTGCCACCACAATAGAACAACTGCTATAAATATTTTTGTACAATAGGTCCTATCTTTGTGTCCCTTGGAATAATTACCTTCAAAATTAACTTGCCAGTTAACTTGCCAAATTCTGATTTTTAAGGAATTAATTTCTTCAGCTAACTTTTCCACTTCCTTTTTCATTTGGCAACTTCTGCTTTGTAAACAGTTTTTTCCTTCAGTGAATTTTTTAAACTCTTTTCCTTTTGTCAATTTTTGCTTTTTTTGGTGTGTGTTACATCATTTATTCTATTCTTTTTTTTTAAGGTGTTCTTTTCTTCAGTATTTTTTATGCCTCCTTTACCAAGCTGTTGCTTTGTTTTCATGATTTTCTTGCATCACTTTCATTTCTTTTCCTAATTTTTCTCTACCTCTTTTCTTTGAGTTTCTAAATCTCTTTTGAGTTCTTGCAGGAGTTTTTTTTTTGTACCTGAGATCAGTTTATATTTTTTAAAAAGCTTTGTTTGTAGCTATTTCAACATTCTCTTCTTCCGTGCTTTTGTTTTGTTTCTCCCTATCATCATAGTAACTTTCTGTAGTTAAGTTTTCTTTTTTGGTTTTGTTTTTTGTTCATTTTTTCAATTCTTGACTTTAAACTTTGTGCTAACTTTAGTTTCTGTTCCTGGGGTTGCGGGGCTGCCATCCTAAGTTTCAAGTTTTTCCTGCTGCTGTTTTAAGAGCTAGCTCGTAGTAAATTTTCATTCTTCTAAGATGTTATGATCTACAGAAGGAATATACTCTTCTCACTAGTGCTTTGGTCTTTGAGCAGCCACAAGCAATCTTTTCCACCCTAAAGTTCTGCCCAGTTCCTACTAATATTCCTCCCCACCCTGGGATGCCAACCCTCAACTGCTTATAGACAGTGCAGCAGAGTTTCTGGTGCCAGCTAAAAGTCCCATGTAATTTCTTTTTCACCAGTTGTCTCACCCCTTACCATCTGTGGGCTGAGAGCTCTGGAAGCCACCATAGCTGATTCACTCAACAACCCTTCACTCCCTCTCCCCCCAAGTCCTGCTTCTGGCTTGCCTAGGCAAGGCTTCTGTTGGACTACTCTGTTCTTACCCCAGTGAGATCATTTTTGCTGACCTAAATTGTCTTGGACTGGAAATTTGTTTCATTCCATCCTTTTGTTGGTTCTGCCACTCCAAAATTCATTTTGAGGTGTTATTTTAATGTTGTTTAGAGGGGAATTTTGGAGAGCCCAGGTGAATCCGTTCCTTCACTCCACCATCTTTGCCTTACTTGGTAATTGGTATTTCTAAGATTGAGACACAGTAGTAAAACAAGGACAGTGCAAGGTCTCTAAGACACTAACATAGAAACTAGAAGAAGGAACCCAGAATAGAAACCTTAGAAGCTCTAATTCCATGAGGATTTCAGAAAGTAAAGAATGAAGTAAGGATGAGCCATTATTCAAAGACCAAAGCTCTAAAAAAGAAATAGAAAATAAATAATGAAGTCAATGAGGGAAAGAAATTCTTTTCAGGAAAAAGGTGCAAAAAATTATATTTTAGAAATTAATAATATGAGTTAAAGGGATGAAGACAAATGGGAATTTTATTTACTTATCTAAAAGGGAAGAATTAAACATATATAAATAGGAAAGAAAAAGGAACTAATAAGGAAAACTTCAAAATTAGGGATAGGTTTTTTTTTAACAAACTATGAAGCAGTGTTTAAAGGGAGAAAAGAATTGGTGGAAAGAGTTGCCTTAAAATAAATTAAGTTATAATAATTAAAAAGATGTAGTGCTGTGTTTCTAGAAGTTGAGGAGAAATTCTATTTTGGTGGAATAAAAAAACACCATCATCTGAGACATATGGAGGAACATATAACTCTGATTATTGTAAATATGAATGGATTAAACAATCCAATGAAATGAAGAAAAGTGACAGATTGAATAAATATATAAAGCCTCACAGTCTGTTGCCTTGAAAAAATAAATTTAAAAGACAAAGACCTACATAAAATAAAACTGAGGAGCTGGAATATGTAATACTATTCAATAAATAAATTCAAAATAGTAGGCATTGCAGTCTTACTTTCAGATATGGCAAAAACAAGTGTTCAGAACAAAGAAATGGATGATAACTACATTACACTCAAAAGAATGATAGAGAGCAAACTGATATAAAAATTAAATTTATGTGCTTATCATAAATTTAAACATTTTATGATATAGATTCACAAAAGAAATACTAACTGAACTAAAAGAAAGTATAGATATTAACACATTGCTCTAAATGATTTCAGTTTCCCCCTCAGTTTTGTGTAAGTCTAATAGAAAGATAAATGTTAAATGTAGAAGTGAACAGATTGTTCAACAGCTTAGGCTAAAAGACTTATGACATCTAAATGGGATGGGTATACATCTCTTTGTGTGTATATATACACACACATATCCACATACATACGTGTGTGTATGTATAGATGTATCTCAGCATCACATGTTGAGTTCACAAAAAATGATATTTTATTAGGGTATAGGGATTTTACAAACAAATCTAAAAATGCAGAAATGGTAAAAATGCATTTACAGACTATAATACAATTAAAAGAGTAACCAGTTCAGAGAATATACACAAAAGACCGGCTCAGATGGAGACTTAACAATGAAGTCCTAAATAGTGAAATTAGGTCACAAACAAATCATAGAAAAAATTCTAATTATTGTGAAAGAAAATGATAATATGAAAGAATATTCCAAAACTTTAGGGTTTCAACTACAGGTATCCTCAAGGGGAAAAGTCATATTCCAGCAAACATACATCAACAATAGAAAATTATGATTAATGATATAAATATATATTTAGAAATCAGAAAATCAACAAACAACTAAAAGTATCATAGAAGAGGCATTATCAAAATTAGAAATATATAAATGAGAAAGTAAAAAATTTTAGAAATGAAAACAAAACTAAAATCCAGTTCTTTGAAAAGAGCAATAGAATTAACAGATCTTTAATCAGTTTTATTAAAAATAGGACAGAAGATCAAATCAGAAACATAGCAAATGAACAAGGTAAAATCATAAACCCATAAGAAAAAAAAGATAATAATCAGACTCTATTATGCAGTTATGTGCTAATAAAACTGAGACTACAAAAGGAGTAGAAGAATACTTTAAAAATATAAACATATAAATATAGAAATAATAAGAAAATACAAAGCAAAATAACCCTGAGATTTTATTTCCCTCCCTGCAAAATGGCAAAAGGTAACAAAAGATGTAAATAATAGCCAATGTAACAGAGATTCTGAAAAGATAGTCACTCTGGTGCATTTTTGGTAGAGTTGTGAATCAGTGCAGCCATTTTGGAAAGCAATTTGGAATTTTGTAAGCAAGATGACCAAAATGTCTGTATCCTTTGACCCACAGATTCCATTACTAGGTGTATACCCCAAAGAGAACATTGATAAGAATATAATCACTTTATATTTAATAATATTTATAGCAATACTTTGTTGATAGAAAAAAATTGGAGGCAAAATAGATGCCCAGAGATTGGGGAAATTCTTAAATAAATTATGTCCCAAATAATGGAATATTACTATACTATAAGAAATGAGTATGATGAATACAGAGAAGTGTAGAAAAATCTGCATGAACCAAAGCTGTGAAATAAGCTGAGCCAAGAAAGTGATGTACACAATAACTATGATTTTGTGAATAGAAAAAAAAATAACCACAGAAAAACCCTAAGTGAATGTTGCAACGTTATAAATAACAAACATGAAAAGGTACTCCCACTCCACCCCTTTACCATGATGAGTCTTAATGTGTTGCACATTGCATGTATTTTCAGATTTATTCATTATTTTGATCAGTTATGCTCATTTCTTTTCCTCTCTTTTAACAGTTTTTTAAAAATATGATGACACTTTGGGAGGAAAAATGAATAAAAACTTCAAATACATATGCATAAATAATTGATAATTTAGCAAGAGTTTTTTTTAAGCACATATACCAATATCTCAGGAATGGTATATTTGGTTAATTTGATTGATTACCTTAAAATTTTAGCTCTTAATCCTTTTGAATATTAGAACAAAAATGAAAAAGGACTGAGCAAGACTGAATTTTATTATGATGGAAAATGACATGATATTAAAAATATAACCTTTCCTTTTCCTTTATGCCAGTTTATCAGAAAGCTTTCGTTATCTATTTAGGGTAATAGAACTTCTATAAAGTTACAGATTCCTTTCTTTTATATGGCAGAGCAGATTCATTTTTGCTATTTTGCTATAACTTGTTATTTCTGACCAATACTGTGAAATTTCAAAGGTTATGTTGAATAATAGTTTCTGAACATGGGCATTGACATTTACAACCAGTAAGAATGTGAGGTGCTGATGTCTAATGCAACCAGATGTTTAGTATGTATATATTTTAATTATTTAAGTTTTAACATTAATGAAATGTGATATTTTAAAGTCTCTAATGAAGTATTTACTATACTAATGCATTATCCATATGCTATTATATTGTTTTTCTATCGCTTCCCCAGCAAAATAAAATGTGCATCGTCTCTTTACAACATAGATTTCAAGATCTTCCCACTTGTATGTTGTTTTTTTTCTGTTGTAGAATAGAAATGAAGACCATTACCTAGTTTTTGAATTTTCTAAGAAGCTCCTTGAATTCAAATGTTTGAGATATAATTTACTGATCCAGAGAAAACTGCCCTACCTTGTAAAGAGTATGTGGGAGCATGTCTTTGATAACTCTCCTGCCTACTTTCTCTTAAATCTTACCTTCCAAGTTATGGACAGATCTATGATCTATGACTCTTCAATGCAATCTTGAGTTTTTTGGTTTGTTTTTTTTTTTAAGAATTTTTTGCAGTTAGCCTTTAGCTATATTTTTGTCATTTTGTTTTATTATTCCAATGTTCATTTCTGCTATATGTGTTAATCCCAGAATTTTCTATTATTGGAGATATTTTGGAAGTATTTATTAAAGTTTTATAATCCTAATTGTCCATGTCTTATAGAATTGATAAAATATGTGATTTGAGTAAGAGAATATTTTATATCAGAAAAACTGTAAGACTATGATCTTATAATAGAATCACTTTATACTTGTTCTCACTTTGCTTAAGCTTGGGATTTAATTTCTTTCAGGTTTTTAGCTGTGTTGAAATTCTTTCATGGTGTTTTTCATCAGGATATATTGTTGCATAAAGTCTAAAGAGAATTGAAGAGGTTTTTTACATCTCATAAGAAATTAAATGTGAACTTCATACAGTGAAATTTGACCTTTTCTCTTTTGTGGCAGACTGAAAACTGCAGGAAGGTTAACTATGTTATTTCACACTTTTATGACATCTTTTTCTTATATTTCTGGAGATGTAATCAAACATTATAAATATAATAATTTTTGTTATGATGATGATGTGCTGTCCTTCCTTAAAGAGTATTCTAGGATCTTTAAAATTTTTGTTTTTAAATATTCCTATGACTGAATAGGATTAACCAGGTTTGCAATATTACTCTCCACTCTGAGTCACAATGACAAATTGCAATTTGTCATATACATTAAGCTTTTGTTGCTAAACCAGGTTATCTTGTGAGTTTTAATAGGATTCAATACCTTCAATCTAACTCTTCTATTACCCAAATTGTTGACAAGTAAAAGCTTCAAGATGCATTGTTGTCTACTGCACGTTTCTTGAACATTTTAGTGCTTGCCAAGTGAGGGATTTTAGTCCTGACCTCGAGTGACTGCATTTTCTATAGGTGTGTGTGTCTGTGTGTGTCTCTGTGTGTGCCTGCCTGTGGGCATGCATGCGTGGCATATCAGTGTCGCCATGTCTTTCTTTATGTGTTTTTGTGTCTATCTGTATGTGAATGTTTATATTGTATAGGGAAAGGGTTTGTTCTTAGTGATTAAGGATTTGAGATATAGGGAAAACATAATAAAAGAATTTTTCTTTGTCACAGTAACCAGTAAGTACTGCCCCCAGTCCCATGGTCTGACTTTATTCCAAAATAAACATGACCCTGATTTCATATTTACCTTTCCTGGAAGATAATTGCTTTAAACTTGGCATAAGTTAAAACAAACTTTTTTGTCATTCTCCTCACTCTAACTTTATGGTTCCTTTTCTATATCACAAGAGCATAGGTGTGTCTACCTCTTGTCCTTCATTTTTGCTACATGATCAGCACACTATCTTTTCAACATTCCAGATGTTTCTGATGTGTTTTTTGCTCTTCCTGGTAATTAATTCTCTCCTGGTTATGTAGGTTCTTTCAGTCGCTTTGTGGTCAGTTTGTAACTTTAATTCTTTGTAGACTATTGTATTCCATGATTCATAGCTGTAATATATAGCAACACCAGAAATAAATGCTGATTATGGGGTCATTGCATCATAGATTTAGAATTAAAAGGGATCTTACAGGACATCAAGTCCAACTTCTTCATTTTAGAGATGAAGGAACTGAGTCACAGAGAGACTAAATTACTTGCCCAGGGCCATAGAGAACTAGCATGTATCTGAAATGGAATTTGAATTCAGGTTTTCTTTGGTTGAAGTCCATTGCCCTCTTCACTCTGCCATGCTACCTCTGTTTCTAGAAAAACTTGGGGTTATTAAAAGTATTACACAATTTTCCAAATGCAATATAATGTTGTTCTCCCATCAATTCTTGTCATAGTTAATTATCCATCTGTAGACAAAATATGTCCAACATAAATTAACTGATAGATCAGTTCTAGAGGCTGTCCAATCTACTCTATATCAGAGTTTGTGCACTAAATATTCTTCATCCATTTGTTTTTCCTTGTGTGCATTGTTGGGCAATTATTACAAATTTCATTTAAGATTCTCCGTATTGTTCTTTCCAAATGACATAATGATAATACCATCTGTAAACAGGAGCATATATGGAGAACCTTACAGTCTGTGGGGAAACCTTATTTCATTTGGATTGTTAGACAAACTCCAAGGCTATGGTAAATACTTTGGATTAGCATGTCTCATCAACTATTAATAATCAGATGGTTATTGAGCAAAGTTCTTTCTATTATTAACATCTTTCAAGAAATTTTGTATAATTTTTAATATGTATATGGGAGATACATTTTTAGAGGAGACTCTTTAAAGCAGCAGTTTTCTCCACTGAATTTCAAAGCCTTTTTTAGTTGATTCAACTCAACAAACATTGATTAAACCTCTATTATGTATTAGGTAACACGCTAGACATTGGGTATATGAAAATAGAACTGAAAAATAATCTCTACTCTTACAGAATTGTGGGGAGAATAAGATAGAAACCGAGAGGTAAATACAAGGTCATTTGAAGAAGGAGACAACTTGAAAACTAAGGGTATTAGTACAATTTTCTCTGTGAAAGTGACAACTAAATCGAGTCTTACTGGAAGGCAAAAACTCAAAAGAGGTGGAGTTAAGTAGTTTCCCATTTTAACACAAGTAACAATAGATATATTCTTATATAGTATTTCACATTTGGGAACCTCTTTGTGTCACAAAAACTGTTTACATAAAGTAAAGCAGTCAATCAATCAGTCAGTAAAAATTTAATAAATACCTGTTATGTGCTCAACCTGGGGATATAAAAAGAGGCAAAAGATGGTCCCTGCTCTCAAGGAGTTTAGATCTTAACAAGGGAGACAAAAAATAAGCATAATATGTATAGTCAAGCTAGATACAGGATAAATAGGAAATGATTGATTGAGGGAAGGCACTAGAATTAAGAGGGGTTGGGAAAGGCTTTATGTATAAGACAGAATTTATTTGGGACTCAAGTGTGAGCAGGGAAGTTAATAGGCAGAGATGAGGAGCCAGAGCATCCCAGGCTTGGAGGATAGCCAGAGAAAATGCCCATAGCTGAGAGGTGGGGTGTCTTGTTTATGAAACAGCAGAGACTAGTGTTCATAGATGGAAGAATACAAGGCAGAAATAAGATGTAAGAAGACCAGAAAGGTGGTTAGGGATAGGAGATTGGATATGAAGAGTGTTGAATGCTAAATTGAAGATTTTGCGTTTCATCCTGGAAGAGACAGGGAGCCAGTGGACTTTATTGAATAAGGGGTGATGTGATTATACTTCTGTTTTGGAAAAATCACTTTGGAGAGTAAAAGATGGATTGTAGTGGGGGGAGTATAAAGTAGTTAGTGTGAAGTGATGAGGACCTGCACCAGAGTACCACTGTTAGAGTAGAGAAAGGGTCATATCAGAGAGATATTGCAAAGATGAAGTTGACAGACCTTGGCAATAGATTACATATAGAAGAAGAGAGACAAGTGAAATAACACCTAGACAGTGAACCTGAGAGACTGGGTTTATAGTGTTGCATGCTACAGTAATAGGCAAGTTAGAAGAGGAGAAAATTTAGAGGAAATGATAATGAGTTCGATTTTGGACCTATTGAGTTTAAGATATCTACTGGATATCCAATTTTGCAAGAAGAATCCTGTTCCTTATAAAATTAGGTTAGTACCTTATCTGGGATTTCCTCCAATTTATCCTATTATCTTGTTTGTGCATAGCTGTTCACATGTTGTCTTTCCCATTAGACTGCTTGAGATTGAAATTTTTTTGAAGGGGGCTTTCTTTGTATCCCTAATACTTAGCACAGTGCCTGAACATAGTATGTACTAAATATACGTTATTAATCGTGTACTATATACTAAGCATTGTGGTAAATGGTGGGAGCTAAATGAGAAAAAGACAGTCCATGCACATAAGGACCTTATAATCTTATGAGCAAAAAATGTTCCAAGTAATTGAAAAAGTGCAAATATAACCAAAAAATGGAAAGAGTCAGTATTGGGCAGATTATAGAAAGCTTATGAATCAATCTAACTTTTGGATAGCGATTTGGAATTCTATGAGAAAAGTCACTAAACTGTTCATACACTTTAACCTAGTTATTCCACTGTTAGCAGTTTTTCATGACAGCAAAAACTGAAATCAGAGTAGCTGCCCCTAGACAGGGGAATGACTGAATAAACTGGGGTACACTGATGTAGTGGAATATTATTTTACAGTAATAACTAACAGATATGAGGAATTTTTTAAAAATGGAAAGACTTGTATAAATTTATGCAGAGTGAAGTAGAACCAGGAGAACAACATACACATAATAACTACTATAATGTAAGTGATAAATTATCACCTCAGACTACAGATAATGAAACCCACCTCCCTTCTCCCAGGAGAGTGGTGATTAACTCTAGGTACAGAATGTTGTTAAAAACGTATAGTCATACTTTTAGACTTAATATGCTTTTTTTGTTTGGTTTGTTATTGTTGTTTAATGTTATGAGGTGGCGGGGGGGTATATTTGAAAATTATTCTGTTGTAAAAACAGGAAAATCAATCTGCTTTTTTTTTTAAAGGAATAGTAAGTAACAAAGTAGATGTAATGAGTGTAGATCCCCATTCTACCCCTCAAGCCCCCCAATCCCAGTTTTGCTTAATGACAATCCTTTTAAATTCTGGAGTTACAGAGAAGGTACCAACCAGAATTGTTAGAGGGGTTCCTCACCTGAGGTTTTTCTAGAACAATCTTATTGCAAACCTGCTTGTCTTCCCTATCCTTGGCTGCGACTTCAGTGTGTGTATGTGTGTGTGTCTGTTCATGTGTGTATGCATGTGCATACACATACACATAACTCTGAAATAACAGGTCAAGTGAACTTTTTTTATGATAATGGGGAACTGGGCATGTTTGTAGACACTAGGGAAAGAGCCAGTAGATAAGGAGGGTTTAAGCATGAGGGGAGGAGGGCAGTCTGAGAACTTAGAGTTGTAGAGAGGGGTTGGAGTCAAGGCTACAAGTGGAATGAATGGTCTTGGGAAGGAAAAGAGCCACCTCTTCCCTCAGAGATTGCAAATGGGGCATAATGTAGTTTGAGATGTGCAATGGGAAGAAAAATGGAGCTCATAACAAATGATTTCTTTTTTCAGTAAAGGAGAAGGCAAGGTCCTCTGCTGAGTGGAAGGTTGGAGGAGGGGATGTTAGAGGGCAAGAGTGGGGAACCTGTGTCCTTGAGGTAACATGTGGCCTTCTAGGTCCTAAGGTGTGGTCCGTGGTCCTTTGATGGAGTCCAAGTTTTACAGAACAAGTCCTTTTATTAAGGTTTGTTCATTGAAGTTTGGATTTAGTCCAAGGGCTGCACTTGAGGAACTAAAGAGCCACATGTGGCCTCCAAGCTGCAGGTTCCCCACTCCTGTGGGTTTGAGGAGAGTGGTGCAAATTTAGAATAATGTCTGTAGGCAGCATGAGAAAGAGTTTATCAGGTAATGTTGGAAGTTTTGTTAACAAGCAGTAAAAACCCAACTGTGATTAGATAAATTGCTACTGGACTCCATTTGGAGTTGCATGAATTTGGTTGGCATTCTGCCGCTTTGTAAGAACACACAATTCATTAAATAAAGATAACCAGGGTTTGTGATTTGTCAAGGCATGAGTAATGATAGAAAAAGGAAGAATTGAAAAAATATGGTTAAATGTTTTAACCTGAGGGTCAGGACTGTGGAAATGTTTGGCTGAAGCAGGGTGGCGTAGAGGACTGGTTACAATGAAGATAAAGAACAGGTTTAGGAGGATTGGATGCATGTATGTGTATACAGACACACACTCATTTATAAACACACACACATATGTATGTATAAGTATATACATATATGCAAAATTAATATATATGACTGTTAGCCATTTCCCAATAGATAAACGGTCAAAGGATAAGAAAGAAATGTTCTCAAAAGAAAAACTGCAAAATATTCACAGTCACATGATAAAAGCTCCAAATCACTAATAATAAGAGAAGTGTAGATAAAACAACACTGAGATTTTACCACATATCTTGCAAATTGTCAAAAATGACAAAAAAAGGGCAACAGCCTTAGAGAAGGGATTGTTGGAAGATAAGCACACCAGTATGTTGTTGGTGGAGTTGTGAAGGGGTACAACCATTTCGTTAAGCAATTTGAAATTGTGCAAATAAAGTGACTAAAATGTCCATGTCCTTTGAGCCAGAGATTTTATTACTGGGCATTTACTCCAAAGAACCATTAATAAGAAAAAAGTCCCCATATTCTCCTAGATCTTTATGGCAGCATTTTTTTGTGATAATAATTCAAAAAAAAAGTAAATGTCCTTCAGTTGGGGAATGGCTAAACAAATTTCAGTACATGAATATAATGGAATATTACTATGCTGTAAGAAATCATTTGTGTGATGAATAGAGAAGCATGGAAAGATTTATATGAACTGATTCACAGTGAAGTAAGGAGAACCAAGAAAACAATATATGCACAATAACTACAAAAGATAAATAGAACAGTGTCACACCAAAGAATTAAACTAAATGTAACAAATTATAAAGATCAAGTAGGACTTAAGTGAAGAGATATGAAAAGACACTCCACCCCACCACCGTCACAAACTACCCTGTTCTGGATGTGGAAGGTATTACACATTGCATATATTTTTATATTTTTTTTTCAGTATACTGATCATTTGTGCTGACTTTTTTTTCTTCTTTAAGAAAAATGCTGTCATATGGGTTGGCTCTCATAGAGGGAGTGGGAGAAGGAAGGAATTATGAGATACTATTGGTAATATAAGAAACAAAATAAATATTTTAAAAAGATGACAATGAGGTAGATGGTAGAGGTGGAAAGCTAAGACGTCATTTTCAATACCTGATACCCACAGTAGGATCTTAGATTCAGTTGATCAATCTATATAAACATTTATTTAGCAACTCTACTATAAATATGCCAAGAAAAGATCAGAGAAGGAAGATTTATAAGAGTCATAGAGATAGCAACAAAGTAATAGGAGAAGGAACAACAAAAGCAAAAGGGCAGATAAACTGAAGTCAAGAGAGTAGGTAGTACCATGGAAAGAGAACTAGCCAAAGAGAGTAGCTCAAAAGTAGTAACACAGATGGATATAGCATATAAAGAGAACTGTTAGAAGTCATTTAGAGAGAGTGAGTATGTGTGTGGGGGCGGGGGGAGAAATTATCATTTTATATAATATATGTTATATTATCTACCTGGGCTATTGGCTATAATCCTGTACTTAGTTATATAGGAAGATGTGCTAAGTTACATTTCAAGGCCTTTGATATTTTGTGTTCACAGTTGATAAATTAATGTCTGTAAAGTCCTTTGAACTCTTCAGAGATTGCTACTAAAGTGATACATTTGTTATAAAGCCTCTTAGGAGCAGAGAACTCTCACATTAGCATCATCTAGGAGAGGAAGAAATGAATTCAAATATTGCCTTGCATATTCGCTGGCAGTGTGAACCTAGGCAGTTCACTATGGTAATATGATCCTTAATATCCTCATCTGTAAAATGGGTATAATAATAGTTGCTTACTTCACAAAAGTTATTATGAATATCAAATGAGAATAATAATGCTGTATTTTGCAAAACTTAAGTAGCTCTATAAAATTTGTTGCTGTTACTTCTTTTACTCTTTTATTGCATAAGAAAGAAAGGAAACAAGCCTTTATTAAATGCCTACTACATTCTAGGCTATTCTAGCTCTTTACAAATATTTTTCATTTGTTCCTTACTATAAAACAGTCTTGGGTGGAAAATGAAGAATGATGCTTGAATGATGGTTCCCTTTGTTCTTGTTATCACAGCCTTCTTTTGGAATGCCTTTTCTGCATCTTCCATTTTCTCAAATTCTTTCAAAGCTCATCCCGTTTTTCAGTTCCTTAATTACTTGATCTTGTGATCTTCTAAGAGCCTTTTAAAAAAAGGTACAGCTAATTGGAATACCTTTTCCAAATAAGATAGCATTGTCTTTGGCTACATAGAAATAGTCAAGTCAGTGATGTGTTTGAAGTGAAGTCTGTCCACCCTTGGTAGAAGAACATTAAATAGGTCACAGAAATGTTATAGAATTAATAGGAATTACACAGATATAGAAAAAGCAAAGTCAAAGGCTCAGGCAGCCTATGACAGGCTTTCAACCCTTTTGAGGACTTTTAGTAGCCCTGTGCTTCTGAGCTTAGTGTTCCTGGTTTAAGGTTTTTCATAAGAGATAATTTTCTTTGTAAAATGATCAGTCAGGACTCTATATTTTAAAACTTTTTAATACCTTTTATTGTGTTATCACTGTGGTTGATTCATTTGTGAAACTTAAAGCACTCCCATTTGGAGAGATTTATTCTTGTATCATTTTTTTTTCCTCTGGATTTGCCGGAACACCATCGTGTTCGTGTTCTGAAGGTTAATGCCTAAAGTCAGTCAGACAGAAGCCAAGTGCTGCAAGGTTTCCAAGATTAGGACTGATTCCCTTCACAGAAATAAATGATTCCTGCCATGTTCAGTGATTTCGTGCAGCACTCCACACGGCTGAGTGAGTGCCTCAGTACTGTAGTCCTTACATGCTGTACATACTGATGACACTCTGTGTTAACTTGATTGACTGAGCAGTATACTAGAGAGGACGCACCTGCAAGACAAGTGCAGGCACATATATTTTTATCCTGGTTTCGAAACATTTATTTTACTCGGAAGTCATAGTTTCAAATTCCAGGGGTCCTCATGTTGTGCTGCAAAGGTAGAGCAAACCTTTAAGTGTTGCTTTGTTGTCAGAATTGCTTTGAAAATGATCTAAGGCTCGTCCCCTTTTCCCAAAGCCTGATTTTATGCTTTTGAAGAAAATGACATGAAGGTGACTATTAGCAAGCTTGACAAATTAGTGACTGGGTAAAATTTGGATCTCTTAAGAGATTTTATTTAATGATGCTCAGATGCCTCATTTAATTCACTTAAAAGAAATAATTTTGGCTATATTTTTATGTTGTGTTTTATTATCATGTTTTATAGGCTTTGAGACAGCAGCAGAAAAGAAGAAATGGAGTCTCAATGATGGTAAACAAGACTGTTCCTCGTGTTGTTTTGACACCATTAAAGGTGTCTGATGAGCAGTCGGATTCACCTTCAGGTAAAATAGCTAAATGATTGTATGCTAGCCTAGTTCTCATAGAATATTCCTTAGTGATAAATGGCATATGAAATCTGGAATTGCTGGAAATCAATGTATACTATTTCTACTTACAGGTTTGGTTTAATCTTTTTTTTTAAATTCCTTCTGTTAAACAAGTCAAGATAGTTGTGCTAACCCCTTCTTTTAAAAATTGGGGCAGATAGTACGTAATAAATTACTTTTGCAAGTGGCAGCAGGTGCAAGAGAATGTGAAATGATGCTGGTAGTTTTTTTTTCCTCCCGATCATTTGGATGTTGAACTTTAACAGTGTAATGCTTTCAAAAGCAGCCCTTTTGTGGGTGTGAATTTGTATCACTTTTCTGTTGGAACACCAGAGATTTTTATTAGTTTTTTTATGACACTGTTATTTTTTTTAACACTGTGCAATTCTTTGCTTTTGGTTTATAGTTGATTTGTTTATTTAAAAAATCTTCAGAGTTGTAATTGTATTTATTATATACTGACATTTGTGTTTTTCAGAAATACCTTATTGCTAAAGTTACTTGGAAAGATATGTTCTCTCTCTCTCTCTCTCTCTCTCTCTCTCTTTCTCTCAGCAATGTTTCAAAATACTATATCATAATGTTTAAAGCTTATTTGTGTTTTATTTTAAAAAGTGCTTTCTTGGAATTCATCTTTAAGCTGTAAGATTAATTTGCCTTTTGGCTGTACTTATTAGGCCACCTTTTTTTTCTTAATTGATTTACTTTTCTTTTATATTTATATTTATTACCCCTAGGGTTAGAAGAATCAGATTATGACCAAAGAAGATAGTACCTCTTAGCAAAGACAAAGGTTGTTTAAAAAAATCTAATCTTTCATTTTAAAAAGGAAAGCAAGAAAGAGGACAACAGTTGTATAACTGTTTTCTTTTTTTAGGATCTGAGTCTAAAAATGGTGAAGCTGACAGTTCAGATAAAGAAATGAAACATGGGCAAAAATCTCCCACTGGAAAACAAACAAGTCAGCACTTAAAACGATTGAAAAAGTCTGGTTTAGGTGAGTATGCCAATGGACTATTTATGATCCCTTACATTTCTTATCTTATTGAATGATTTTGTGGACTGTCCATAAATAATTCTTAAAATACTTAATTCAGCCAAGCTGAGGAAAGTTCTTACAGGGTATCTAAAAATCTGAGTTACATTGGAGAGAGGAAAAAAAACTTATTTAAGTGATCTAATTTTGTTTTCTTCATTTGTGAATATAGTTTTCTTTGAAACTAAAATTATTGGATAAAATAGTTGCCAAAAACAGTTTCACAATGGCATTCTTTGAAGTAATCTTTTCAGTCTCATCAGTGAGGAAGATTTAGGTTTTCATTTGATTGAAATGCAGTGTTACTTAGACAGAAGTAAACTTTCAGGAATTAATCATGGAGCTGCACATTGTAATATAGGGTTCTTTGTTAAAACTGGTTCCTAGCTATAGTGTCTTGGTTGCTTGACAAATAGTTTCAAATTTCTGAGAAATCTGTGAATTGTTGTGTCTCTGGATCTTGTAGATCAGCATTAAGTTATCTTGTTAATTCTTCTTTCGTGATAGTTTTTTCAGTTGGAATCCAAGTTGTGGTATTTGAAAGGAAAGAAAAAAAGAGTCAATGAAATTATATTATGTTATGCAGTGTTGCATCATATTATGCTATGCTGTGTCATGTCATGTTATGTTACATCATATTATGTCACATTATATTTATTTCTCTAAAAAAACAAAAACAAACCCGGGGTCTTCCTTTTTCTCCCAGGCTTGAAGAGTAAGGGCTACTTACAATCCCTGATTCTACTTTGGTTGACACAGGAGTTATGACCTGCTGTGTTTCCAAACTGTATTGGTTTGCTCCTCCTTAGGCAACCTGGTGGCCCACCTCCTTCAATATTAATGCTGAGCTTAGTGCAAATACCCAATCATCTTAACCCACTGCAGGTTGGAACTTATGCGCTCAAGAGGTTCGTTGGCCTCAGCCTCCTTGATAGTAGAGATTACAGGCACATGCCACCATGCCCAGCTATTTATTTTAATAAGACAGGAACAAAATGTCTTCTGACTTATGTGTTGTAATCCTAGTCCTTTTCCTGTCTGGCTGGATGAACCAAATCACGTGGTCAGTCTCTTGGTGTTTTCATCTTTGAGGAAAAAAAGGTATGTTAATACTTACTTGAGTCACTACAGTGTCCTGTTGAATTAATGAACAAATATATATGATTTAAAGACTACGTATTTTCTGGCCTGAACTATTTCTGGTTTTACCACTTACTCTCTGGATTATTTAAAACTATTTTGGTGTTAAAGTTTAGCCACATATAAAAATAGGAGTGGTTCTCTTTAACCAGAGAGCACCTTTGAAAAATCTTTAAGATCCACAAATGAACAAGACTGTCAAAAGTAGAGGTCATTTTTGTTTTAAAACACTTTAAACATAGCATAATAAAATTTGGTAGGGATGTAAGTTAAATACTTTCCTATCAACAGGCTCCAAAGCAGAAAACAAACTGAATAATGATGTTGTATGTGAATAATTCCAATGGAGAAAACTGCTAACTTCATAAGAGCATAGAATTAGAGCTAGAAATGGATCTCAGAAGTCATCTCATCTAAACCCCCAATCTTACAGATGAAAAAACTGAGGTCCAGAGAAGTTAAGTAATTTCTCCAAGTTCAACCAGTATAGAGGAGTTATAGGTATAGAAGTCTTCAGCTGAGAATTCTTTGTTGTCAGTTCTAGAGAGCAACAATTATACTTATTCCAGAGAAGGCTAAATATCTTATAGTGATTATTAAAAAGGAATTCAAGGGGAAAAGGAGAGTTTTTTTCTCAGATTTAGATCCACATATTTATTTTATAAAATCAAACCATAAGAATAGATATCCTTGAAGTGGGCAGTTATTAATCACAGATTTTTAAACTCTGTACTCTGAAAAATCACACACTAGAAAACACATTTGGAATATTTCTTGGTGATGTTTAGTAACAATCAACCTGAAGACAGCTACAATATTTTACCATCATCTTTCACTAAGGAAAGCCTATATTTCCACTAAAGGTAGCAATTTTTTTGGAGGGGAAAGCCATCTAGAAATTTTAGTGGACTGCAAGACTAATATAGCTAATGTGATCTTGAGCTACATTCAGGGAAACATAGCTTTCAAGAATAATGAGATGGATAGTTCTGGTTCGGAACACATATGGAATATTAAGTTTGATTTTTAGTATTACAGTTTAGTGAGGACATTTTTAAACTGGAGAGTGAGCATTCAGAGGATGGGAGCAAACCTTGAGAAAGACCTTTACATGCTAGATGAGACTTGGTTGAGTCAAGACAGACATGATAACTGTTTCTAAGTGTTTGAAGTGTTGCCCTTGTGAAGGAGGAAGACTTGGTCTGTTTAGCTACAAAAGGCAAAACCACAAACAGTGTTTGGGATTTGTAGAGAACAGTTTTAGGCTTGATGTCTTGCAAAATTTCTTAATGATTAGAACTGTCCAGAAGAGGAATGGGTTACTTGGAGAGATTGTGATTCCCCTCCTTTGAAGTCTCCAGGCAGAAGTTAAATGGCCATTTCCCAAGTATGTTGGAATCGGGATTATTTTGGGGGTGTGTATTAGACTTGATGGTTACTGATGTCCCTTCATGCTCTAAATTTCTGTGATTCTGTAACTCATCTTAATATGAGAGTTTTTAAATTTATCAGAAAGTTTGTTACCCCAAAACATTCTATCAGATTACTTGTCAGTATAAAAAATCTGAAAGACTATCATTTTGAGAGAAGCTAGGCTGGTGGCAGAGCCAAATTTCCCATTAGCTATGAGTTTGGAACCTGACAGAGGTGTCATGTAATAGCATCTGGTAAAGGTGCAACACTGTCCCCTAGATATATAACATTAGATGTCAGAATAGGACAACAGGAAGGTCTGAGAATGCATATCTACTGGGCCAAAGTAGAGAAAATTTTTAACAGCATGATAACTAAGCAGGTGCTGTGTAAACCGAAGAGGGAAAGGCAAGGGGTGATTGAAAGCAGGTCAGTAGTAGAATTTATACTGTAAAGAGTCTAGGTAATGATGGCGAAACATAGGAAATAAACAGTAGTAGACAGAACAACAGACATTCAGTAATCAGAGATGGGGTGGTTCATGTGGCACAAACAAAGTCAGATTGTATTTATTAAGCACTTACTGTGTGCCCACTACTATCCTAAGAAAACTACAGAGAGTGAAAAGTTATAGCCTCACAAAGACAGGCTCAGTAAACTTGATTTACCATCAGTTAAAAGTCCTCTTTTAGAGAGATTTTGGACCTATTGGGATCTTAGAATATTGAAGAAATAATAGCTTTAGAAGGGTGTGAAATATTTACCAAATAGGATGATGTTCAGATGAGGTACATTCTATTCATTTGTAGTATGTACATATTATGGCTCAAAGAGGGATCAGTAGACTGCCCATCTTAGATATCTCATATGAGAAGTAGGCTGACAAATCCCCCACATTTATATTTCATTTATTCCTCGACTTCCAGGGCTCAGTTATTTGGTTTTTTTCTTTACTTTTTTAAATTAAATTTTTACATTTTTAAAATTAACAAGCAATTATTTTTTTTGCTCATCTTGACCTTAAAAAAAGGCAAAAAACCCAAACAAACCCAAAAAACTCCCCCCAAAACCACATATTTACCATACCCAAAAATGTGTCTCATTCTACATATTTAGTTCAATACCACTGTGTCAGCAAGTTAGTAACATTCTTCTTTGATCCAGTCTAGAACCATGTTTTGTCATTGTTTGGACCAAAGTTCTTTAAGAGTTGTTTTTACAGTGGTGCAACAGAATAAGTGGTTTCCTTGGTTCTGCTCACTTTATTCTGATTTTATCAGTCCGTGATAAATCCCTGAGGGATTTATTCACAGTGACCAAACTCATTAGATCCAGACATAAACCAGGATGCCAATTTATTAGTTTATAATAGGTAGGCATATTTTTAAAGAGACTAGATATCTGTGTCTGCCATCTAAAGTACCTCCTTCCCAATATCATGGGAGGTGTACTAAAACATCTAAAGGTGGGAGAACCTGAACAAGAATTGTTCTGCATTATGGAGTTCACCTTTATATTGACCATATACTTATGTTCATTAGAATTAGTGTGATTTCTTAAGTTTAAAGTTGGAAGGGATTTTAGGGGCCCTCATACAACCTGGTTCTCTCTCCTTTCTCCTGCATTGTGCTGTCTTTCCCTTGGAGGAGCACTACATTTATATGCAATAGATTCTTACTAACATTCCTTTCAAAACATCAGTTACCAACTTGTGTCACTAAAACACTTATGAAGACAAATTAAAATTTTAAGATGACCACTTATGTTAGTTATATTTAAATTGATTGAAAACAGATGGAAAACCCAAAAGAAGGACACACAATCTGGACAGCTTTGAAAGCTAACAGTTGAACTAATTATATACTTAAAATGAAATGAAAACTGCATAAAATGGAAATCTTGATTTCCCCTCCCCCTAATATTAAAAAAAAAAGCCTGATTTCTCTTTTTTGAAGGAGGTCCTTAAGCCCTTTGCTGGGAGTCAGGAAGCATGGTGACAATAGCAGGAGTACATTTTCAAATGTTCTCTTAGGGCAGGTTATCTTGCAAACTCCTCTCCTCCCTGTTGAGTTGATTCTTACTTGCTTTAGTTTCAAAGTATACCATTTTCTGACCTGGTCTCAAAATTATCAGAATACATTCTTTTGGAGAGCTAATGTACTGACCATGTGTGTCCTGATACCCTTTGTAACTATTAGAAGTGTCTTGAGAAGTGGAATTGTACATTTTTCCCCCTCATAGAATCCTATGTATTTCAAGGGTATAGTCAATATTTATTGAATGAATGAGGTTTAATATATCAAACACAGTGAGATGAACAATGAATTGTTCTTCACTTCCATACACTCATCTAGTTTTTAATACTCATTTTAGGAATATTACTAATGAAGTTTTTCTGCTTTGGACAGTGAGAAGTAGTAACTAGAAAGGCCATGAAGCTAGGAAGACCTGGTGTCAAGTTCTGCCGCTGTAACATACTGTTTTTGCAGCTTGGAATAAGTTGTTTGACCTTTTAGTTCTCTTAGGCCTTTCTTGTCTCATGAAATGGGGTCATGACCCACAGTTTAAGAAGTGCAGAAGGGGTTGCAAATGGAAAAAAGTTTAAGTAGCTCTGCTCTGGGAAACTCTAAAACTCTTTAAGTTGTGGAAGAGGTATGAAGAGATTCCAGTTTAAGAATTTAGGGAGTTCCTTAGGTTGACTTCCCCAAATTGTTGAAATTACATGTCCAGTGAGTATCTCTAGAGCTCAGGACAGTGTCAGATTTCTTAAAATGATTCCATTGAAACATGATGAGATTTGGTAATCCTTTAACGTCATGGAAATTTGAGCATGCAACCATTCTCTCAGAGAATATAATTGTGAAAATACTATGAGAAATGTCTTAGAAATGTATTGCGTTAACTTGTACGTGTGTCAGTTACAAAGAAGGGTGTTGATCAGACATCTGCTTTGAGTTATATTCTTAGGGTTGTTAATATATAGGTTTGTACTGGACTGTGTACATTCTGTTCATCTCTATCCCTGTTGCCAGTGATACACATTTACCTAGTTATTGGCTAGGTAAATTTGTAAACTCAGATTATAGAACATTTTCTCTTTGCAGAGATAAAAGATTTGATTGGGAGTTGACTCTACAGTTCCAGCCGTGTTGCAAACACCTTTGTCAGTTTTATGTTAGAAGACTCTTCTTTGATTAGTTATGTTGTCTACTTGATAATGGAACAGTATGGAACTTGCCACAAATCTCCTTGGACACTGCCATATTACTTCACAAGAAGTGGAATGAGATGCAGATCATCTCATTAGTGTTCCCCTGTTAATCATAGGGAAGATTGTTGGAAAATTCCTTCCAAAGATTCTCATCTTTCACATTTAGGATCCTAGGAATATAGATAAAGAACTCTCAAGGAATCTCATGAGTCATCCAGTCCAACTTCTCATTTTACAGAAGAGAAATCTGTGTCTAGAGAGAATAAGTGACCTGCCCAAGATCACAGAGTGTCAGAGGGAGAATTTTAAATCAGAGTCAGAAGTGGAATTTGAACCTAGCTCTTAGGGTTCCAGTCAGTGCATTTTCCTTAGTACTGTACTAGCGCATCAGCTAGATGGCATAGCGGATAGAGTGCTGGGCCTGGAGTCAGGAAGACCTGAGTTCAAATATGACCTCAGACACTTATTAACTGTGTGACTCTGAGCAAGTCACTTAATCTTTTTTGCCTCAGTTTCCTCATCTGTAAAATAATCTTGAGAAGGAAATGGCAAACCACTCCAGTGTCTCTGCCAAGAAAACCCCAAACGGGGACAGTCAGACACAACTACAATGACTAAACAAACCATACTATTAAGAGATAAGCACTAACCCTCTCGTTTCATTGGTATAGGAAACTCTCAGATGAGGAAACATATTCTACCAGTGCAGATTGGCATCTTCTCTACAACTTACGGTCTTACAGAATTACCTAACTGAAAGATTAAACAAACTGACAAGAGTATTACATTGGTAAATAATAGGATAATTACTTTCATTGTAAAATGGACAAACTCCTTGTATAGAACTCAGTTTTGCAGCAGACCAAACAGTAGAAATATCTGTCGATATTTCTTCACATTACCATTTGCTTTAATTTTTGATCATTTATTTCTTATGTGCTGTTGGTTTTTCATTTTTTACCTAATTAGTCTTATCTCTCCAACTAAATTGTTAACATTTTAAATGTATCTTGATATTTTATATTTGCTTCAACCATTAAATGTAACATAGTTTTAGGTACAAAGTAAATGCTTATATATTTTGTCCAATGAATAGGTATTCCCCACTCTAGAAGGAGAATCTTCTGATGTCATCAGTCTCTGATGGCTGATTCTGAAATGGTTTTAATAAATACATCTGTTTGTGTTTTCAAGGGCTATTTTAGTTCCCCCTAAGAGACTACTGAGAGAGGGAGTATATGCAGACAGGTTCTAAAGTATGGGAAGGAACTGAAGTGCCTCCTATAGCCTAATGAGCTAACTGGTTCAAATTTTATGCTTAATGATAATTAATAAGGTCCTACAGTAGAAGATCCAATATATAAGCTGTTGTAGCACTTACCTTTAACAGGAAGTTCCTTCCTTAATATGTGTTACAGGAATATGATTTTTTAAAAAAACTTGAATTCAAAAGTTTAAGGAAAAAAAAATTTTGTTTGGCATTAACAAAATATCTCATATGGTGGATTCATGGCTTATAAATTGAGATAGCCCTGATAGATACTGAAGTATCAGATACCTTATATTTTATGTATGAATGTAAAATCTCTAATTTGTCCCCATTAGAGTTAACTACTTTTTAATTCCCATATATTAAAAAAGTTTTACTATTAGAAAAATGCTACTAATTTTGATCTTATGCTTATTAAAATACTACTATCTTGAAATGGAGGTATTTCTGTAGGGCTAGTTCTGATGGATTGTATGTTCTTTGAGGGCAGGTCTTGTTTACGTTTCTGTCTTTGTAACTTAAGCATCCAGCCTAGCACTTATTAGGGATATAAAATCAAGACTGGACCCATGATTTCATTGGTATATAGAACTCCAGAGTATAGAAACTTCTCTAAAACGTGTGATCTTCAAAATCTGCCTAGGGCACTAAGAAGCTCAGTGCATTGTACAAACTTATAGCCAAACTATGTCAAAGGTGGGACTTAAACCCAGGTTTTCTCAGCTTCCCAGGAAAGATTCCTATGCATTTTAATCCACATGACCTCACAAGAGTTTAGTAGACACTTAATAGGTGCTTGTTGAACTAATGAATGAACCCTGGGAGGAATGTCATCTCTTAATTCTTGTCTTTTCCATAGTCTCTCTAGAGTCTAACTCAGATCTTTTGTCCTTTCATATTTGGTGAAAACCTTATTCATTATTTACTGGTTAATATTTAATTCTTGAAGCTTTTCTGAAGTTTATGAACTCTAGATATCTTTAAACTGTTTGGTAAATTAACTTATTTCTGAAGTGAGTTATGATCTTTATTTTGTCATGTCAGTATTAGTGATCTGATCATCAAAAGAGCTGCAGATTTTTCAGTATATCTTTATTTGTTATGAGATAAAGATGGAATAATAAGAACAATTAAAACTATAGAGAAGAAACAAACATTGGGCCATAAAGCTCATCCTCTGAGATGTTATATGTCAGTAGAGGTAAACAGAGAAGCTTCACATATTCGAAAGAGTGTAAGAACCCATACCAATTCAACTTTGCCAGTCGTAATTATTCTCTTTTTATAAAAAGATTTTTATGTTGTCCTTTTACTGGCAGATAACGTTAGAGATTGTGCAATGAGAGTTTTTTAATAGGCTTTTCCACCAACTGATCTATGGCAAATGTTTAGAACTCTGGTTCTGTAGTAAGTATTTTATAAAGGGATTTCCATTTACCCTATCCTGCTTTCATGACCCCAAAGTATTCCAAAGCTATTTGGGTGTTAGCTGTGGCAGTAGAAATAATTTTTTATTTTTATTTTTTGGCAGGGGTAGACAATCTGGTTTAAGCAATTTGCCCAGGGTCACACAGCTAGAAAAATATCTGAGGCCACATTTGAATTCAAGTCCTCCTGATTCCAGGGCTGGTACTTTAGCCGCTGCTCCACTCAGCTGCTCTGGCAGTATAGCAGTTTGATAAGTTAATGGAATGTGGAAAACATATTTGTTCATTCTAGACCAAGATGTCAATTTGAGTTAAAAGTATGTTAGTATACTGAAAAATGATGTAAATAAAAAAGTCAAAAGAAGACAGACATAAAGGAAGAAACTGTTAAAATTCCCCTCTTCACGTATCAGCATTTTAAATAGGGATTGAAATTTTAACTGTCTTGCCAAAATGTTGTATAATTTAGCCCACACATATCAATCTACAGTAAAGTTGTACGTCTTGCTTGTTTACCACAGGACACTTGAAATGGACCAAAGCTGAGGATATTGACATAGAAACACCAGGATCTATTCTCGTGAACACTAACCTGAGGGCGTTAATAAACAAACACACCTTTGCTTCCTTACCTCAACATTTTCAACAATACCTCCTGCTTTTGCTCCCGGAAGTAGATAGGCAGGTAAGTAGAAGTTTTAGGCTTTGGTTTTCAAATGCCAGCTGTATTAACAAGAAGATCTAGAACTATTATTTAGGATAATTCCCTTTGAAATAATTAGGAACGTTTTATTCAATTTTAATTTCTTAGTTTAATCTATAAAATAATAATGATTTTAAATTCCAATAATGAGCCAATTATATCTTAAAATATAGTACATTGTATAATAAAAATCAGTAAAAGCAGAGTTTATACGGACTGTATTTGAGGGGGGGAAAATCAGGCATTCCATTCCATTATCAAATAAATCTTTGAAGTAGCTACTTCTTTGCCCCAGGGAAAATTGAGTGCAGCAATAAAAAGCCTGTGCTTCTAAGAAAATATGTAAATGTTTTATTCTCAAACTCTTTTTAAAAAGCATTTTAAATTTATGGTTCCATACCCTGAGCATACCAGAGTAGATTAGGATTTACCATTAACAACTCTTTAGGGTGGGTTTTTTTGTTTGTTTTTGGCTAACTGTAGATAAATATTTGAGTTCTAAATGTAATTTACATTATTGAAAAGATTCTAAAATAAGTAAGATTTGACCTAGAAGAGTTATCTCCTTGAGAACATTTTCCTTAAAAAATATGAGATCATGATTATAGGATTTGATTTTTTTTAGATTGCCATAGGTTTTGACAAGAAGGAAATTTTTTTTATTGTCTGTCCTTAAATTATTGAACAGTTGTTCATAGACATTATGATCTTTTTTCCTCTTAAACAATGACATAAGATATAATAAGCTGATCATTGTGCAAATACAAATCCATAAATGAAAAGTAACATTCTTTTAGTCCTTTGAGTTTTTTTCTTAGTTTGGATTTGATAACTGTGATGACTTACTCTATATTTACCCCCAAACTTTAACTAATATCCTCTCCTTTCTTCATAGAAACTTAACCTTATTCACCTTGAGAAAAATATTAGTTTAGCTTTATAAATACTTAGTGATATTAGGAACTCCCAGAGAAAAGGGCAGATCTGTTTGGCTTAGTTTTGACTAAATATTTTGTTAACCAAGAAGGAAACTAGAATATATACCCAAAGGTGTCCCAGGCTGCAAAATATACCAGGTCATGTCTATAAAAAGCAACAGCAGTAGCTATCAGCATGAATTTGAAATAGGATTATGAAAACAAAGAAAAAGAATCGAAGCCAAGGGTCAGACTAGGAGCAGGAGTTTCTCATTGATAGATAGGTACTAGATTGAGATGGTATTTTGTTCATTCAGACGATAAATGAATCTAACTGCCTGGAGTATTTGTTGCTGGTGTTTAAGCTGGGGTACTACTGTGCAACACCTTCTAGGATATGCTTTGTGACCTTTTTAGACCTTCCTACAATGTGCTTGGCAGATTTTTCCACCTCTTTTAGCTTCCAGAATTTGTACTTTCATAAACTGTACCTGTGTAGAGGTCTTTCATGATCTTTTTAATGGATGGCACTTGGTGGAACAAATGTCAAATTAAGTGGAGTCTTAGTCAGATTTTTATTACTTTCCAAATGGCATCTCAGTGATGAATAGCATGTTGTCATTTCTATCACATGCATCATTTTTCAGGAATGTACATGTTTGTTTTCTGGGGTGGTGCAAGAGAGAAGTTCCTTACGTCTTATCCCCCCTCCCCGACACAGATCCTACCAAAAACTTCTTAATTTGTCCCATTTTTAATTGTCCAAAAAAACCTCTGCTGCATTCTTAATTCCTATTTTACTCTGAATTCATATTTTTGAACTTTTGAGTTAGATGTCTAGCCACTGAATGCTTTGTGCTCCATAACATCTTTAAAATCCTATAAAGCTTTGTGCTATTGAGGTTTTGTAGTCAGTCATAATGCACATAATTCTGACTGTGGAGAATACTATTAAAATAAAATGGAACATTTACACAGTTCCCTTTCCAGAGAATTTTGGATTAGAAAAATTAATGCATTTGTCAGGCATTTTTTAGCACATGAGTACATGATTTATTGATTTTTGATGGCTCTGTTGGCATTACTGTATATTTAAAGAAGTCGTATAGCCTTTATAAATGCAGATGGAAGAGGACATTTAATTCCCACCCCCACACCCCAGTAGAAGTAGCTCATACATTTGCAATAACTCAGACTTTGCATGGAGATTGTTCTATGTACTGCATATATTGATTTTTAAAATTATGCTATTATTTTTATTCCACAGTTAGTATGTATAATGAAATATCCATTTACCTAACAGATCATAGTAATTTCATAAGATTAAAGATAGGAAAAAAGTAAACTATCTTAAACCTCTAGCCAAAAGTAAAAATGTTGCAATTATTTTAATAAACCTTACATTTCAGCTTTTTCTTCACTCTAGAAAGCACATCAAGATATCCATGTTCATTTCTTCCCTGCACTGATGCTATAAAATTATTGAAGATAGTAAATTAATTTTTATATTTTGTCAAACACTTAGTAGACTGCATACTTGTTGTGTGGTAATACATAGCACTTAGTACAGTGCCATGTTTTCACTGAACACTAATTAACTGACAAATAATAGAAACTATCCTCCCTGCTTCCTGCCTTAGGCCCTAGTAGTTAAGGGAGAAGGATGAAAACTCTGACAGTGAACCAGCCATTACATTACAATTATTTACCATACTTGGTTACTCATAGCATTAAAAAGGTATCTTTCCACATAGCTAATTTACTACCATCAACTTAATTGGATATAGAGTAATATTGAAATCAATAGCATTTTAGAGCATTATTTCGTATATACCAAAAGGCCTCATTGGATTCCTGTGAAGGGAAGAGTATAAGCTCTGGCAGGTCCTAACAAGCAAGAAAAGCTTTGCTTGTTTCTTAAATCAGCCTGGTGTTGAAAAGTGTGTCTTATCTGAGGGCTAGCCTAATTAAGATCAGAGAGGCTCATCATCAGAGGATTGATCATCAGATAATGATTTGAGGACCATATTAACTCATGAAGACAGTCTGTTAAGACATAGTTACTATTTTTTGTGCATACATATTTTTAGTATTCTTAATGTTACCCTACCTATAGAAAGTAAGCTTTTTGAAGGCAAGGAATATTTCATTTTTGTCTTTGTATCCCTAGCTCCTAGCACAGTGCTTGGAACATAGTAAGAGGCTAGTAAATGTTTTTTGATTAATCAGTCTGTTGATCTATATTGGTAGATTATAGATCTTATAGATTAAATAATGGATTATTGAATATTATAATATACTTTTTACACAATTAAAATTTTTATATTTATGTAATAATATAGGTAAATGCATACAATATTAATTCCAAGACCTCTTAAGAACAAAGACCCAATTACCCCAACTTGGAGAAAGAACAGAATAGGGAACCAGTGGAAAGAGCACAGCCTCTAGAGCAGTGGTTCTCAATCTGTGGGCCGTGACCCCTTTGGGGGTTGAATGACCCTTTCACAGGGGTTGCCTAAGACCATCAGAAACACATATTTTCGATGGTCTTAGGAATCCATCTCCAGGTGGGTCCGCCCACATGTAGATACACCCACATACAAGTATTAAAGGATCACAGCATTAGGAAGGTTGAGAACCACTGCTCTAGAGCAAGAGGACTTGGGTTCATGTCTACCGCTGATGCTTACTACCTCCTGTGTTAACTTGAACAAGTCACTTAATATCCATGGATTTCAGTTTCCTCACCTGTAGTATATGGAATTTGGACTAGATGAACTTTAAGTTTCCAAACTTAAAACTCTAGATCTATGATCGTATAAGACATTTCATTCATTCATTCATTCATTCATTCATTCATTCATTTGTTTTTAGAACAAGACCTCTTAATAAAGACAATTCTAATGCCATGCAAACCAAAGATAAAATTTTAAGTGTCAATCTTATAAATACCTAATCATCCTTTTACTGTATTTCGAATATAAGCTTGAGGGGAGGGAGAGTTTTTTTTGTTTTTGTTTTTGTCTTTTTATACTAAGGTCCTAACAAAGAGTTGATGCTAAATTAAATACACATGTTCATTGAGTGAAATTCCCCAAACTGTTTCAAATCTATCACTGCCAACTCCTGCTTAGGTTCTACAAATAAAACAATGTGTCATGACATCAATAGAAACATTTTAGACATATTATTGTCATAAACATTGGCTTTTCTCCTTAAACATTAATTTTATAAGTTGCATAGTTACTGCATACTACGTTCTTCCCACTGAAAAATACTTAATCATTTAGGACAAGGTCAAGCTCAAGGCCAAATAATTTTACTGATTTCTTGTTTTTCCTTATGTAGACTGCCAGCTATGACTCCTAACTGAAATACTAGGATTTGATTTAAAAAATTGATAGTAATTACAGAAGTACTGCAACTGCAGTCATTCCTTGAAAAACTGCCCTGTTCTTTTCCCCCTTTCCAAATGATAGCATAACATTCCTCATTCTGCATAGAGAATGATCATTTGCTTCTTTGCTGAGCTGTTTAGTAATTGCAGAAGGGTCCTGTCACAACAGCACACGTTCACACAGCTGTCTTGGAATCACAAAAGTGAGCTAGCCTGAACCAGAGAATTCCCTACCCTGAATTCCCTTTTCCATTGCAGTTACGGTTTTTGCATATTTACTGTTCTTTAGGGGAAGTAATTCCATAACCAGTCACCTGGAAGGATTTTGTTTTTGTGTTTGGATAGGGTTGTGCTGGGCTGCTACTTTAAAGCAGGTTTTGGTGGTCACAGCGTGAAAATATATTGTCATTCACAGAACTCTTCTTATTTACTTTCATTGTTGTGAGTAATTTTGTATCAAGTTTATTGGCTTTTTTCAGTTGCTTTCTAACTTCTAAAAAGCTTTATTATTTCAGTCTGTTTCTTGTTCCCTCTAATTGTTCTGCGTGCTTTTTCTATATTTATTTCTTTTCCTTAAAGATCTGTCCAACTTATTAGGTTTAAAATTTTTTTTTGATGCCTTTTGATTTTATATCACACTTTCATTTCCAGTTCAACGCTTCACTTTCACTTGCTCCTTCCTGCCTTTGTAGTTCCTTCGTAGAAAGGGAAAAAATAAAGCAGTTAAGACCAGTGCAGTTACCGTGCCTCATGACTCACTCTCCATTCCAAACCATATTCCCTCACCCCACCAACAAGAGGAAGTATATTTCTTTATTTCTAATCCGAAAGTAATCACTATATTTACTCAATTGTTCACCTTTGTTTTATTGTTTATATCGTTATCATTCTGTCACACTCCTGACTGTTTATTTTACCCTGCATCAATTTGTACTACTCCTACTGCTGCTGCTGCTGCTGCTGCTGCTGCTGCTGCTGCTGCTACACCTAGCTTTCATATAGTGCTTACTACATGCTAGGCACCATTCTAAGCACTTTCCAATTCTCTCATTTCATCCTCATGACAGTCTTGGGAGGTAGGTGCTATTATTGTTCCCATTTTACAGATGTGGAAACTGAAGAGGGGAAAAAGTTAAATAACTTGCCCAGGGTCACACAGCTACTAACTACCTAAGTTTGGATTTAAACTCAGGTCTTCTTGACTCCAGACCTGGTATACCATATACTATGCCACCAACTTGCCCCAAATCTTCCCACATTTTTCTGAATTCCTTATCTTTGTCATTTTTTTTAACAGTGTAGTATTATTCCATTAACACATTGTAATGATATTTCATATACCATACTTTGGCCATTCCTCAGTTAGCCACTTATTTCAACTATAAACATACAGATATATGTACGTAATACCTGTATAGATACAATTCCAAAATTCTATATGAAGAAAAGCACCTGGAATAACTGAAGATATATTCATTGTTCATGTCTGCGCTAAGCTTAGAATATAAGTTTGAGGGTAGGGAAGGGTTTTAGTTTTGTTTCTGTGAACCAAGAACTTAGCAGAGAGTTGGTGCTAAATTAGATACGTATGTGTATTGAGAAGAATTTCCCTAACTGCCAATATAATACAGTAAAATAATATAGTAAAAATTAAGATACTGCTCCAATAAATGTACAGAATTAAATTAAATTGCTAAACCAATCAAACTACCAAAGAACTACTTTATAGAGCTAAGTAAAATAATAACAAAGTTCATTTGGGGGAACAAAAGATCTAGAATATCAAGGGAATAATGAAAAAAATGTAGAAATAGCACTTTCAAACTTCGGGTTATAAAGTAGTTATGATCAGATTGATTAGATACTGGTTAAACATAGAAAGTCAAGAAATAGAACATATTATACAAGAAAGAGTCATAAAAAATTTTAACTCAGTAATACAGTGAACTTAGTAATCCTCAAACAAAAATTATCTAGGAAAGCAGTTCATATTTGACAAGAATTGCTGGATGCCTTCCACATACAGGGAAAGAAATGTGGAGTCTGAATGCAGATTGAAGCATAGTATTTGATCTTTTTTTTGTTTTATTTTTCTTTCTCTTGATTCCTCCCATTCATTTTAATTATTCTATACAACATGACTAATATGAAAATATGTTTAATAAGAATGTATATGTAAAGCCTCTATCAGGTTGCATACCATCTTGGGGAGAGGCAAGGGAAGTGGAGAAAAGTTAAAAATTATGGAAGTGAATGTTGAAAATGAAAAATATGTAAACTCATTTATTTTAAAAAGTGTCCCTCCCAAGAGCTCATAAAAAAGGACCCACATGTAAAAAAATATTTATAGTAGCTCTTTTTGTGGTGGCAAAGAATTGGAAATTGAGGAGATGCCCATCAATTGGGGAATGACTGAACAAGATATGGTATAGGAATGTAATGGAATATTACTGTTCTGTAAGAAATGATGAGTGAGTGGACTTCAGAAAAATATAGAAAGACTTAAATGAACTGATACTGAGTGAGAAGAGCAGAACTAGGAGAACATTTTACATAATTACAGCCACATTATGCAATGACTAACTTTGATAGACTTGGCTATTCTCAGCAATGCAAGGTTCTAAGACAACTCCAAAAGGTTCATGGTGGATAATGCTTTCCACATGCAAAGAAAGAACTATGAAGTCTGAATGCAGATCGAAACGTACTATTTTCTCTTTTTTGTTGTTTTTTCTTTCTCATGGTTTTTCCCTTTTGTTCTGATTCTTCTTTCACAAAATGACTAATGTGGAAATGTGTTTAATATGATTGTACATATTTGGCCTATATCAGATTGCATGACGTCTTGGGGAAGGAGAAGGGAAGGGAGAAAAGAATATGGAACTTAAAATCTCATAAAAGTTAATATTGAACACTATCTTTTACATGTAATTGGAAAAAACAAAATACTGTTAATTGAGGGGAAAAATAAAGCCAGGTTATTTTGACTTAAAAAAATATTGCTAGGAAAACTGGAAAGTACTCTAGCAGGAATTAGATTTAGATCACCTCTTTTACCATATGCCGTAATAAATCCAAAATGGGTATATCACCTGAATATCAAAGATCATAACTGTGCTAAGTTAGAAGAGAACAGTGTTATAGATTTTTCATAGGTGTAGCTAATAGGTAAATTCTTAATCAAACAAGGAATAGAGTTGATTACAAAAGATAATTTTGGTTATATGAAGTTGAAAAGTTTTTGCATGGACAAAATTTTTTTTAAATTTTATTTTAGTTTGCATCATTCATTTCCACAAGATTTTGAGTTACATATTTTCTCCCCTCCTTTCCCCCACCCACCGCCCCAAAACAGCCATCCCAGTGTGTCCCCCCCTCCCTTCTTCAGTCATACTGCTGACTCTCTTTTCATGATTTTCC
>CM053580.1:392782064-392828996 GCA_028627135.1 Pseudochirops cupreus | reverse complement strand
ACATAGGAGAGAATAGACTGGGGGAGGGGGGAAACACTGGGATGGCTGTCTTGGGGTGGTGGGCGGCGGAAAGATGGGGAGAAAATATGTAACTCAAAAAAAATTTAATAAAATAAATTTATTATTAATAAAAAAAAAAGAAAGGGAATTATGACAAAGTCAGACCTACACTTTGCAAATAATATCTTTGGCAGCTGAATGGAGGAGGGATTGGCATAGGGAGAAACTTGAAACCGGGAGACCAAATATCTAGGAGTCCAGGCAAGAGATAATGAAGAACTATTTATGGGAGAAGGCTATGAAAGAAGGGTCCCTAGATCAGAGATGTCATAAAGGTATAAAGAATAAGATTTGATAACAAATTGGATACATGGGGTAAAAATGAGTGAGACATCAAGCATGATCCTGAGATTGTGAGTCTAAATGACTGGAAGATGCTAATGCCCTTGAAAATGTTAGGAAAATTGGAAAGAGGAGTAGCTAGTTGGGGGGAGGGGTGTCAAGAATATTACTTCTGTTTGAACATCATGAATTTGAGATGGCTGTTGGCAATCTAGCTAAACTGTCCAAGAGACAAATGGTGATATAGGATTAGAGCTCAGGAAAGAGAGATGATTGGAATGTTTATTATATATGTGTTGTGTATACATATACATGTATATGCATCTACGTGGATACTTATATGCTTTGGGGGACACCTATAGTTAGTGGATATGACTTGGATAAAAATCTAGCGAAGGAGACTTAGGAAGAATGATCATCTGAGGGTTATTTTCATTTTCATTTCTCTTATTATTAGTGATTTGGAGCATTCTTTCATGGAATTGTGAATACTTGGAAATTGAGAACTGTTTGCTTATATCCTTTGACCACATATCTATTGGGGAATGGGCTATTGGTCTCACATATCAGCTCATTGTTTATACAGTTGGTCTTCAACATTCACATGTTTGATTTATGTGACTTAAAGTATTTCTGTGATTATTAGTAACTTGATTTTCACTTTTGCTTTGGCAACTGCACATATTCATTGCCACTTGCAGTCCTAAGTATCAGAGTGTCAGAGATGATATTAAGACCTCACCTATGAGGTAATTGAGGGGCTTGGAATACCAGTTGATAGTGGGAATTGAGTGAACCACACTGACAGTTTTTCATTAAAGTCCCAGCAACTGCTCCCTTGGTTTCGAGACAATGACCAAGGTAAAGAAGTTTGCAACAGTATAATGTGTACAGTACAGCACCTTCACATTGCCATCTGACACAGTAGAAGATAAAATTCAGGTTAAAAAATGTTTTAGTTTTAAGAATTTTATTTGCTGTATAATATTTATGGTGTTATGGATTTCATGCGTTAAGTAAAGTGAATTTCCACTCTGGTAGCATGTGAAACCTATAGATAACAATGTTTTTAAATTCATAGAATAAAATACAGAAGATTTCAAAGAAAACCAACTATATTGAAACATAATTAATAAAAATACTTTTAAAAGCATAGAATTACAAAGGGAGCCAATTTTATTAAAATGCAATTCTAAAAAAATTTTTTTAACAAGCTCACAGACTTCATGTTACAAACCCATGATCTAGTTCAAACCCTTTAATTTTAAAAATGAGGAAGGTAAAATAACTTGCCTGTGGTCACACAGGTAGATAGCGGTAGATGCAGGATTAGAACTCAGGTCTCCTAACTTCCACCACTAGCCCACAGCTACCTCTCTCTTTGCTTTTAAAAGAATGAATTATATCTCTCATGTCCTTCTTGGATACCCTGCCAAATTAGACTTATAGCCCAGTCTAGAAAAAATTAGAGCACCCATCTCTGCCACAAATCTTTTAAAGGTATTCTCACTCAACTTCTTAATTCTATAATTTCTGGAGAAATTGAAGTCTATGGAGTTAAAATCTTACTAAAACTTCAGATGACATTTCAGACGTTTTCTAGGCAGACCAAAGTCTCTCCCCATTTCAGATATGGAAGTCTTATAGGTCATAGTTCTGAAGTATACACTGTTTACCTTTGTACCCATGGTTACATTATTTTTAAAAAACCACTGTAAAACTGGTGTTTGCCATCATAAAATTATTCAAAAAAAAGTGAATTTTCTGAAATCAATTTTTAAAAATTGAGATGTTAGCACAAAAGGTCACAGAATACTAGGGAATTGCTAGCGAGAAAGAATGTTTTGCATGTTACCAATTTTATTTTGGGTTCTGCATTGTGTAGGTTATTTCATGGTTACTATTTTAGGAAAAGTACTTATCAGAATTGATGTTTTGTTATAAAGAAGTGTATAGAGAAAAGTGTTTTTTCAGCAATCTCTAGCAAAAGATTACTGTTTTTAGAGGTTGCAGGAACCTAACCCCTTCTTTCTCTCCAGTCCAATGTATCAACATTTACTTTTTTCTAATATTTTCATAGTATGATCTTTACTATTAAAGCCATGTGTCCATTTAAAATGTATTGCAGAATATGTTGAAAGGTGTTGATCTAAGCCTGATTTCTACCGGACAATTTTTCAAGTATTTCCAGCAGCTTTTTATCAAATAGGGAGTTATTTCCTAAGTTAAAAAAGAAACAAAATCCTATGGGGCTCTACCTCATTCCCTACAAATTGTCAAAGATGATAAAAGATGACACTAGTCAGCATTGGAGAAGTTGTGCAAAGATAGGCACACTAATGCATTGTTGGTGGAGCTGTGATTTGGTACACCATTTGAAAAGGAATTTGAAATTATGCACATAAATTGACAGGAATGCCTATACCCTTTGACCTGGAGATTTTATTATTAGGATTATATACCAAGGAGGCCATTGATAAGAAGAAAATTCATGTATGTATGTATAGTATGTATATCTATATCAAAATATATATAGCAAAATGTTTTGTAACAGTAAAGAACAAGAAACAAAGTACCTGCCTGTCATTTGGGAAATGACAAAACAAATTGTGGTACACGAATGTAATGGAATTCTGTTATACTGTAAGAAAAAATGAATATGATGAAATACAAAGAAGTGTGGAAAGATTTACATGAACTGATTTAGAGTCAAGTAAACAAAGCCAAGAAAATATACATATGTGGATATGGAAAGAACCACATCCACAGACAAAATCAAAGTGAATTTTGCAAAATTATAAGGAACAATCATGGCTTGAAAGACAAGGTATGAAAGGACACTCCCAACCTTCTCTTTTCACAGGTGGGAGGTCCATACGTGTTGCACATTGCATGTGTTTTCAGACTTTTTTCAGTATTGATAGGCTTAGTTCATTGTTTCATCATTTTTTATCTTCAAAAATACTTTTTGTTATCTCCAGAGAGAAAAACTGTGGTATTATTTTTAAAAAGATCAATATTTTATTTAAAAAAAAAAAGATGGGAGGAGAAACAGCACCATCTCTCTTTCTCTCTCTCTCTCTCTCTCTCTCTCTCTCTCTCTCTCTCTCTCTCTCTCCCTCCCTCCCTCCCTCCCCCTCTCTTTCCCTCCCCCCTCCCTTTTCTTCTTCCTGTCCCTCTCCCTCTCTCCCTCTCCACACAAAGAAGAAAAATGAGAGAGTAATGCACATGTTAAAGACAGCAGATTAAGAAGATCAAGAAAAGGATGTTAGATTTGGCAGTTAATAAGACATCATTGGAAGAATATTTGGATGAGCTGAAGAAACTTAGTCACATCTGTCTGGACAGAGTGAAAACTTCTCAGGCAGTTTTGGATTAACTTCCCCTCCTCCAGTACTGCTGTCAATCAGCAACAAGCTCTTTCTGATTTCCCGCCTTTGTGGGCCCCTCCTCCAGGCCAGTGGGAGTCAGGGACAGCCAGAGCTCACTCCTCCTCCCTTGCTTTAGGACCCTTCCCCCCTTTCCCTTGCTGTCAGTCAACATCCTTGTTCTTTGTAAACCTGTTTCCCAGCAACTGAGAGATAGTGGCTGGCTTCCTTGTGACTTGATGTTGGGGAAGATTTTGGCGCCAAGACTTAAGTCTGCCTCTCAGCCAATGAGAGAGGAAGACAGTAGGGGATGAGGGCTTGACTGCGTTAGGGTTTAAAACCCTGCTCCCTCCATATTGCCTTCCCTCTTTCTAATGATCAGTCATGGGGAAGACTGCCCTCTTCTCCTGGGGAAGAGAATAAATTCCTGTTTTTATCCTAAGAGATCTCCGCATTTTTAATTAGATTTTGGGATGGGGTTTTTTATCCCAAACAGATCCAAGGGGTCCTTTATTAAATATCAAGCCAGTTCAGGTTGAAATGTTCATATTTATGGATGATTGAATTTGTGATAAAAAGAATTTTTATAAATTCTGAAAGACTATACAGAGATCTGGTTTCGACATAATTAATTTGAGGTACATATAGAACAATTCAAAATTGTCAATTAGGAAATAGATGGTATGAGAATAGGGTTCAGTTGAGAGATTTAAAGGGCTATAGATATATAAATCTTGAATTTCAAAGAAAGCAAGAAAGACTTGTGGCAGTACATAAACAAGTGAGGGCCAAAATGGAGAGACGGTCATCTGCATAATTAAATGAAGTATTGACATTCATGGAAGCTCAGATCCATTTGAGTATTTTGAGGTGAATCCCTGGAGATTGGTGACTATAATTCTAGATGAGGAACTTGCAGGTTTTTTTTTTCCTATAGTCCTATTTGTTCTGTTGACCTCTTTTTTATTCTCTGTGGCGAATATTTTGGAGAATTTTTTTTTGTGATTTCCTTAAATATAGAATTTCTATTTTTTAATGAAAGAACAACCATTTTCAAATTGTCTTCTGCATTCAAAGAATACAGAGATCTCATGAGCTCTTCTAATTTTACTTTGTCTTGATTTTATTCTGATCCTCTTTCTTCTACTTCTGTTCTTTTGAGTTCTCAATCTTCCAGCATTCACAGTTTTAGAGAAATTCTTCACTACTCTGAAAAAAAAAATCAGTCTCCTTGACTCTGAATTACTACATAAGCTCTAATTTCTGTTCATATTTCTACTTTTAATTCTTTGAGTTCTAAACTACGTGATGGGCAATTGAAGATACTAGTTATATGTAACCTAGAGAAGAATAGATTTAAGAAAACCATGATATTCTTTCAAATGCTTGTTGACTGCTGTCATATGGAAAAGTGGTGGGCTGTGGGTGAGAAAATTGCCAAGAGCAAAGGTAAAAGACCATTTATTGGAATAGTTTAAGGAGGATTCTTGTTCATGTGTGTTGGACTAAATGGCCTCTAATATTTATTCAAATGAGATTCACTGAAGATTATACATTTGTGGTTATAGATAATACAAGGAGAGATGCTTATCTGAAGTGCTGACAGTTAAAGTAAAAGAAGAATTAATTTCATCAGTAGAGAAATCTGATAGTAAGATCTTCCATGTGTTCTTTATCTTTTTTTTTAATTTGGCATTATATCTATTGCATTGAGTCCCAGAATATTACAAACATTCTTGAGTAAAATGTACTGACATGCAGAGAAGTAATTTATAACAATCCATACTGGAAAAACAAAGATGAAAAACACAGCTTCCAACCACTACATAGTTTGCACAGTAAGCTCATTCTCTCCAGTTAGTTTAACAGTCTGTATGTTTTAGAGAGGTATCATAGTTGATGGACAGATCGAGAAAGAGGAGATCGTAATAAAATCTCGCAGGGAAATTTTAACGATCCCCAAATCCTCACTGCCCTCATCTTTAACATCAGTGTTCTACATATGATGTGATGTGGATTCTCAGAAGAATCAAAATTATAAATCATCCCAAGGGCTAGCAGAGGTTGCACAACAGGAATAATAACTACATTGTCTCGTGCCTCATTAATAACTTAAGGGGTAAAGTTGGCGTAAAACATATTATTGACAGTATATACTATGAGTTTAAGGAGGTGACTAGTCAGTTCTTTAAATTTGGTTCTGAGGTATCTGGCCAGTTTTCTTACGTGCTGTTCAACCTCTTTTTGTTCAGCACTTTCCAGTATTCTGGTGCTTCTTAAATGATCTCTCCTCACTTTATTTTTCAAGACAGTTATTTTTCCTGTGAGGTACTGGACAGTTTTTTCTGTTTTTCAGACTTTTGACTTTATTATTTCTTGATGTTTTAGGGAATCATCGGCTTCCATTTGGTAACTTTTAATGTTCAAGGAGTTACTTTAGTAAGATTTTTTTTTTTGCAGGCTGCTAATTCTCTTTTCATATCTTTCTTCCATGACTTTCATATGTTTTTGATTTTTTAATCTTTTCGGGGGTGTTTTTAAACTCTTCTAGGAATTCTTGTTGGGCTTGTTTTGAAGCTGCATTTTTCTTTGAAGCTCTATAAATTGTAGGTGTTTTTGATCATCCTCTTATTCTGTTTGTCTTGAGTTTCCCAGTCTCCATAGTAGTTCTTTATGACAGGATTTTTTCCCCTCAGTCTTTCAGCCTATTTCCTAACTTGGACTTTTTGTGTTAGTGCTGGGTTCTGTATACTTTTGGTAGAAGTGGGGGGATATCAGACCCTTTGTGTCCTTATTACTGACTGCTTTTACAACTCAATCTGAGGGCCTGCAAGTTTTTACTTTTCTTAAAGTAGTCTGATTCAAGGAGGGGTCTATTTCCTGCCCTTCCAATCTGAGCTCTGCCCTGACGCAGATTTGGGGCTATTGGCATGTGTGTGGTTGAGAATATCAGTAGACTGCTGATGAACTCAATCACTTAAGCAGATGGGAAATTTTTGAAGTTTAGAGTGACTAAGCGACTGTCTCCTCTCTGATCTGGGACTGCTTTCTGGTTATTCCACTGCAAGCCTAGGAGCTAGGCTAAAGGCTAGAACCAAGTCCCTGCTGCCCTGTTCCTAGGATCAGAGTCACACAGCTACATTTCTGTAACTTGTTCTTTGCTAGTACAAAGCTAGGGCCTATGCTCTAGAGTGATCTCTCTGCTGTGGATCTATGAACCAGAGCTAAGTAATTGGTGACAGATGTCACATGGCACCCATTCCTGCACCCAGTGGTAGTTTAGGGATCTCCTGGAATCACTTTCTTCTCAGGGGCCCTGTTTTGGTCTTCTTTCTGTTCCTGGCTACTGAAATATTCCCTGTCATTGCGGCAACATGTATTTCTGGCCAACCCCTATCCCTGTTGTCTACAATTTGGTCTGCTTTGGCTGCCCTGGGCTGGAAAAATGACTCCTTGTGTCTTTTTCTTGGCTTTCCTGATCAGAAACTGACCTGGTATGTTTTCTAAGTCATTGTGGAGAAGATATGCTGGGCAAGCTAGGCAAAAATGTTTCTTCTCACTTTGCCATCTTGATTCTCCTCCAGTAAGGTATACTATGAAAAAGGGAAGTAGGCTTATCATATACACTATTGCCCCTAGAATATTAAAGAACAGTAAACAAGCATAACATAGATTCCATAGAGAGTCTTTTGACATTGAGGAGCTTATGAATCTAGTTGGTGGGTCACATGAAAGTGTTATTACCAGTTATTTTAGGATACATAGGTGGATACATAATTTCATTCCTGTGGATATCCCTTTCACAAATAAACTCAATGTTAGATTAATTGCATAAATATATTAAGTATATGTAATTCATTGTACAAAAAAGATGTTATATATAACATGATACAATTAATAATATAACATGTAATATTTATAAATGTAAATAACTTCAACATAATCATGCTTATTACATTACAGTATATGAATAATATAAAAATATTTTTACATTTATAAAAATAATATATCACTGAAAAATTTTATCCCCCAAATCACGCATAAGTATTGATATTTAACTAGACAACAACCATACCCAGAAATGACAGTTTAATTTTTAGAGGTTTCATTTTGTACATGACATCATTAGCACTTTGAAAACAGAGAAAAGCTTCAATTAGCTAAATATAAGTAGCAAAAATAACCCATGCCTTAGTTTTTTAAGAAAAATAAGTATATCTTTCATTTACTGAAAATCTTCTTTAAAACAAAAACACCACTAGAAATTTGGGACATGGCTCAAATTCAAACAAAAAAAATTAATAAGAAACTGGTACTGAGTAAAGGTATCCATCAAATTGATATGTACAGGCAAAAATTGTCCTAGGAAAATACAAAAATGGGATTCTTCTTTTTTCCAGTGCCTGCAGAAAACAAAGGTAACCCTCACCTGCACAAATATAGCAAACCAAAGAGAACAAACGCAAACATCTGTTACAGAGTGAAGCGTGATTTATGTAATTTAGGAATTGTACAAATCAGATTTAGCCAACATTAAGTTTTCTGTAGAGGATTGGGGAAAGACTTGAGCTGGAGTCACATATGATGAATGGTATTTGTATCTGTGAAAGGGGCACCAACACCAGTGAAATTGTGTCTCCATCACAAAGTATCATATAATGATTGACATTAAAGCTTTCATGTTACCACTAACAAGATCAATAAGCTCCTGACTGGCAAAGGACTCTTGATAGTGTATATTTTATATCCTGAAGAGAACCCGTTTGATTTAATAGACATTTATTAGCACAACCAACATTTATTAATATTTATTTGCAGGGTGCAAGGGGCTGTGCTCATATGAAACAATATTACTTCACTTAATTCAGAAAAACAAATACTTATCAAATTCAGTTTCGTCAGTTTCAGCACATCCTAGCTTCCCTCCTTCTGCCCCATTTAATGCATGTGTGTATTTTGGAAAAAACAGTATATATTTTTCTGTCATATTCAAATTTGTAACCTTTTCATCAGCATACCAACCTCTCTTTGTGTAAATGTTCAGAGGAAGAACAGAAGATGTTGGTTATGTATGCATGAATTTTTTAGTTTTGTTGCAGAAATTTGTTGTCTAAACTTCAGAAGGCAATAACATGCCTAACATAGTTATGACAGATTTAGCATTTTGATTTTTAAATTTGCCATGTAAAAAGTAATATGAGGAATAGCCAAGCTTAATGTCTGATTCAGGTGTTAGTTATATTTAATTTGCTAGCATTCATAGTAATGATTTTTAAAGATCCTTTTTTGTTCATTATTATTACTGTAGTGAAAAATCTTATTAAAAACCTTAAATTTTATAGTTATACTTTTTAAAAGTTTTTTCACATATACTTTATAAATTGATCTTCACAAGAACCCCTTCACAGAGGCAGTGCAAGTGTTATTTTTCCATTTTACATCCAAGAAAACAGCCTCAGCCAGCTTAAATTGAGTTGTGCAAAGTAATATACCTAACTTATTAACAGAGCTCGGATTCAAACCTAGTTCTTAATCCAGGGCTCTTTCTATCAGCTGCCTTACTTTATGTTGTAGTAGAAAGAATATAAATTTGGAGTCACCAGAACAGGGTTTGAATTCTGATTCTTGTACTTAATATCGCTATGAACTTTCTGATCCTTCATTTCTTCATCTGTAAAATTAAAGTCTTTTCAAGCTCCAAATCCTATTACTCTTCAAGCATTTATTAAGCATTTACTTTGTTTCAGGCACTGTGTTAAGCTCTGGAGATACAAAGAGAGGCAGGAAAAAGAATCCCTACTCTGAAGGAGCTTACTAATGTGGGAGGCAGAATGCATGGAAATCTGCAAATAAAATATATGCAGGATAAATGTGGGGTTTTCTTATAGGGAAGGCACTAAGATTAAAGAAAAAATGGAAGGGTTTCTTACAAATATTAGCTAAGACTTGAAGAGAGCCACTAGGCAGTGGAGATAAGTGGAGAAAGAATAACAGCCAGTGAAGACATTTACAGCTGGGAGATGGAGTGTCCTATTTGAGGAACAGGAAGGAAGCCAATGTCATTGGATTGTAGAGTATGTGGGAATGAGTAAGGTATAAGAAACCAGAACAGTAGAAGGGGCGTGAATAAAGCGTTTCAAAAGCCAAGCAGGATTTTATATTTGATACTAGAGGTATTATTGAGCTACTGTTGTCTATTGAATGGGGATGGGGGAGTGGGGTATGGATTTTCTCAGGCCTGTACTTTAGAAGGATCATTTTGACACCTGAGGAGAAGAAACCTGAGGCAGATAGACCAACCAGTAGGCTATTGTAATAGGCCAAGTATGAGATGTTGAGGGTCTGCACCAGGGTGGTGGCAATGATGGAGGACAGATTGGCAGACGGGCATATACAAGGAAATTAGAAGACTTGGCAACTGATTGGATATGAGGATGAGAGAGAGTAAGGAGTCAAGGATGATGCCTATTCTGTGAGCCCTGGTGAATAGAAAGATGTTGGTATCCTTCACATAATAGGAAAGTTAGGAAGAGGGGAGAATTTATGGGAAAATGAGTTCAGTTTTCAACCTTTTGAGTTTAAGATGTCTGTAAAACATAGAATTCTAAATGCCTTATAAATAGTTGGAAATGAGACTGGAGGAGAGGAAGAGAAGTTAGAAATGGACAAATAAATCTAAAATCACCTGCATAGAGATGATAGTTGAGTCTAATAGAGCTCATGAGATCACTAAGTATAATAGTATAAAAGGAAGAGAATCCAGGACAGATATGGTTCATAAGTAGGTTCGTAGGTTTGAGGAAGGAAAATGAGAAGGAATAGTCAGAAATGTAGTTGGAGAACCAGGATAGAGTATCACTGAAACCAGAGAAGAGAGTGATTGACAGTGTTAAAACCACAGAGAGGTCAAAAAGAGTGAGAACTTTTAAAAGGGCATCAGATTTAGTAATTAAGAAATCAGTGGTAATTTTGGAGAGAGCAATTTCAGTTGAATTATGAGTTCTGCCTAGAAATTAAGAAGGAAGTGAGAGGAAAGGACATGGAAGTAAGAATTTTAAATGACTTTTTCAAGGAGTTAAGCCACAAAATAGAGGAAAGATATGGGACAATAGTTAGTGCAGATAGATTCTCAAGTGAGGATTATCTGAGGATGGGAGAGTCATGGACATATTTGTAGGCAGTATAGAGGCAATTGGGTTGCTAATGAATAGAATGCCAGGCCTGAGTCAGGAAGACTCATCTTCCTTTTGAATCTGGCCTGAACCACTAGTTTTGTGATGCTGGGCAAGTTACTTCACCCAGTTTGCCTTGGTTTCCTCATCTGTAAAATGATTTGGAGAAGGAAATGGCAAATTATTCCAGTATCTTTGCCAAGAAAACCCCAAATGGGGTCACAAAGAGTTGGATAGGAGTGAAAAATGATTGAATGGGGAAGCAGTCAGTACAGAGAGAGAGAGACAAAAGATAAGTGAATATGTAGCTCCAGCTGTGTGCTGGAGAACACAGAATTGAATTTGTGCATGTAGAGAAAGGTTTATCTTTGCAAGGAGAAGGACTACCTCTTCATGTGAAATAGAATTAAAGGGGGAGACAGTGAAGGAATGTGTCTCATTGATATGAGAAAGGGAGAAGAACCTCTCACTGAATGGACCCATTTTTTTTCAGTGACATGTGAGGCAAGGTTTTTAATCAATGGACCCATTAGAAATTTGAGGAGGGATGAAAAGATGTTGAAAAACTTACATGGTAAGTAAGTATATGCTAAGTCAGTTAGGGAGATGTAAAAGTATTGCCTTGATGTATTGAGGGCCCAGATGAGATTACATAAAACAAATTTGTAGTTGTCTTAAGTTAGTATGTTTTGGTAATTTTTTTTCCAGCCTATGTAGAAAAGATGGCATTTGATGGTGAGAATAATCTGGAGCTGAAGCTTGGCTGAGCAAGTTCTTCAATAAAATAAGGGGCAAGAGACTGAAGAGCTGAGGAAAGTGTATAGCTGAATTGATTTAATGGGGAGTCCAGATGGCCAAAGTAGTGGAATAGAGTGTAGCCTGTGCAATGGAATAGAGTGTAGCCTGTGCAACAGTGATGTCCTGCGAAAGACCTGAGAAGTATAAGGATTAGTGATCACAGTGAGGACAAGGAACAAGATTTGGGGTTACAAGGCAGAGGAAGAGATGGAATGACAACAAATTGTGATCTGATAAAGGATTTTCATAGTTTATGAACATAGGAAGGCTATTTGTATGGCAGTGAGATGGAGCAGAGGAATAGTTCATGTGAAATGAGTGAATTGAGAGATCAAGAGGTTATAAAGTTTTGAGGGAGTCTAAGAAGAATATTAATATGAGGAAGTCCCCTGGTATGAGGGCAGGAATTGGGGAAGAAAGAAAGACTGGAAGTCAGGTACCCATTGAGAAAGGAAAGGGAGTATCCTGTAAGGACAGTAAATAATGCCCACCAGAATCTTAATTGGGTGATAAAAATGGTTTGTCTGAACCTTAAAGGTTACTCAGGAAGAAAAGGTTACTGAGTGATGGTGATAAAAGGGGAATTTAGAAGTGGTAATGGGGAACAAGGAGGAACTCCTCCACATTAATGATTGAGTCAAGGGTTTCAAGTGGAAGTTCAGTTAGTGCTGGAAAATGTAGACAGGGAAGTTGTTTCATAAGGAAGGAGCCAGGTCCCAGTGAGTGAAAGAAGGTGGAAGGACTGGGAAAAGAAAAGGTTTAATAAGATTGCTAATGTGTTACCTACAGAAAGGCATTCCAGATAGTGGGGGAGAGAGACCTGAGGCATGGAGACCAATGGACAGGCTAGAGAGAGGTCTAGAAGTTCCCTAGGTAGGGTATTTATAAAAGACAATAGGAAATTTAACATATGTACATAAACATACACACACACACTTGTGCCCACCCACCCCCATGTCTTAAGAAGGTAAAAATGACAGGATTTAATCTTACCATTTTAATACTAGAAATCCATTCATTTTGTTACTTTCCTTTTCCCTTTATCTTCCTTCTTTTGTACTCTAAGCTACACATTTTCCTTAATTGGAATTTTCAGTTTATTTCTATGTAATCTTGGTTCAACATCTTTCTGATTATTGTGCCTTATTTTTATTGGCTTATTTTCTAGATGGGAAGTGATGGAGTTTTACGCCTCAGTAGTTCTGCCCTAAATAATGAATTCTTTGCATATGCAGCACAAGGATGGAAACAGCGATTAGCAGAAGGTAAATTTCCATTTTTCTTACTCTGTGACATCGAGTCTTAAAATCCTACTCTACTGACTCATCATGACACGAAAATCACTCACTACTTGCCTAGTTTTCTAGAACACCCAGGAAGAGAAGTTTTGGCGTGTCCTACTTAAATGGAAAGACAATGATACTGGATTTCATGCTTGTCTCTGAAGACCACCAACCCAGCTAAATTCTTAAGGGCTGATTGCCAGATTGGCCATAAAGTGATTAATTTGGTGGGGAAGAGAGTTTGGAAGCGGCTGACAAAGGTGGTCTGTGAAGGGTGTCTGTCACAAAGACACAAATGCTGTCTCTGTCACTTACTACTTATGTGATCTTTGACTAGTCACATTCTTTGGACCTCTATTTAAATGAGGTTGAAATGAGGTGTTTGAACTAGATGATCTCTAAATCCCCTTCCATCTTTAAATCTGTGATCCCATCATTCTGAAGCAATCTGTTAAGAGGTTGCAGCCTACTCAGTGAAGAGAGTATCCATACCAGTATAGGTCTTTGAAGCATTGAAGTATCACACAACTGTGTTGTGTTTCCAAAATGCTCTGGACTTTGTATTCTTTCTCAAATTTCTCAATTTGTCAAAACTCTTCTGAATAATAATTTAATTTAGTACAAATCAAATCCTGTTTCAACAAATTCTAAGGGGCTTTCCTGATGCTTTCAGTATAAGAGAAGAGCATTGACTCTGAAATTTTAGAGGACCTAGGTTCAAATCTATCTCAGATTTGTTTTCCTTTGTGAACTTGGGCAAATTGTTTAACCTCCCAGGACCTCGGTTTCTCCATTTGCAAAATTAAGAAGTTGAACTGCATGTTTTCAGCTCTGGATCTATGATCCTGTGAACCGTGTGTGTGTGTGTATGTGTGTGTGTGTGTGTGTGTGTGTGTGTGTGTATGTGTGTGTGTTTTCTCTTGAAGATTGTGTGAAGTGGATCATAATCTAATCCTTGACCCTTGCCTGGTGCCAAGGATAAAAAGGATAAAAAGACCTTGTTGAAGTTTCTGTCTGATTCCATCCCCTTATCTGCTCTCTCAAGGTAGGCATCTTAACCTGTGGGCCCTAGACCGTAGAAGCTTCCATCTTACTCCTTTGTTGTATTGAAAAGAACAATGAGTTTGAATCTTCAGTCTGCTACTTGCTATGTGTATGACCTTTGACAAGGTGAAAGAGGTAGTATCACTTTTATTCAAAGTGTTAGCATTTATCTTCTAGGAGAGTTTACCCCAGAAATGCAGTTACGGATAAGGCAAGAAATTGAGAAGGAAAAGAAAACAGAACCTTGGAAAGAGAAATTCTTTGAAAGATTTTATGGAGAAAAGTAAGTATTGGAGTATTTTTTTTCATTTCTTTTAGAGAGAAATATAAATATAATTCTTTGCTTTAAAAGCACACTCATCCTGTAGCACTCAATAAACCTTTGATAAAAGGCAGGCGCTCCCTTGTATAAGGAATTGTGGGTAAAATTATAATGGCATGTCAGCACTCACATTAAAAGACTCATTTTTAAGAGTGTACAACTTGTCCATAAAAATTCACCCTGGGTTGAAAATGGCACATGGGATTTTACCATAGAAATCAGTTTTGATTTTTTGTAGTTAATTTTTTAAAAATCCATTTCTTCATTTTTGAAGTGTTTTTATTTTATTTATTATTTTTATTAATTATATTATTATTATATATAATATACATAATATATTTTATAAATATATTAGAAATAAATGTTTTAGGTGTATTTGTATTATCATAAATTAAAATTACTTTCTTGTTTTTGTAAGAGGGCTGAATATAAGTGTAATACTTTTAGCACTTATTTAGGTAAAAACTAAGTTAATGTATATTTATGGAAATGTTGTGTTGCAAAGGTGCTGTTACTATTTTTTTACTGGATCAATTCCCCCACATATATATATATATATATTTGTGTGTGTGTATACACACACACACACACACATATATGTACACACACACATATACATATGTACACACATACATATATGTATATATAAAAATTTGTTTCTTGTGTTCACTTCTTATAGTTTATGTTTTTGAGGTTTTTATTTTGGGGTGGAAGGTGGTTGTGTTTAGACTTCTTAAAGCTATTTCCATATAACCTTTATATACACTGATGATTATGAAAGAAATTAAAATGTTGAGTTGAAATGCCTGTAAACCAAATATTTTACAAAGGTTGCTGCCAACAAAGTCTTGTGAATAGTTCAGTCTGTATCAAAGGTGGATTTAGTCACCTTTTGACTGTGGATTTAGGTTTCCTTCCATGTAAAAGAGTCCATACACTGACTTTTAATTACTAGACTTGAATCTGAATTTAATTGCTTATTTTATGTTTAAAAAAAAATTTTCAGGTACCAGGTAGCAGGCTTGGCTCTTTTCCCTTGTAGCATGTGATTCTCTTGTGAATGGAGGAATGCTGGGCTCAGTGAGTTGATGTAGTAAACTGCCTATTTAAGGAGGATGGTGGCCATTAGAGGCATGTACCAGGTAGCAACATTGATGAATAGGAAGACCTACTTTTGAGAGCAATCAGAGGAGGACTGTCAAGGACAAATGGATGTCAAATCACAGTTAATTATAAGTAATTTTTATTTTATTTTATTTTTTTTGGAAATTGAAATACTATCAAGTTCAGGGTCATACCAGTTCAGGGTCATACCAGGTTCCTTCTCTAAAAGAGCATTGAGGACTATGGTTCAAGCCCTGGAGAGAATTTTGTATGCCACAGTAATTCACTGCTTGATTTTTGCTTAGTTCTATTCTTCCTGGTAATGGCATCTTAATGACTGAGTTACCATCTAGAGTCTGAGAGTCATTTCACCCCAAAAGAATTTAAGTCATCAGGCTTAAGTTCCTCAGTTAGAGTTGCTCTCAGGATGTGGCAGTGAACAAGAGTTTTTCCTTTGTAACTGTTAACCTTTTTTTTTGGTGAAGTACATAGGGAGAGGGTAAATTAGAAGAGGGTAGTTCTTCTTGACTGATCTACTTTGTCCTTTCCTAGCTGTCTTCTAACTTTGCAAATATTTTGTGTCCTTGAGCAATTTTTACCAAATCTCTTGACCAATACAATACTAAGGCTTGTTTAGCCATGGACTTTGAATTCTCCCCTCTCCATATCTTCCCTTACTGGTGTGTGTGTGTGTGTGTGTGTGTATGTGATGTATATATAGGTTCATATATATGTGTGTTTATATTTTGCCATCAAGTTGAAAAAGTTTTTATTACTTCCTTGAGCTTTTCTTTTCTTGATTATTTGGGCAGATGGACTGGCATCCATTAAAGGTCTGCCATGTTCAGTTCTCTGCCTTGAGTTTGGCATTTTTGTTATGGTCCCTTATGGGTTTATTTGACCCAAAAGCAAGTCGACTTTTCATTGTCTTACTAGTGACCTAAAAGTAAGACACTCAGGTTTGTTGTCTTAGAACTGTTTAATGTCTTGTTCCTGAGGCAACTGGCTGGCGCAGTGGATAGGGACACTAGGCCCGCAGTCAGGAAGACTTGAGTTCAAATGTGGCTTCATGTGGCCTTGGCAAATACCTTAACCAATATGTGTCTCAGTTTCTCCATATGTAATTGATAAGGAGAATAAGTTGGGGATAAGCTGTAAAAACTAAATGAGATAATATTTATAAAGTTTTTAGCACAGTGTCTGGCACATAAGAGATGCTTATTAAGTCCTTCCTTCTTCCCTGCTACCTGACTTGTATCTGCTTGCCTGACTCCTGTCTGTAAAAATCTATTCGTATGAGCTTGATTTGATTTCTCTTACCTTCCCCTTCTGTACTATTTCTACGTGAGAATGTATATTGTAAATCTGTGTGTGACACTGAAGCATTTAGTACAATCCTCAACAGCTTAACCATTAATATTGACAACTTTAATTGACATGTGACACTTCCACATGCCAGGCTATATACTGCATATTTTCAGTAAGAGAAAACTCACTACCCCACAGGCAAACTTACCACAATTTTGCAAATTCAGTTGTAAGAAATTCCTTCCTTTTGATTGAAATAAAACTTGCTCCTTGGAAAAACCTGCCTTTTGTTTCTAAGTTGTATTTTAGTAGAACCACAGGAACATTTGACATTTTTCTGCACATTGTGTCCCCTGATGATTCATTGCTTCTCTAGGCTAGACACCTCCAGAATTCTCTTTAGATATTCCTTGTATGAAAATGAATTACAGAGGCAAAATAATATAATCTCAGAGCAGAAAGAAACCTCAAGGCCCATTTTGTCCAACTCTTATCTAAACAAGATTCCCCTTTACGAATAGACGGTGGTCTTCATTTGGAGACTTCAGGTAACAGAGAACCCAATTCTACTGCCTTCTCAGTCAATTCATTGTCAAACCATTTTTGAGGGTCTTTGTTAGGAAGTCTTTGCGTATAGCAAGTCTAAAACTCCTACCACAACTTCTGCCCCTGGCTCCCAGGTCTTACTTATAAAACTAAGCAGAACAAGTTTAATCCCTCCTCCTTATAAAATCTTTTCATATACTCTGGGATATATCCCCAAAGTCTTCTCTCCTCCAGGTTAAAGATCTCTAATTCTTTCAAATGATTGTTCTTTGGCATGATCTTTTTCATCTTGACCAACTTTCTCCAATATCCCTTCTGCTCATCACAGGATCCCAGAATTTCAGTTTTTTTCCAAAAAATTAGAGCCCAGAATTGATCTCAGTATTCTCTGTGATCTGAAGTGAATAAAGTATGTTGATATTATCACTTTCCTAATAATTCTGGTTCCTACATTTCTCTTAAGTTACCATTTTGCACTCTTGAAATGTGCTTATAAATTACTAAAACCTCACAATCTTTATCAGATTAACTGTAGTCACCCCCATCCTGTATGTGTAAAGTTGATCTTTTGAACAGAAGTATAAAACTTGGCTAGGGTAAATTTGTCTCATGTTTAGATGTAGCCTACTGTTCTAACCAGTTGAGAGCTCTGAATCTGCATTCTTTCGTAGAGTATGTCAACATCCTTCCTAGCTTTGTTTCATTTTTCTAAAAGTTTTTCTAGGAATGCCATCTAAGCCTCTTTTTAAATAATGGATAAAACTATTAAACAGCACATGATCAATCATAAAGCTCTGAGGCCTTCCACCAAAGACCAACTTCTAAGTTGATGGTGAACTACAATTAGGGTCTGGCCATCTACTTTAATACACAGAATCAGAGAATCGCAAAGATGGAAGGAACCTCAGAGGCCATTTAGTTAAACACAAGAATTTTTTCTTTCAAATATATCCAAAATATGGATCCATTTAATGTCCAGGATCAGATATAAAATCCTCTTGCTTTTAAAGCCTATCATAACCTGGACCTCTCCTGTCTTTTCCATTTTCTTACATTTTATCCCCATATGATGTGATCTAGTGACACACAGATCTCCTTACTGTTCCTATTAAAAGAGCCTGATACTTGGTTTCACTGCCTCTAGTCTCTTCTTACTCCATCTTCTACTCAGCTGTCAAATCGATCTTCCTAAAGCACAGATCTAACCATGTCCACAACTCACTCCACATTCAATAAACTCCAATGGCTCCCTATCACCTTTATGATGAAATATAAAGTCCTCCATTTGACATTCAAAGCCCTTCATCACTTGACTGCTTCCTACTTTTCCAGTCTTCTTATTTACTGCCACGTACTCTGTGATTCATGGACACTGGCCTCCTTGCTGTTTCTTGAATAAGACACTCCATTTGTTTCTAGAACAAAACACTCGCTACATCATGTTCCTCAAACAAGGCACTTTATCTCTCAGTTCCTAGCATTTTCACAGGCTGCCCTCTATCCCCCAAATTTTCTTCCTCCTTACTTCCATGTCCTGCCCTTCTTAGTTTCCTTCAATTCTCAGTTGAAATCTCACCCTTTACAAAAAGCTTAATTCTAGTGCCTTCACTCTATTGATTAAATCCAATTTATCTTGTATATGTCTTATTTGTTTATAGTTGTTTTATTGTCATCTCCCCCATTAGGCATGGCTTGAAATCAGAGACTGGGTTTTTTGTTTGGTTTTGTTGCCTTTCTTTATTATCTCTTTTTTGCCTTTCTTTAGTATCTCTAATACTTAGCACACTGCCTGACATGTAATAAACCCTGATAAATGCTTGTTGACTGACTGCCTTTCTTCATGATCTTACAAAGGGGTCTGTTGGTAATCAAATTCTTTCACCTGGGATGTCAGTTATCCTCTCCAGGTTATTTATTTTAAAATTATTTTCTTTTATTCTGAGCTAAAAACAAACAAGATGAGTAACCCTATATATATATATATATATATATATATATATATATATATATATATATATATAAAACAGACAAGAAATTCCAAATCTCCACCATGTACATTTTGCTCTCCCCTTTAAGTCTGTAACAAATCCAACATAGAATTTTCAAAGCTGTCATGCTTATCTGTGATTCCTTATGGATTTCCTTCTCTTCTGTTCATCGATTAAAATGCTTCAATGACTCTCCTTCCTTTTATTTTTTTTACCACCCTGTCCTTAACCCTCTCCCCTTTTTTGCCTACTCCTCCCCACTAGCTGAAGAAAAGGAACACAAAACCCTAATAACAAATATTCATAGTCAAGCAAAACAAATCCCCACATTGGCCTTGTCCAGAACTCTATGTATTGTTCTGCATCTTGGGTCCAGCACCTCTTGTTTAGGAGGTAGGTGGCATAATTCATTACTGGTCTTCTGGAATATGGTTCATCCTGACATTCTTCAGTTTTCAGAGTTGTGTGTTTTTACAATATTGCTGTTGCTTAAGCTATTCTCCAGGTTCTTCTTATTTATCAGTTCATACAAATTTTCCTAGATTTCTCTGAAGTCATCCATTCCTTATAGCACAGTAATAGTCCATTTTGTTCATATACTGTAATTTGTTTAACCATTGCCTCCTTCTGGGGCATTTCCTTAGTTTCCAGTTCTTTGTCACTACAAAAAAGACATGCTACAAATATCTTTGTATATGTGTGTCTTTTTATTCTTTCTTTGATCTCTTTGGACTATATGACCTATTTATTTTAACTCATGAAGGTCAAATAGGTGCTCTTACTATCTTCCCTGTTAATCTTTTTTATTTCTTTTGCAGCGGGGAAGGCAGGGCTATTGGGGTTAAGTGACTTGCACAGTCACACACCTTATAAGTGTTAAATGTCTGAGGCCGGATTTGAACTTAGGTCCTCCTGACTCCAGTGCTCTATTCATTGCACCACCTAGCTGCCCCTCTGAGAGCCCTGTTAATCTTGAGTCTCAACTCCATAATAACCATTTCCATTTTATCCTTTACAATACAGATATTAGCCTCTTTGACAAAGAAAAGAATAGCCAAGCCATTAATCAGGGAGTCAGTCAACAAGCTTTTATTAAGTACCTCCTGTGTTCTGGGCACTGTCCTAAGCACTGGGGATACAAAGAAAGGCCAAAAATTGACCTAGCTCCCAAAGAGTTCGGCAGTGACACCTCTCCTTTGTCCATTATCATTGTTTCATCCACCTGTAAGGGTCATCCTATCCTTTCTTTTATTGTTCTTTTTCTATCAGTGTAGCCTTTTTTAAAACAAAAATCAGTGTTTGCGTTTGTCTTAGCATCTTAGCTCATTCAGAGAGAGTTGGGGGTGGGAAAGAGGGAGATCCTCAGCAAATGCTTTTCTGATTGAAGCACCCCTCTACTTCTTGCCTCTGTGCTTCTTATCTGCGTCCGCTTTGGATTTGTGCTTCCTCAGTGACACTCTTCTTTCTCTGGCACCGTTAGTCTTCATACAGATGTGCCCAACCATGTTCTCCTGCTTTGAGTGTATCTTAATATTTAGTGCCGTTGACTTGTCCTATTACTTCTCTCTCCTCCCTTTTCTAATCTGTCCCCTTTCTTTAGACGTTATCCTTTCAGAGCTGTATTGTAGACATGGTACCCCTTCCCTACATTATCACTTCCAATTCACTTGTTACAAATAATTGGTGTGTAGAAATTTGAAGCCTTGGATCTTATTGCTTATTCTTTTCTTGGATCTGGTCTCCTGCAACCTTTTGCGCATATCAAATGATTTTTTTTCCTCTGTGAGCTTAGTGTTTTCAGGTATTCTTAGAAACCTAGTCTCTCTCCAGTTTGGCAATATCCCTTTTAAAATGTAGTGTGCTGAACTTCACAGAGTAATTCAGATGTGTTCTAACCAGTGTGCAGAGTATATATAGTGGGACTATTGCCCCCCTTTATAAACTACCTTGGATCTAAGATTTCATTATTCTGGCAGTCCTGTCTCCCTGTTGACTCAGATTGTGTATGTAAATTCCCTAAATCCTTCTCACCTATCCTTCCTTTCTTAGTCCCAGGGAATGATGATGTTGATGAGGATTATTCCTGGATTCTCTTTCCATGAAATTATTCTGCTCTAAATTTGTCCTCTAGTCTAGGCCTTCACAACCTGTGGCCTGTGCGCTGCCTATGGCCCTTGGGCATGCCAAAGTATTTCAAGTAGCAGGTGTAAAATGTAAATGTTTTCCTGGGCCACAGGTTGTGCAGGCCTGCTCTGGACAGTTAGTTTTCACCTGCTAGGAAACACAGAAGCCAATTTATAAACGTATTTAAATCTGTCTTTAGGTAGAAGTAGGGAAGCAAAGATTAATTTTCAAGATGTTGTCTTGGACTTTGCCTTTAATAGCCCCAGCCTTGATAATTTAGATCAGAGGTTGTCTGTTTGATTTCATGGACTTTTTAGGTAAAAGAAGAAAGCGTTTATTCATCCAGTTTTTTTCATTCCTGGATGTCATTATGGCTGGTTGTGCCCTCTTTGTGGCTTTTCTTTGGGGTGTCCTCTGCTTGGCTTCATTGCCTGTTCTTCATCATTACATAGTAATTTAATTTCAGTTAACAGCAAATATTTCTCTGATATCTAGTACCACATATTCATCTAAAAAGTGTCTTGCATATCATTTGCAATCCTTGACAGAAATATTTTCAGTTATGATGATACTTATAATATAATCCCCATTCTAAGCACAGACTGCGATTTATTGTACCAGACTTGTCATTATAAACATAACAAAACTAAGTCAGAGCCTAGTATGTTACCTTTTAAGAAAAAGGGAACTTGTTTAGTCAGTTAGCCTTCATACTTACACAGCTCAGTCTTTCTTTTTTTTTAATCATAATACAGAATCAGGTTTTGAAACATAACTTCTACTGGGACAGTGCAGAATTCTCTATTGTCAGATTCACTTTGTGTCTTAGAATACAGTCAAAGTAGATTAGGCTTCTATTGCCTTTCTCTCTTTTTGTTGGCTTGTGATTTTCTGTTACTGTTACTCCCACTCTCACATGTATTCTTTTTTTTTCTTTGGCACATTGAGACAGGTGCTTATAAAAATATTAGTCCAGTTAGTATAAAATGCTGATTTTACTCACCTTAATTTTGTCACCCATTACATAATGACACCTACCTTGCTCTCACAATGAAAAATAGAAAACTTGACCTGGTAATGATTATGAAAAACACTAGTTTTAATTTACATTAATAAATGTTTACTGGAGGTATTGTGATCATTTCATGACAGTGAATAGAAAGCCACATTCAGAACAAGGAATACTTGGGTTTAGGGCCTGACTCTGGCACTTATTGGCTGTGTGACTGTGGGTAAGACACCCTCAGTTGAAGACAAAGTTGCATAGGAGATGTGGCTATGAATTGATAGGGAGAATTTCTCCATCAGAAGTTCCTTCTACAAGTGAATTCATAGATCTGGGAAAGGGGAGATTTATTTGGGGGTGTGCCTACTCTTTTAAAAGAACCGTCTACTCTTTTAAAAGAATCATGGATGGATACAGTGATAAGTAAGTCAGAATCCTTGCCTTTGAAAGCTTATAATTTTGGGATATCTATGTTCTTAAACCAGAAAAGTGGTTTAATTTTAGTCATAATTTTGAAACCAGTGGGAAAATTGAGGTACTGTAAACTAGCCCAAACAAATTGAGTATTTATTTAACATATATAGATTGAAATTTGTCCACTAGGTCAGCTGAGAAAAAGCCATATGATTTCATTAATTCTCTGCAATTGAATAATAACTTAATGTCTATAATTTCTACTCAGGCTGGGTATGTCAAGAGAAGAGTCAATGAAGCTCACTTCAGTTGAAAACAGTGATGGTGATGAAAACACACCCTTGTGTGGGTCTTCTTGTTTGCCTGGTCCATCTACACCGTCATCCTTTGAAGAGCAGTTGCCAAAAAGCACAAAAATCCCACCTTCTCCAGAAACTGATTTCTGTGCTTCCATGGAAGAGGTTCCAATTAAGAATATCATGACAGAATCTGAATCAGAGGATATCTTCATCCCTGAAGAATCTGTGATTCAGGAAGAAGTTGCGGAAGAGGTAGAAACCACTATCTGTGAATGCCAGGATGAAAATCATAAGACTGAACCAGAGTTTTCAGAAGAATCTGGGAGCCCCTCAAATCCAAGTGAAGAGGCAGTGATAGTGCCTGCTGAAGAAAACATAGAAGCCTGTGTCATGATGAATGATGTCTTAGATACACTGTCTCATGTTGAAATTAAGGTGGAAGAGAAATTGGAATCCCCTCAGGAAGAAATGGCTGTTGTTATTGATCAGCTAGATGACTGTGAATCCCCAGCTCCTTCTGCTTCCTCTGTGAATTCTGTCAGTGATACAGCAGATAAGGAGTCAGAGTCCACAAAAGAGTCCAGTATCCCAGAAACACAGAGTATGCCTCCTGATGCAGAAGGGCTGTTTCCCGCTGAAGGCATTGCTGTGGATATGGAGCTACAGAGTGATCCTGATGAACAGCTTTCTGAAAATGCATGTGTCTCTGAAACATCCTTCTCTTCAGAGAGCCCAGAGGGAGCATCCACTGGTCTGACATCCCCAGGCGGAGAAACACAGTCCACTTCAGAAGAGCCCTGTACTCCAGCATCCCTTGAAACAACCTTTTGTTCTGAGGTGTCCAGCACTGAAAACACTGACACAGATAGTAATAGAAAGCCTGCTGATGAAAATCTTCATGCATCTTTGATGTCAGAAATATCTCCAATGTCCTCTTCTCCTGGAACATCAGAAACATCCCTCATGTCCAATTTACCTTTGACATCAGAAGCCTCCCCAGTATCTAACTTGCCTTTAACATCAGAAACATCACCAATGTCTGATTTGCCTTTGACATCAGAAACCTCTTCTGTGTCTTCAGTACTTCTGACATCAGAGGCATCCATTGTAACCAGTTTACCTGTCCCTTCAGAAACATCTCCAATTTCCAGTTCTTCCATGAGTGAGAGGCTCATCCATCAGCCAAGAAAGTCACCTTCCATGTCTGAAGAGCCACTCTCCCCTCTTAAAGATGAAAATTCTACCCTTTCTCAACCTCCAGGAGAGAGCCTTGTGACTCACCAGACGATGCATCCAAATACACCAGAAACTATCAAACTGGATCCACCACCTGTTGCCCCTGAAGCTTCAACAGCTGAAGATACTCACAGTAAAAACCTAAATCAGCAGCTGTGTCAGTCTCCTGCAGAAACAGAGCAGTCGGGTGTTCCATCTGTTCCTGAACTCTCTCCTCCAGAAGTGACGAAAGTTAAAAGTCATAACGTCCAGCAAAGAATTGAAAAGAAAGGTACAGCCTCACCATCCGAAGGATCTGTTTCATCTGAAGGCACCGTGGGTAAGAACAGTGAGCTTCCTCCAGCTAAATCACATGACAAACAGTATACCTCATTAGATAAGTCTTCGTTTTCTGAAGGATCTCGAAGTAAAACACACAAGCAGGGGAGCACACAGACTCGATTGGAGAGTTCACATTCCTCTAAGTCCTCAGAACCTGCCAAGTCACCTGAAGGTATAAGAAGTGAAAATAGGGAACCAGAGATCTCAAAGAGGAAAACTGTAGAACAGCACAGTTTTGGAATCTGTAAGGAGAAGAGAGCTAGAATAGAAGATGATCAGACAGCTCGTAGTACTTCAGCCACCAGCCCGATTGAAAAAGAGCAGCCTCCACGAGAGGAGCCCAGGGTACCACCTCTCAAGGTATGGTATTAGAACATTTAGAGTCATTTAGAGGGAGAGAAAGTGGGGCATTGTTCCAGTCTCATCCATTCAGGCAACTCTTTCCAAATCTGAAGTGAGTTTATCCAGTTTATAGATGATCTCAAGCAACTTAATAATGCCTTATCACCATCATGTAATCAGGTCTGAGGCTGTTTTCAGTAAAGGTGAAACAGGAAGTAATATGGGTGATGGTGGGAAGAGGCACACACTACCTTTGTGTGTCTGAATGTCTGTACTGGGTGACTACGAGATGGAGTGAAGGCCAGCTACAAAATGGAGTTAAATTTGGTATGGGAATCAAGAAAACCAATTAGAATATATTTCATGAACATTGATTCCATCTTGTGCAGATACATGTATTCTTTTCCTTCTTGTTTTTCTGCACATCATCCATGGGAAACTAGATGGTACAAGCCACCTATTGTTTCTTAAGTGCAGGTGGATGCAATTAATCAGCATCTCTCGATTTTGAGAAAAGAAAGACACTAAGACCTACTTACTCATCCCCCTCCCATTTCGGAAACCCCTAATTTTTCCTCCAGTTAGAAATCAGATTACCTAATTTTATATCCTGGCTTGCACCTTGGATAATCATTTTCTTATAATTAATTGATTTTATTTTATTGTTTTTAATAAATAAAAATCAGTCTCACTGTATTCAAGGTCTTTGGAATGGCTGCAGAGTTAATCAGCCCTTTTATTATGCCTGTTTTGTTAAAAAACTCATATAACTTGGATTGTTTACTTAGTTATTAATTAACTACCATAGTGAGTAGGTGGTAGCCATTGACTACATTTCACAAACAAAAATTATTTTCCTTTTGTTGTATGTACCTCCTCTCTTTTTTATAAACTTGGTAAGTGGATGATTCCTTATTGTCAAGAAATCTTTGTTTCATGGTTTCCCCCTCTCAGTGAATGTTGATGATCTTGAGATTTCATTCAGAGAGGCACAAGATGCAAGTTTTGTTATTAGTGATTCACAACTACTTAGTTGTGTGATTTAGGACAGGTCTTCAGTGTCCTGCTTTTTTCTTCCATAAGCTAGGTAGAGCAGTAGACCTTGAGTCAGGAAGTCCTGAATTTAAATGTGACCTCAGTCACTTAATATATTTTGTGTGACTCTGGGCAGATCACTTCTGTTTGCCTCAATTTCCTCATCTGCAAAAGGGGGAAATAATGACATTTAGCTCACAGAGTTATTATGAGGATAAAATGAAATAAAATTTGTAAAGAACTGTATATATGTGTGTGTGTGTGTGTGTGTGTGTGTGTGTATATATATATAAAACTATATGAAACCTATATAAACCCTGTGTAGTAGTAGTAAGTCAACTTTTAATGCAACAGATAATGTTGCAAAGAACTTTGAACAGCCTTGAGTGATGAGAGTTAGTATATGTACATAAACTACCTCCAGGTTTTCATTTTTCTGACATAAGCCAAGTCTATGGCATCACATATTCATGTAGGTTTCAGCACTCAAATAGTAAAGTTTTAATGAAAATGAGTCTTACATAAGCAAACCAAGAGAAGCATTACTTAAATGGACCAAGAATCCAGAAGGCAACTTGGATGGTGAGGGGACTTAAACCATGTGACTAGGAATCAGTGAGAGAAGGGAAAATAAGAGTGTGGGATTGAGGAAGCAGGGGACCAGCGCTGATAATAGACTTCATTTATATAAAGTGTATATTGAAGGAGAACTAGCTTATTCAGTGTTTCCTTAGAGAATAAACCTAGGATAAATGAGTAGGCAGTCCCAGAAGGTAGATGCTAATTTGAATAGTTATAGCTAGGCTGCCTTGTTCATTAGTGAGCTTCTCATCATTGGAAGTGCATAAGCCACAGACTGGATGATCAGTCAGTCATTCAATGAATATTTGTTAAGATTCTACCACGTTCATTACGTTCAGCCGAGTGATAGACCATTTCCCAGAAAGGTTGTCAACAAGTTTCTTATGTTGAATAGAGGTTGGATTAGGTGGCCTCTAAGATCCATTTCAGCTCTGTGGTTCTATGAACATACATAATAAAGGATGAATGTTAGAGAAAATGCTTTTAATTTAGTCAAAATTCTATATGCTTAATTTTGCTCCAATTTATTCATGTTGTTTTATAGATGTTTTACATCTAAGACCATCTATGGAATCTACTAAATGGGAAATTTTACTGATTTAGTGAACAAAAATGCTTTCCCCAAAGTCAGTAGGAGATTGGACAAGTCAGGAATAGAACTTGTTTGCATGTTTTGGTTCTTAGACACTTTATTCTCTGTTGCAAAAATATTAATTCTGTTAAGTCTTTGTAATATGATAGAATCTGACCAAATGTATTAAGTACAAACTACATGTTTTTTTTTTGTCTATTTTTTTTATCTTGTGAAGATTTTATTTCAGGGTAAAGCAGAACTCTCACCCAAATCACAACCCCACAGGGGTGAGACCATGTCCTCTGCCACTCAATCCAAACACCATCAAGCTGCTTTCATAAGGCCAGTTCTTAAAAAGCTACATAACACCTTCAGATAATGTAGGATATATTAGAAAACCTCCCCCAAAATTTATTTGTTTCCTTGGGCATCAAATTCCCAGAGGGGCCCAGCAACTCTTGTTTTGCCTTCTGCTTCCGCTCTGCCTCAGCCTTTGAAGCACAGTCAAAGAAGTCTTTGATCTCCTTGGAACAAATTGTGTCACTAAATTTATTCTGCTTCCCACAAGCCATCATCAGGGATATCTCCGTTACACAGGTTGCCTCCCCAAGCTTGTGGTGCCCTGCCCCAACCTAGTTGGCCAGCATCAGGAGCTTGTTGGGTTTCAGTACCAGCTGCTTCCCATTGCTCAGGTGGGCCAGGTGGCCCCACAGGCTTGGTGTGGCCATGACCCCGCTCCTGCCACCACCCAAAACCACATGTTGATAATGCTCATTGTGATGATCTGTTCATATTCATGTGACTAGATTCATGCTTTCTATAGAAAGCACGTGAAATCAATTTCTGGTTGATTTTTCAGGTCACAACTAGTTGGTCCCTCTCTTTGATTTAAAAAAAAAACAAAAACCAAAACCTCATCAGTCGCACACTGTTCCAGTTATATGGAGAACATTTAAAAATTTACACTTTTGATTTCTGAAGCTTTAACCATAAAAATGTAAAAGATGAATTACGTATAGTAATAAGCTTTATTATAAGGTTTATTCAAAATAAATAAGATTACTTTTCATTTGAGTTTTTTCTTCATAACTATGTATTCGAAAGTGTTGCAACAAATCCACGTGCAAGACCTGCAAGTAAAGCAGCACACGTTGAGCTTTTTTCCCTTTTTTTTGCCAGTCAATAAGCATTTATTAAGCACTTGCTGTGTGCCCTGGCACTTTGCTAAGCACTAAGAATACAAATACAAGTAGAAGAGAGGCAGTCCCTGCCCCTAAAGAGCTTACATTCTAATCGGGAAGAAAACACATCAAAGGTACCAGGAGAAGAGTAGGGGGGAAGAGACAAAGGTACCTGGTAAAGGGTGTGGTAGAGGAAGTCTGGAGCACAGCCTGGAGAGGCATGAGAGACGTGGCTGCCATGAATGCTCACTTAAATGGAGGTTCTAGAAGGCATCATTCATTCAGAAGTCTACAGGGGCAATTACTATAGATTTGACTTCCAGCTTTTTTATGTTTCTCAAATTTTATTTTCCTTTTTTTTTCTAGTTAGATAAATTAAGGGAAGAGTTTCAAAGGTCTAATATGTATTATCCTATCTCTCTTGTCACAGGAGTGCTGGGTATGTAAGGGGTGCCTCTCAAATAAGGGGAGTGAAGTGGCTTAATATGAATGCTAAATTTTTTCCCCCAGTAAGTTAGGATATTATCTGTAGCAAGATGATCAAGAAAAAACTAGTAGAAGATGTGTTGTCCTGAATAATGGCTCTCCTGCTTGTCTATGATAAAGTCTCATAGCCATGCTCCTGTTTATTGGGGAAGCATACAGCATTCCCCACAACTGCAATTCCCTAAATTCATAAGGTTTAGTTATTAGTATAGTGGAAAGAGAACATTTGGATTTAGAATCAGAGGGCCTGAGTCACAATTTCAGCCTCCCATTTACTACCTTGGTAATATAACCTCTTTGAATCTCAGCTTTCTCATCAGTATAAAGTGGAGTTTGAACTAGAATGGTCTCTAAGGACCCTTCCAACTCTAAAACTATAACCCTTTGATTCTGTTGTTTACCCTTTTGAATAGCAAAACCATTGCATCAAAATTTGGTAGGCATCTACAGAATATAACAAATGATTATAATCAAAAATTTCATTTTAAATATCCAGAAGAAAGTTATCAGAGTTTTTTTTTTAATTATCACTAGAATAAGATAGGAGTTTCTATGGGAAAATAAATATTAGATTCAACTAATGTCAGATCTTGGTCAAAGAATGAAATGAAGATGGTTTAAGTTTTAGAACAGTGGTTCTCAACCTATGGGTCACGACACCTTTGGGGTCAAATGACCCTGTCACAGGGGGCACCTAAGACCATTGGAAAACACATATTTCCGGTGGTCTTAGAAACCGAGACACTATTCCTCTATCCATCTCCAGGCAGGTCCACCCACATGCAGATACGCCTACATATGAGTATTAAAGGATTGAGGCATTAGGAAGGTTGAGAACCACTGTCTTAGAATGGTATAGAGAAGATGAGCAACAGTATGTAAATATTTTTTTTTCTTAGAGGGTCCCTTGTTGCTAGATGATGCACATTCTTTATTCGATATAAAGCATGATACTTGTAATTTCAGTTTATACCTTTTTGTTTTTTCTTCAGACCTATGATTTCAGTGGTGTGTGGAATGCTCAGTGAAGAAATCTGACCACTGGCCACTGACAAAGATCAGCAAATGTTCTGTTCTTAGAGTTGTAGGTAGTTCTCTGGGGGCACTCAAGGGAACTGACTTGCCTACCATTAAACAGCAATTACATAATCAGAAGAAGGACTTGGACCCAGCTCTTCCTCACTCCAGAATTTGACTCTCTATCCCCTGTGATTGATTAAAGAGATTTAAAATTATTGTTGTTGATGTTAACAACAACACTAACAGACATACGGTGCCTTAAGGTCTTTCCATCTATTTTCTCAACTGAGCATTATGGCCAATCTGTGAAATTTTTAGTTGGTTTATATATATGGTACCTGGTATAGGGCATGGTAGAGGAAGTCTGGAGCACAACCTGGAGAGGAATGAGAGGCATGACTGGTCTGAGTGCTCACTTAAATGAATCCTCCATTCCAAAGGAAAGGTTACAGGGGCAATTATGCAGGTTTGACTTCCTTTTTTCCAATAAGAAAGAGTGCATGACTTGCCCACAGACTGGATTTGAACTTAGATCTTCTTAATTCCAGGAGTGACACTCTGTCTTGTTCCTGCACCCTGAATATAACACTTTGTATGTAGTTTCCTCTTTTTAATCCTCACAGAAACCTTGTGAGGTAAGTAAGGTACCATCCTATCCCCATGGTACAGTTAAGGGCACACATTGAGTTATGAGATGGATAAAAGGCTCATCTTACCATACATATGGTTGGTGACAGAACTAGGGCTCAAAACTGTCTCCTGATTCTCAATGGGTTGTTTTGTTTGTTTATTCGTTTTAAGTAAACCACAGTTAAGAATAGGCAAGCCTCAATTAGCTAACGTTAAGTCTTTATACCTAGAAAGCCAGGTCACTAATAAACTAAATGCCCCTGAGGCGCTTAAACCAACCACACACACATTTTTAAAATGGTTTGTTTTTCAACTTGTTTTCTTGTGTTACCAAGAGTACTTTTTTTTTCCAAGTAAGTACAGTTCTTGGTTTTTAAGCAGATTAAAAGCAGATAGAGAATGCTTGATGAATAGTGGCAGATGACTATATCATTTTCATATTTGTGCTGAGTTCAATCAACCTTTCTTTATGCCCTAAAGCCCTGACCATCACAAGGATTTACTTATATCTTATTCCTCTCAAAAAGAAAAACGTTATGAGAGTGCAGCATGTCCTTCACTATGCAATAGCTGAGTAAGTATATTCATTGTGGTGGAAAAATAATATTTCTATTCCTTCCCCCCCCCCTTTCTTTTTTCTTCAGATCCAGCTATCAAAAATTGGGCCTCCTTTTATTATCAAGAGCCAGCCAGTCTCCAAGCCAGAGTCTAGAGCATCCCCCAGCACCTCGGTTAGTGGAGGGAGGAACACAGGTGCCAGGACCCTCGCAGATATCAAGGCAAGAGCCCAGCAAGCTCGGGCTCAAAGAGAGGCTGCTGCTGCAGCTGCAGTGGCAGCAGCAGCAAGCATTGTCTCAGGAGCTCTGGGAAGTCCAGGTGAGGGTGGGAAGACCAGGACCCTGGCACATATCAAAGAACAAACAAAAGCCAAGCTTTTTGCAAAGCATCAAGCCCGAGCACACTTACTCCAGACAAATAAAGAAGCCAGGTTGCCACAGCTTAGCTCAAAGGATGGGTCTCCTACTCTGGAAGTTTCAACCACTCCTGATGCAAAGATGGAAGGTTCAACTGGTGTCATTATAGTTAATCCAAATTGCAGGTCTCCTAGCAACAAGTCTGCTCCCCTACGGGAGACTACCACTTTATTGCAGCAGTCACTTAATCCTGCTAAGCTACCAGAAACTGCTACTGACATATCTCTGCACAGTTCTGATGAAAATATACCTATGTCACATTTGTCTGAGAAAGTTATTTCATCTACCTCTTCTGAAACTAGTGGTATGCCCCTTCTTTTTAATAAAAATTCTGTCCCTGTGTCTGTTTGCAACACTGCCATGTCAGGAACAATTAAAGAACTTCCCTTTGCAAGTTCTGTTGATAAATCCTCTCTTTTAATGTCTGTTGACAGTGCAAATACTACAGGCTCTGCTTGTAACTTAAGTATGCTAAAAACCATCCAGGGAGCTGATGCTACATGTGTAGCCATTGTACCAAAATGTATTGATAATGCTCCTGTTCAAACGTCCACAGAGGGTTCAGTCTTACCAAACTCTGTTGATGATAAAAGGTTATCAATAGCAAGCAACAGTGCTAATAATAATTTAATCTCTAGTCAATATACCACTGTGCCATCTCCCTCCATTGGAAATACTTTGCCAAATCATGCCCCTCCCAGCTCTGTCCTGGTTCCCCCCGTGGGAGCCAATGGCAGATTTCCTTCTGATAAGATAGCCATGCCTGGGTGTGATGAGCAGGCCGGCATGTCTACAAGCACCACTGTGAGAGCAGCTCTGAGCTGCAGTGACCGGCTTGCGGTCACAGACTCCTCAGCTAAATGCCCACCCATTGCTATGTTTACTGGAAACATGTTAACAATAAGCTCTTATGACAACTCTACAAAATTAGGTACTGAAAGCTTGGAAAAAAGTACAGGTGTCAGAAGGACAGATCTCTCTGGCAAACCTCAGCACCCACACCCGCCCGGAGGCTATACACCAGCAGCAGTGAACAGGTCGATTCCCTGTAAAGTCATTGTCGATCACAGTGCCACACTGAACTCCAGCCTTTCTCTTACTGTTTCCATTGAGAGTGCAGAAACTGTCCTAGATGTGCAGAACAGGCCATCAAGGACAGAAACAGCCTTGCAGAATATGTCATGCCCTCAAGTGTCTGTCATCAACAGGCCTGAACCAGTGACAGGGGAAAACATGGAGCATGGCTTAGGCTTCATTACTACTCCTACAGCAAAGCAGGATGGCAAACCATCGAATACCACCTGTGCCCATCTCCGAGAATTGCCACTTGCTTCTCCTGATAAAGTAAGTGAAGTGACTACACCTAGTCATGGATTTGCTGAACAGTTACAAGGCCCCACTTCTTTCAAAAGTGAAGCAGACACTACCTGTAGCAATCAGTATAATACGGGTAACCTGATTTGTTGGAACAGTGAAGATGTGATGAGTACAGAACCTCCTGCAGCCAGCCATTCAGCTACTACAAATAAACATAAGGAGTACCTGGAGCAGAATTGCCCAAAGACGATCAAAACAGAACATTCTAGCTATACCCATGTGTCAGAGTTACACCCTAGGAATCTTATGGCAAAAATTGCTCTTCCTGTGAAGTCAGAAACTCCTGAGATTGACAAGTGCTTTAGAATGGACACTGAAGATTTCTCTGTACCAGAAATGCCTACCCAGGCTGAGGTAGCCACCCCAGGTACTCAGCAGACTCCAAGCTCTAAGGCATCTATCTCCAGTTCCGTGGAAGAGACACTGTCATTGGCCACAGAATCAATAAAGAGAGTCCCAGGTGGAGGAAACTCAAGCTGTCGTCTGTCATCTGTAGAGGCCAACAATCCCCTCGTGACACAGTTATTACAAGGCAACCTGCCTTTAGAAAAAGCACTGCCACAGCCCCGATTAGGAGCCAAGCTAGAAATTCATCGGCTTCCCTTGCCTCTGCAGACTCCCTCAGTGTGCAAAACAGCATCTGAGAGGAATATTGTCGAAACTCCTGCTAGCTCTCCAAATCCAGATGGTAAAGGCTACTTGGCAGGGACTCTAGTGCCGCTACAAATTAGAAAGCGAGAAAACCACCCAAAAAAGAGAATGGCCAGGACTGTGGGGGAACATGCTCAAGTGAAATGTGAGCCAGGAAAGCTGCTGATGGACACAGATGTTAAAGTGGCACCATGTGTCCTCAACTCCAACATGAATCAACTGGGGCACAGCCAGCCTTTTAAGCAAGAGTGGATGAGCAAACACACAGCCCAGAGCAGAATTGCTCACAGCCCTGAGATGAAGCAGCAGAAGAGGCTGCTCCCTTCTTGTAGCTTCCAGCAGAACTTGTTCCATGTTGACAAGAATGGCAGCTTTCACCCAGATGCCAGTACCTCACACCGGCAGCAGTTTTACCAAATGCCTATGACTGCACGGAGCCCCATCCCTTCAGCTGCTCTATTGCAAGCCTCTTCCAAGGCCGCAGCTGGCTGCCATGCATTTGCCTTCAACAGGCACCTGGAGCAGAAGGGCTTGGCAGAGGTTGGAATTCCAACAACCTCTCACCAGTTAAGGTTGGCCGGTGTGTTATCACCCAGTATTTCCATTAAGGAAGGTGATGACATAGGCAGCACTGCACACGCCATCCAGAATAAATCCTTGGTGCATCCCCCCCCACCACCACCCCTTCCTCCACCCCCCCCACCACCTCCCATACCACCTTCCCTTCCTACTGCAGATGTCCCACCTGATCAAAAACAACCACCAGTTACTATGGAAACCACTAAAAGACTTAGTTGGCCACAACCAGCCGGCATATGTAGCAATATAAAATCTGAACCTCTTTCCTTTGAGGAAGGTCTGAGCAGCTGTGAACTGAGTATGAAGCAAGTGTCTTATGACCAGAATGAAGTGAAAGAGCAGCTAAAAGCCTTTGGGCTAAAAAATGCAGATTTCTCTTCCTATATCCTCTCTGAGCCACAAAAGCCTTTTACCCAATTAGCTGCTCAGAAAATGCAGGTGCAGCCACAGCCACCACAGCAGCTCTGTGGAAATTACCCAGCTATACACTTTGGTAGCACAAGCTTCAAAAGGGCAGCTTCTGCAATTGAAAAGTCCATTGGAATTTTGGGAAGTGTTTCTAGCACTACTACAGGCCTCTCTACCCAGAATGCTCAGATTCCAGTTCAAAACTTTGCTGACAACAGCAATGCAGATGAACTAGAGTTGAAATGTTCCTGCAGGCTAAAAGCCATGATTGTGTGCAAGGGCTGTGGGGCCTTCTGCCATGATGACTGCATAGGCCCTTCCAAACTCTGTGTCGCTTGCCTGGTTGTCCGATAGGAGCCAAGTCCAAGGTGCAGTATCCCATTTCCCTGTGGAGGAGCCAAACATCAGAAACAGAAATAATGTCATTTCCAATGCTTTCTATCATTCTAATTTATTTTATTTTAGGGGAGATTATATTCTTCACAGTTGAATTCTTTTCCTCCCTTCCCCGCCCCCTTTGCCTTATTACATCTCTTAAAAAGGATACATCACATCAGAAGTGTCTCAGTGGCATGTTGTATGTGGGTTTTAGTTTTGTTTTGTTTCCAATAAGCTTGGTTGCTGTGATAAAAGAGGGTATTAAGAAGTGTCATTCCCAGCTTTGGAAATAATCTGCCAACATGAACACATTGTACCGTGTTTGTTTTCCTAGGTAATTGATCTGAAATGCCCTGAGATAAATAGTTAGGACATGTTAATTTGATTTCTTTCAACAGAAAATGAAGTCAGGAGAGGGAGATAGTTATTTTAAATGGTTTAGAATTTTACCCTAAATTAACAGTTGCAAGAGTTACCTGACCTACTGATTCTTACCTGAACCTGCTTTTACCATGGATTACGCCCAGTACTAACAGGGGAGGGTTCAGACTTAAAAGGTGTGACTGGGGAGTTATTTGCTTGCTGAGTCTCACAAGGTATTAATAGAAGTAAGAGTTTAATGAAAACAACAGTTCTTATTGATTTCCCCATTTAGCTCTCCCAAACACTGTTAACATAGTACAATAACTTGACCTGTTAAGAGATTTGCACAGGTCTTTCCATCTGGGGAAGATAGTATACATCCTCAATCCTAAGTGGTTCTCACAGAGGCAATAATGTGACCTTGGCCCCACCAATTTAAGCCCAGGTTAACCAACTTGGCCCCAATAAATACTATATGCTGTTCTTCATAGCTCCATGCATGGCCCTTGAAGGCGGGGGGAAAAAATCCCTCCAATTAAAGTATTTCAGATATGGGCAAATAAATGGATAAAAATGGCAAATACTTTCCATTTTATTCAGTATAATACATTCATTAGCTATTACAATGTGAAGGGAAAGGTGATAGTGGCCCTTCATCAATAACACTTCTGAATTCTGGCTTCTCCACTTGGGCCAGGCACTATCTTTTAAGGTGACCTTGATGATGGAAGTGAATGTCAGACTAGAGGGCTAATTTAGTAGAAAACACTTTTAAAAATGTTTCTCATGTTTTACTCTCTATATAAATATATTTGACTCTGAATTTGTAATCCTTATTTTAAAAATTACTTCTAGATAATGCATGCTTAAATTTTTTTTTCTTAATTTAATTCCAGACATTGTTAGTGTCAGGGGAGTGGGAGTGCTTTTTTGAAAAAGGGATACTGTATCTTTGAAAAATGACCTTCAGTATTTAACCAGTACAATATGCATGTTGAGGACTCTAGCTACTTTCCAAAAGCTTTCTCTACCATCACATCTGAAAACAGTTGTAATTTGGGGCTCTAGTCATGAAAGCACGTATAAAAGCACATGCAAATTGTAGGAAGAAAAATTTAATGTACCCTTTTTACTCCAAATTAGCAAAAAATTTGGAGTAAACTCATCCACTGATGTGGCTGTGACCACTAAAATAAACACAAAAGCATAGGAGAAATGGTAGGACCACTTGGCTGTGTACATGTGGTATTATCTTAATAATGTAAATGCTATGCCATTCCCCTAGAGTTTATCTTAAAAGTGGACTAAAATGAGCAGCTTGAGATTCCGAAATGTTTTTCCCTCCTATTTATTGTTATGATATTGCCAAATTCCTTTTATTAAGTGATACAAGTCAGTTTTAATTAACAAAAATTGCTAATATGGAAAGATACTTTCTCTCTACAAATGCCTCCTTTTGTTAAGTGATTCAGCATTTCAATACTTTTGCTACTCTCTTTCCCATAAAACTGACCATTGAAGAAGTTAGGAATGCACTTAATCCATTCCAAAGGAAGCAGGATAGACTTCAGAAGATGCATTAAGCCTCTCTTGTGTGCCAAGCTTCAGTTGGTGTCTTTTGCTTTGTATCACATCGTATTGTATTTAATTTTTGCAAGGGTCAGAGCGTAGAACTTCGTTTCGTTTCCCAGGTGAGCAGAATGACAACAAGATTATGCCAGTTATCTTAGTGTGAACACTCCCTAGGAAACAGGAGTGCACATCTCCTAGTTCCAAACTCTGGCTACTATGTGGGTATGAGGCTCTGATTACACCAGCAGATTGAAAAATATTGTAGCAGTGACTGATATGCAGTGTTGAGAGAAATTCCAACAGAACATTTGCACTTTGTATGTGAGATATGAATGCAACTGATGTGATACTAAACTCATTCTTATCAGCTCAGTCATTTTTGTATATTGCTTGCAAGCGGCTTTTGGGGGATAAAGAAAAGTGTCCTTCTGTCTTTTTGATTTTTCATTGACTAGGTTTTAAGAATCTATTGATGGTTGTGTATTTAGTCATTCTGTAGCCTAAATCGGAGCGCAATCAAGTTCAAAGCTAACTTTTGCTGGTTTTTGCCTGTTCTTGCCCATTCTGGTTTTGCTCCAATTTAGTTTCCTAGCGTAGTGCTTATGCAGTTTGGTGTCACTGAGCAGCTGTGTTCACACACTAAAAATAGTGAGATTAAAAAAGTAATAAGCAACATGAGGGGTCAGATATTCTGCAGGTATCTATTGAGTGCATATAGAAAAGCCAACATATGCACATTAGGCCAGTAGGGTTTCTCTCTGCCGATTTGCACCAGCTGCCACCTCTGAGTACAGATGGGGCGGTTGGCCCATTTCCTTCTTGGTTTATGTTAATATGAAGGCTTTGGCATGTGCCCTGGCATACCTGTAGACTATTGCACCCTAAAGTATCCCCATCAGGAAGAAAAATATTTGCACACTTGCCTTTTGTTTGTTTGTTTTGTTTTCCTTTCTTAAAAAAAAAATTCCTAAGTAGCACTTTTGGAGCAGGGGAAGGAAGAAAAATTGCTTCCCCTACCTCACCTCCTTCATGATATGCATATACCTTGAGGTGTATAATGACAGTAAGGTACCAAGGAGCATACTAAGAAGTGTGTCCTACTACAAAATTCATTTCTAATATGAAGATTCTTTTCTTCCCCAGATTGAGAAAAATAAAAAGTTTGGCAAACTGAGCACCCTATTTATATATTGTTTACTTGCTGAGATGTAGTCCATGGAAAGTGTAGGTTAACTTGAAGAAAATAGACTGCTGAGGTTGGACCTCTTTACTCAGCAGAATCCCTGTGGTAGCCTGTGTTTTAGGGGTGAGCTATGTAGAACATCTAGTTGATTTCTGGACCCTAGAGTCCCTTGCTCAGTTTAACATAAAAGCAGAGTAAACTGGTGCATATGGTGCTTTCCAATGCCATCAGGGGTAAAAGTACTCTATGCTGCAGCCTCATTTCCTTTGACAAACACATGCACAATTTCAAAGTTCTTGTAGCCTCTGGTTTAATAGTTCCTACAAGGTATGGTAAAGTACCAAGATAAACACTTGAATGCTGGCCAAGCTCAGAAGCTCCATCTCCACAAGATTCAGGCCCATGACCATCTCATTTCCCAGGTGTGAACTGCCCTATTAAAACTGCAGGACATATGTAGACATTCTGTGACAGTAGCAAAGTCGTCCAGTCGTCATCCATATGTTTTCAGAGAGTGATGTGAATAGTCCTAGAGACAGTACTTAGCTGTCATGGGCCTACGTAGCTAAAATGTTTCCTGAATTTAAAATTCCGTCTTCAGCCCTCATGTGTTGTCACTGTCAAACCAACAGAAAACATTTTTTAGTCTAATTTAAAGGAGCTGCTTTTTTTATAGCACATACTATTTCTCTTTGTACTATATTTGATAGTTACAGAATAATTTAGTCTGTAGAATAACTTTGTTGTATTTGTACTGTAAATGAATGTTACAAAGAAAGTGCTTTACTTGGTTGCCATAATTCTCTTGTACTGCTGTAAGATATTCTTCCACACTCTCAACTCCCACCATTCCTTACTTCACAGAAACCTAATCTGATTCACATTTTCAGTACAGGGTTTTTTGTGTGTGTACGTATGTGTGTGTGTGTGCGTGCGTGCACGCATGTGGTTTTCTTTTTGTTGTTGTCAGTATTCTGAATGTTTACATCTGTTTGACATTAGCCATTTAATGCCTTTTTAAAAAGGCGGTATTACTCCTACAGTATAACAGCAAAATGTGAAATCAACCCAAACATAACATGCATGATAAATACAGACTCGGGGTGAATGCCCTTGTACCATACATAGACATTTTATATCAGCATACAGAAAAGTAAAACCCTCCTTCAGTCCTCTACCAAAGAAAATACCATTCCCACAGGAAAAAAAAACAAAACTCAGAAATGGTTTGCAAAATCCTCAGAAGGGGGAGCAGTTGATTTCAATGAGACTGCTACAATTTAATACTGTGTTATGCTTGCTTTGATAACCTGACTAAATGTGACTGCCTGCAAGAAGCATTTTAACACTTTTTTTAGACAGTATTTTGTTTAAAATTCAGGGATCATGCGTTCTTTAATGGTGCTGTTTGTTTTTTTTTTCTACAAAAAAAAGTGTTGCCTACAAAAGTGACTGCTCACAATACCATAAGTTAAATGAAGTGTTTGTCTTTTTCATGTTTCTCTGTTTCCTTCTCCCTAAATAACAATTTGGGCTTCGATATTAAAATATTCTGAAGAAAATAAAGAAGTTAAATACAATTACTTGTCAGTTTTTTTATCTTTTGTTATTTCTGTGTGTAGTTTGTTGATGCACACCACATCATGTGCTATTATTACATTGGAAATTCGATTCAGTGAAGAAATTGGGGAGGACACTTAGGCTGTTTTTGAAAATGACTGACCATGAATTACAGGGTTGATGGAGATGGAATACTATAGCTTAGGACTGATTACAAATATGCAAACAAACCCAGAAACTTTTGAATTTTTATCTGTGTATGGAAACAGCCTTTTATGAATATGTTGTCCTTTATTCTGAATGCTTAGTATTCAGATTAGTAATTTTTTGTTATTAAAAACATTCGTGCTTTATATATAATTTACACTTTGAAAACTCATGTGATAGAAAAATTCCCCCAAAGTTGCTCCATTTTAAAACTTATCTGACATTTAAAAAAATAAAGCAAAAACATTTATATGCAGAGTAACAAAAAGTTTTACTTTAGTTTTAAGGCTTTAGGGCCACCTGAAGATTTGTTATTGATACCTATAAAAGACTGTCTATGCATGTCTTTGAGTAATATATGTTAGGTGGTAGTCAAAGCAATTACAACACCCTTTCTATTAAAAGGAATCTAAATTTAACTATACAGTAGTTTTATAATTTAGAAATGTAGTTTTCTAAGGCTACCAGTTAATGATTGAATATGTTTGTTTACAATAAAATCTGGGTACTGTTTTTCTGTGTTTCCCTCTCCCTCCTACAAGTCATATTCAAATAAGGTGGTGAGTCATCGGAGTATTTGTGATATGTTCTATAGATTTCAACTGGCATTTTTGTTTGTACCCCCAACAGATAATGAATGTCTTTCCTGAGATTAATTAAATGCAGTAAGAAAACTGCGATATCATTGTATCTGGAGCTGTAAGTGATGTTAGAGTCAGTTATCATAATTAAACCTCTCATTTTTACAAGTAAGAAAAAGGAAACTCAGACGGGTGGAGCCATTGTCAAAGATCAAACAGTCTGCTAGTAGCCATGCGTAAGATTTCAGTGTGGGTTGTTTGAATCTAAATCAAGTGGTATTTTTTAAAAATCATTGTATTGCTACTTATAGGGATGACTAATACCTACCTACTGGGGGTGTTGTGACAATTCAATGAGTTAATAATTTTAAAGAACTTAGTACAGTGCCTGGCCTACAGTGAGCACCATCATTTCTCTGGGGCCTCAGGTGTAAAATGAAGACATTTGGATTAGATGATCCTTAAGTTCCCTTCTAACATTAAATGTATGTTGTAAGGGAATTCCTTTACTTGAACCTGACTTGAGATTGTCAAAACTAGCATTCAGGTGTCCCGCTTGTCTTTTTGATTATGATACTTTCTGAAGAAGTTTTGTGTGTCTCCCTCCACCCCCACCACCACCCCCAGCCCCAAAGAGTCCTCTTCAAAGGTCTTTAAGGTTCTAATGTAAAGTTTAGTTTCTGTAATACACAAGGTGGCTTTAATACCTCAAAGTCCAGAGAGCCCTTAGTTTTGATAATGAGAAAGGAACAGGACTAATATGAACAATTAAAATCCATAGATAGATAATCTTTTAATTTAGATTGTAGTAAAGCACGTAACTAGCAGCAACAGTATAAATCACTGGTGAGGAAGAAGGCTGAGACTAATTACTAGATTCCTTATTTGGGGAAACACTAGTCTGAATTGTTATTGCTTTTTCTTTAAAGTAAATATTTGATTTTGAATCCTTGTATTTTTTTCAGTGTCTAATTTGTCTAAGAAGGAATCAACAGTCTGTTTTAAAAAGATTTGAACTTAGCACATTGTTTTGTGCAAATGAATGTTGCTAAAGTAGTTACACTTCTAATAGCTAATAATTATGGTAACATTCACCTGCAAATTTTCCATGGGGCCTCCATGCAGTGTCTTGGTGTTTTACCAGATCTCTTGACATTGCGTGGACGCCAGGTGGAGTATGTGGATTATCCATTGCTTCCCTCTGGCTTTCCCTGCATGATCGTCCCCCATCCTGTACAGGTCATATATCACTCCAATGATACACCACTTTTCCAGAGCAATTCTACATTGGTTAAACATTTTAACCTACTTATATTTACCATGCTGTTCTCCACTGCTTTGTGGAGATTTGATTCTTCAAATCTTAGAGTATTTCCTGATTTGTAGCTGTAAAGAACCACTGGAAGAATATTAGTGCTAAAAAAAAAAAAAGATGGGCCCTTATTTCATGAAGAAGCCTGAGCTCATTAAAAAAGCATTGTGTAGTTTCCCAAAGGCACTTCAGCCCACTTTCATCTTCCAATTCTGAGTCTAATTTTGGGAATAGTTTGTTACATATTTAGTTTATCTGTCCAAGAGACAGGTACTGATGGATCACTTTGTGGGTTGCTCACCCAACAACATGATACAGTCTAAATTATAAACCTTAGTCCACGTGGTTATTCCTGTGTGGATAGTTAGGACAAATGCTTTTGTGTTATTATAGGCCACATTTGGAATATTCTGCATTGTTCCAGGACTTGATGAAATCACTACAATGTTACGTGCAAACAGGAATATATGGAAAATTTTTCATCTTTAGAGAATCTTCTACTTGAATTATACTCTGGACATCCTCTATGACAGTGGTAATTGCTTTAGGTGAGCAAAAATTCTCTGTTTTATACCTTGTTTTATATTAAAATTCAGATGTTATCAAGCAAAATTATCATTGCATTGCAGGGAATAATAATTTTATAGGTTTGGAAAATACCTTTTGGAAGTGACATTTTATTATACTAATTAAATGTTCTTTTATATTTTTGCAACAAAACCCAGAGCAGCATCTTACATTTTTTATACATTTCAGTCTTCTGGGATATTGTAAAAAATGAAGTAAGCTGTAGAATATGATCTGCACAAGCCTACCTGTACTTTTCATGCCTTCATCAAACATGCCATCTGTTTCTGTAGTTTTTTTCCCCCATAAAAACTGTGTAGAGGTTATCAGGAGTCAGTAGCTTTTGATATTTTCTGTTTTCTTCAGTGCCATTTCTATTTCTTGATAGAATACATCAGGAATGTTAGAGTTCACATGTAGTGAATCCACTGTCATTGACAGAAAAGAATTTGGGACAGAAATCTTCACAGATCATTTCCATCATATAGTCCATATGCCTAGTCCTTATCTATATTATATATGTGTATTGTTCATATATACATATGTATACTTACATATACTGTCCTTTCATTTCCATCCTAAAAATGCCTTAAAGCGCAGTTAATTTTCTCCCCAAGCTTTCTGTAAAAATGGGGGTTTTTTCCCACTTATTGCTACATGGCATAGAGTTTTTCACAAATCTGTTCCGTAAGATTTTATGGTAGATGTGTTTACTAATCTAGTGTTGATTTTGACTGTCACATCTCTTCATATGAAAATGAAGTCTTTGCTGACTAAGGCAGTTTCTAGGCTCTTGGTTTCCTGGTGGCAATTGATTTAAGTTAGTTAAACTTTAAGAAGTAACCAAAGTTTATGTCAATATCTGTTTTTTAATTTGTTTCCCATTTTTCAGCTTCAATAGGTTAATTTAAGATGATAGATTTAAGTTGCCTCAATTGCATATCATATCTTCTCATTTGTATTCTAATATGCTGTGGATTTTTATTTTTATTCTAATATATCAATAGTCTGAAGGTACATAAACAGCAGGTACAGACTTTCAACATTTTTATTTCAAAATCATGTTTTTTGTGGGGGTTTTTAACATATGTTGCACCATCTTCCCCTTTACCCTACCTTTGTGTTAAAGCCACTGGGTATTAAACATTTTAATTTGAAAGGTCACATAAAATTCTTTGTAAAATTTCTGTAAGTACTCTGCAACAGATGTTGGCACATAAGCTGCAATTATCATAGTGATGTTATTTTTGCAAATGAGCATCATGAACACTGCAATACATGTTGACTAGCTATGCCCTGATGATGTTTCCCATTGCCTTTGAATGTACAGTAATTTTAATTCCGAACATTTATATTTTCCTCACCAGGGGAACTCATGAAGCATCTTTCCATCTAGCAACTTCCTTTTAGTTTTATTTATAGCAAAACTATCAATATTGATATGATGTGTTTTTTTCAGTCGTAAATCCAGTCAGTGGACAGAGATCTCCCATTTAGAATAGTGACAGTAGATAAGTTAGTGTTTATAAACAATCTACAAACTTATTTTTAGCACCATCTATTTTTTTAACCACTTTGTCACCTTCACCAAAGAAGCAGAAAGGGGGTTATACAGGACTGAGGACCATTTTGTATTTGTTTAATGGGTTGCCATGGCCAAAGAAATTGACCAGCCTTATTGGTTGCCCTACTAGTAAGCCCCTTTATACGTTAGTAGGCTGGGCCACAGGAAGCAGGCATGATGTGTTACCAGGATTCTTCTCAAATATATTCCAGCGTGGTAAAATCAGACATTTTTCTCTGTTGTCATAGGCTTTGAGAACCTAGACCACTCCTCTGCCACATTCCCATCTTAGAATAAGATTCCTGTAGATGAATTATGTAGAAAAAAGAATGGTAATAGAGGTCTGTGATAAATGAAAGCAATATCTGGGAATATAAATAATAATAAATTTCAAGGAGGAATTTAAATATTACATCTAGTTAATTAAAATATTAAATTCAAGGGGAATTTAAATGGTGGCCAGTTGGAAGTGAAATAACATGTATGACACAGGATTAGAGAAGCAAGAATGCAGACACCTTGAGGGCAAGGAATTTCAATTTTTGTAAAATTGAAGGATGAAGTTGAGAGTTTTCCTAGGTTTGAGAGTAGAATTAGATCCTGTCAAAAAAAAAAAAAGTATCCCATATAGTTTAGAACAGTTACTAAGATCTAAAGGACCAGGGAAGAATGTCTGATGTCTGGTGACTTCTTTGATGAAAGGTCCTAAGATTACCTGTCAGGAAAAATTGGGAGGAATGCTGTCTTCCCAGAACATGTATCTGGGATGTTATAGAGACTCTCCAAGGCTTGTTGAACCCGGTGAACACCAGCCACTTCTGGAGATTTATATCGGGCCAAAGGTTAAACTTGGAAACTCTTGGGATTGTAAAGTCCTGAACTGAAAATAAGAAATGAGGGACGCAAGTGATATTTCATTACTACTACCGAAGATAATGTGTATGCTATAATAAAGAAAAAGAGAAATTATTTGGGAAAATGAACAGCCAGTTAAAAAGACTGTGGGAATATACAACTTAGATTTCTCAATCAGGACCTAAAATATAAGAATGATGGGCTTTTGACCATAGATGGAGTACATCAAATAAAGACTAAGGGGACTTGGGGATTTTATTAAAGGAACTTTAAACTGAAAATTGTATAGACAAAGATAATATTTTCTGTGTATAATTGCTAAAATTGACACATTAATTAGTCAGTGTGACTTAAGAAGAATAACAGTGAATGTGTCTATGAATTCCCAGGAGATAATGTATAGGAAGGGAGCTAATAAGATTCTTTGATTCCAGTATGTACTCATGAATTCACTTATGTATAGGTAGAATAGTAGAGTGAACTAGAGATCATAATACAAGGAAATAGATGCAATTTCATTGGTATGGGATGAGATGAGAGGTGATTTAGGACCTGGGGCCACCTTAGGTGGAAGGGGGCTTTGCAAATATATCCCCTAGATGCTGTTGTAGCGCATGGCTGTCTCTTTCCTCTTCACTCTTGTCTATCGTAACCAGAAAAAGGTGGTGTTGAAAAATTTCACACAATGTTAGCCTCCATCTTTCAGTGAGCCATAGGACATTGGGTTCTAGCTCATCTATTTTGTGTAATACAAAGAAAAACCTCTTCAGAGCTATCCTTCCATTCAGCATACTCAGCAAACCTCTAGAGAATGATCTCTAAATGAATTAAACTTAATTTTAAAAAAATCATTGCACAATGAAAGATCTGTGTAAAGGGAATAGAAATATCTAGGGGAAAAATCTTTGGGCAGCTGAAGGGGAGGGAAAAGAGGACATCTTCAGCTACTTCACAGCTGAGGGAAAAATAAGTACTATTATACCTGCTCCATTCTGGTTGCCAGTGCCCTAAGTACCTACCTAGCATCTGGTCTCCTAGAACAACCTCTGCTCTGCCCATCGTTAGGGTCTTCCAAACTTTGCACAGCAGCAATATATCATTCTCCCATCCCAAATTCCCCATGGCTGGGGTCTTCACATTCTCTCCCCCAGGGAGCTCTCATTATTCCCTAAAAACTTACAGGAAGGATTACATATGTTAAAAAGATATCCTTATTTAAGGAAATATGTGAACTAGGTGGGGAAATGGAGTAGAGATCACTTGGATGAGGATCACTAGAGAAAAGTAACAGTCAATGTGCTGAGAGATCTTGACTGGATGGCGAGTTCCAGAGGCAGATCATAAAATCGGTACGGAAGCAAGATGCAGCCGAGGTGGAGACTTCAGAAGAAGCTCCCTTTTGGCTAAAAACAGCTGCTGAGATATTCTTGACCTCGATAATTTGATCCTTCAGACAGCAAAAGACTGGCTAGAGGGGGACTTCTACTCTGCATCTGATTTTGACCAATAAGAAAGAATTCAATGTAGATGTAGATGTGATAGGAGCCTCCCAAGGTCATACCACATATTCTGCTTCCTGGAAGATAAAAAGAAGAAGGCAGAGTCTTACGAACACCATAGCCAGGGTTAGGGAACCTCTGTCCTTGGGGCCACATGTGGTCATCTAGGCCCTCAAGTGTGGCCCTTTGACTGAATCCAAGTCCAAAGTTCCCCACCCCTGCCTGGACCATGAAATGAAGTTTGATAGTCAATAAATAATATGCTCAGCGAGACCTTATATTCCCTACGCCCTTCGGCTCAGCATTGGCAGATTTCCAAGACTTAGAGAAGGAATATAAAAGAACACATAGCCTAAATTTTTTCAGCAAAGATTAGCTCAAGAGGCATAGGACACCCAAGAGTATAGTTATGTACAAATGATTCTGAATATAGAAAAAATATAGAAAATTTTAAAGAAGCTAGTGTAGCTATGCAAAACTTAGTGAACAGCTCATCTTTTCAATGATGAAGGCCAAGGCAGAACTAAGGTCTGACAGAGTGGAATAGTGTAGCCCAATAAGCTTAGCAAAAAAACTAAAGCCTAGAATGAAGTGACAGTAAAAATAGAATTTTAGATATATTGGGAGTAAGATGAAGATTTGAAAATGGTAATAATGGATTGCAAAGATATGTGGGAACCAAAAATGCTAGTATAGTGCCTTAAGGGAGGCAATAATAGCCTTGCTGTATATTTTTGTGTTCACTTCTGAACGCAGAGGTGTAACGATACTGGGATT
>CM053580.1:392765517-392781564 GCA_028627135.1 Pseudochirops cupreus | reverse complement strand
TGACCACATGTGCCAACTTCATCACTACTGGGTTGGCTTTGACTTTCTGGTTTTGGGACTCAGTTTTCTGGTATTTAAATGAATGCACTATCTATATTTCTTATGTAGAGAGCCTGTTCCATTTTGTGATTAATAACTATATCAGCATATTTATAGTTACTGTAGGCATTGTGAATACTGCATTGCTGATACAAGAGGGTAGGAAGGAAAGACATAGTGGGCATAAAAATAAGAAATTGTTGGAAGAACTAGAAGTATTTGACCTAAGGAATAGAAAGTTTTGTTAGGGGTGTGATTTTTATCTTCAAACATAGAATTGTGAAAATTAAGATTAGACTTTTTTTTTTACTTGTCCCCAGAACTAATATCAGGGATTAAAAGTTTCAATAAGGTGAACTTAAGTTCAATTTTTTAAAAAAAGTTTCCAATACTTAGAGCTGTTTGAAGGTTGAATGAGCCACCTGAGGAAGGTTGTAATTGTTGAATTGTCTTTCAGTCCTGTCCAACTCTTCATGACCCCATTGGGGTTTTCTTAGCAAAGACACTGAAGTGGTTTGTCATTTCCTTCTCCAGCTCATTTTACAGATGAGGAAACTGAGGCTAACAGCGTCTTGGCCAGGGTCAGACAGCTAATAAGTGGTTGAAGCCAGAATGGACCTCATAAAGACGGAGTCTTACTGACCTAAGGCCCTGTACTCTAGCTAGGCGCTGTTCCACCTAGCTACGCCATTAAGCATTAAATTCTTTCTTCTTGGAGGTCTCCAAGTGGAGATTAGATGACCTCATCTTTCAGATGTTGTAGACAAGGTTTATACTGCGGGTCTAGGTTAGATTAGATAACACCTGAAGTCACTTCCAGTGCAAACATTATAATTTTATATATCTCAATTTTGAGTCATTATTGAAATCACAAATCCAGTGTGTTCAGTGGTTCCTTAGAGTGCTACTTTCAAGGATCATAGTAGCAGATTTAAAACTAGAGGGATATTAGGTTGAGCCCAAAGCCTGAATTTTACAGATGACATAATGGGGGCGGGGGGTGGTCCAGATAGGTGATGAGGTGACGTGCTCTATGTCATATCTAGTAAGTGTGAGGTAGGATTAGCACCCTATTCTCGATTCAAAATCACTAAAAGAAAGGATAGAATGAAAATTTTAAAAAATATTTCCTTAATTTGTTTGACCTAGAAAAAGATAAATCTCGACAGTCTAAAACACAGAAGACCTAGATCAGGGTCTTTAGCACAATGCGCATCTTTTATGTAGGTTTTATGGAAAAATCTAATATAGAAACTTGAGATTTTTTTTCCCTCCAGTGCAGCAGTAGTAGCATTAAAGGAAATGGGTTTTTAGAAAGCTTCAGTTTTTACTGTAAAGGGCTGGGGACAGAGGTCCAGTTAGACCTTAAAAATGTTTGTAGCTTGATTGATCGACTATTAGTTTTTCCTATAAGGTTTGAAAACAACATTTGTTCATTACCAAACACATGAAACCTGGAAAGGAAACACTGGTCAATGTGTGTGTTACTTTCAAATTGAGGAGGAAGAGGAGGATAACAGCTAACATTTATATGGCAGGTTTGCAAGCACTTTACATATATTGCCCCATTTGATCCTGACAATAACCCTTTAAATCAGGTGTTATTAGCCCTGTTTTATAAATGAGAATGTTCAGGCTAAGAAGGCTTAAGCTATTAAGAGCTACTAAAAGTCTGAGGAAGAATTTGAATTCAGATCTTCCTAACTCCAGTGAATCATAGCTCTAACCATTATACCCTCTAGTTGCCATCAAATGAGTCAGGATAATCCATTCCTTTTAGCTAACGGGCAGTTGTGAAGGGCAGCTAAGTGGCACAGTGGATAAAGTTCTAGGCCTCATCTTCATGAGTTCAAATCTGGTCTCAGAAACTTACTAGCTGTGTGACCTTGGGCAAGTCATTTAACTCTGCCTCAGTTTCCTCATCTGTAAAATGAACTCGAAAAGGGAATGGCAAAATGCTCCAGTATCTTTGCAAAGAAAATCCCAAATGGAGGTTATGAAGAGTTGGACATGGTGTAATGACTGAACAACAACATTTGTGAAGAAAATGTTTTCTCTACTGTATGGTTTCCCTAAGAAAAACTGTCAATATCACCAGAAAAAGCTTAGTTTAGCTTTTCAAAAAAAACAAAACACTAAACCCCTTCATCTTCTACAGTAAACCTCAGGTAGAATTTTCCTCTGTCATTAATTTATTGACTTCCCCTGGCTTCATTGGCTCTGAACACTAATCACATCACTTTTGCCTCAGAAGTTAGTTCAGAAACTATTTTATAACTTTAAGAGCGTAAAGTACATACAGGTGGCTTAAGTGGAGAAGGCTCAGGTGACTGGGCAGAGAGGATTAGGTAGCCCAGTGGAAAGGGTGTGGGGATAGAAGATGGAATTGGATTGACCTGAGCACAAATGCTGCCTCAGATATGTGACTAGTTTTGTGACCCTAAACAAGTCACTTCACTACTGTCTGCCTTAGCTTCTTGAATTGTAAAATGGGACTAGTAATAGTGCCTACCTTCCAGGATTACTATGAAGATGAAATGAGATGTTTGTTAAATGCTTTGCAAACCTTATGGCGCTAAATACTAATTGTTGTTGTTGTTTTTAATTGGAATATTGAAAGAAGCCAGGAATATATAGAAGCAGAAGTGAAGATAGAGAGTATTGCAGAGATGGAGACAATCTGTGCAAAGCCACAGAGATAAAAATGAAATGTTATATTTGAGGAGCAGTACAGAGGCAGGTATAGTTATGTACAACCTAGTTAGATTGTAGAGAATGTGAAATAAAGGCTGGAAAAGTAGGAAGAGGCCAGGTAGTGAAGAAACTTCAGTACTAGAGGACCTTCTTTGATTCTGGAGGTAATAGGGAGCCACCGAAATTTATTGAGCATGGGGAGGTGACACAGTCAGACTTACTCTTTCAGAAATTCATGATGACATCTGTTCAGAGGGTAGGCTGGAAGGGAGAGAGATATGAGGTAAGGAGGCCAATTAGAACACTACTATAATAACCCACATGGATGGTGACAAGAGTCTTAACAAGAGTGATGCCAGTGTGAGTGGAGAGGACATAGAAAAGAGATGTTGTGAGGGTAGAAACAACAAGATCTGGTGATTAATTGGATTTGTGGGAAGAGTTGGGAATGATCCTGAGATTCTGACCCTATATGACTGGGAGGATGTTGATGTACTCAACTGTAATAAGAAAATTGGGAAGAGTAGAAGGTTTGGGGGAAGAGAATGAATTCTCTTTGGGGAAGATTGAGTTTGAAATGCTTCCAGGAAACCCAATTAAAATTGTCCAAGAGACTTCATAATAACCTGGAGAGACCTTATATAAACTGATGCTGAGGGAGAAAAGCAGAACCAGGAGAAATCTGTACACAATCACAGACACAATGTATGTGTGACGACTAACTTCAATAGACTGGGCTCCTTTCAGCAACTTAAGGTTATAAGACAACTCCAAAAAACTCATGATCGAAAGAGATATCCACATCCAGAGAAAGAGATGCTGAGTCTGAATGCAGATTGAAACAAACCACTTGTTCTGTTTCTTTTCCTTGTTCTGTTTTGTTTACTCTTTCCCACTGGTCACTCCATCAGTTATAATCCTTCTTTACAACCTGACTAATGATTAATGTGAAGATATTTGTAGATCCTATATTTGAGTGCATGACGCCATGACCGGGAGGGAGAAGGTAAGGTAGGGGGAGAAAATTTGAAACTCAAGGGAATGTGGAACTGAATGTTGTAAACTAAAAGTAAATAAACAAGTCAATTAAAAAAAAAAAGTTGTCCAAGAGGTAGTTTGAGATATGAGATTGGGTCCAAAAGAGAAAGTGAGGTAGGATTTGAACTGTTCTGACTCCAAGTCAAATGCTCTAGTCATTATAGGCTCAGTCCTTGGATAACCTGAATATTTCTCTTTTAAAATATTTTTTAAATTAATAACTGATTTATTTACTTACTTTTAGTTTACAACATTGAGTTCCACAATCCCTTGAGTTTCAAATTTTCTCCTCCTCTCTCTGCGCCCCGCCATGGCAGCATGCAATCAAATATAGGATCTACAAATACCTTCACATTAAACGTTAGTCAGGTTATAAAGAAGGATTATAACCAATGGAATGAACAATGAGAAAGAGGAAACAAAACAAAACAAGAAAAAGAAAGAGAGCAAGTAGTTTGTTTCAATCTGCATTCAGACTCTTGTAACTCTTTCTCTGGATGTGGATATGTCTTTCCATCATGAGTCTTTTGGAGTTGTCGCCTAACTTTACATTACTGAGAGAAGCCCAGTCTATCAAAGTTAGTTGTTACACATACGTTGTGTCTGTGACTGTGTACAAATTTCTCCTGGTTGTGCTCTTCTCACTCAACATCAGTTTATATAAGTCTCTCCAGGTTATTATGAAGTTTGTCTCCTCCTCATTTCTTATAGCATGATACTATCCCATTACATTCATATACCACAGCTTGTTAAGCCATTCCCCTATTGATGGGTATCCCCTTGATTTCCAATTCTTTGCCACCACAAAAAGAGCTGCTATAAATATTTTTGTACATATGGGTGCTCCTCCCACTTCTGTGATCTCTTTGGGATATAACCCTAGAAGTGATATTGCTGGGTCAAAGGGTATGCACTTATTTATAGCCCTTTGAGGCATAGTTCCAGATTGCTCTCCAGAATGGTTGGATCAGTTCACAACTCCACCAACAAGGAATTAGTGTTCCAATTTTTCCACATCATCTCCAGCATTTATCATTTTCCTGTTTTGTCATCTTAAGCCAATCTGGCTGGTGAGATGTGGTACCTCAGAGTCATTTTGATTTGCATTTCTCTAATCAATAGTGATTTAGAGCATTTTTTCATATGCTTATGTGATCTGAATATTTCTACATATTCCTCCATACTGAAGTATTTCAAATGATCTCACTAGAACTTATCCACAAAATCAGTTCCCATGAACATTTTCTGAAATCATACTGACTCCATCAGGTGTACAGGACCTCAATGTGATAGTTGGTTCTTAATGAAGACTCATTTTTTAATTGTCTGATTACAAGTATACTATTTAGAATTCCTGTAGGTTAAAACCCCATAAATAAAACCATAAAATCAGTAGCATGGGCTTTCAGTAACCAGAGGGCATTAGTATAGGCCTACAGCAAAAAGTACAGGTAGGCAACTCAGTGGATAGAGTGCTGGGACTGGAGTCAGGAAGACTCATCTTCATGAGTTCAAATCTGGCCTCAGACACTTACTAGTTGTGTGACTCTAAGCAAGTCACTTAACACTTTGCCTCAGTTTCCTCATCTGTAAAATGATCTGGAGGAGGAAATGGCAAACCACTCCATTATCTTTGCCAGGAAAACGCCAAATGGGGTCACAAAGAGTCAGACACAACTGAATGACAACATCAAAAAGTAACAACTAAGGCTTCTCAGCGTCCCCATCAACTATTAATACTCCCCAATTCTTGATGTTATAAAGGTCATGATATTAACTGATTATTTGGGTTTACAGGATGATAGAAAGAATTGGAAGGAACCTTCAGGTAATCCAGTTTCCCCACTTTGCAGAGGAGCAACCCTTGACTCAGAGAAGGAAAATGGTTCTAGCTTGAGTCTTCTGATTCCAAATTCAGTGCTTTCTAGCTCCTGTAAGAGGTCACATCTGGATTCACATTCATCAACAATTACAGTGGATGGTGACAGTCTTACTGGTGGTGCCTTACATTTGAACAGAATTTTACATATTTCAAAGTACTTTGCCTGGTATTTCTTTTCTTTCTCTAATGGTTTAACAGATGACAGCTTTTTTCCTTGGGGCTGTTAATTCTTGAAAATGGTGTTGTTTTTGCCCAATAAAATGCGTGGTGGTATTTATTTACTCTGAGTTTTATTTTAGACACCCTTTAGATGAATTATGAGCTCCTAATGAGGACAGTTAAGTGAACAAAATGTTGTTTGACAAGAAGTGTGAACATATTCCAGTGGTTTAGTGGTTGTTGATAGATGATAGTTTAAAAAAGAGAGAGAAATACTCACTGATTGAATCTTTTGAAAATGATAAAAAGAGATATTCTTATTCATGTCTTCTAGCCCCTCAATTTGGAATTGTTTTTTAAAAGGTGCTATTGAGGCATTGACATCAAAAGGAAAAAAGAAGGTGCCAGATTATAACTGACCCTTCCTCCTCCACTTTGCAGAGAGCATCACACAAACTCTGTGCTGCCTCAGCATTTGTGAATTCATTTCATAGATTGAAAGCCGAAAGGAACCTTGTCACTCACCTGTGCAATCTATTAAGTTTATAGATGGGCAATCATGTAATTTTAGAGCCTATAGGGATCTCAGTGATCATTCAGTTCATCTCCTTTACCACCCTGTAAAAAAAGCATCCTTTTTCTTTTCTTTTCTTTTCTTTTGGCAAGGCAGTGGGCAAGTGACTTGCCCAGGGTCACACAGTTAGTAAGTGTCAAGTGTCCAAGGTCAGATTTGAACTTAAGTCCTCCTGACTCCAGAGCCAGTGCTCTATCCACTGGGACACTTAGATCCCCCCAAAAGCATCCCTTCTATGACAAGTAGTTATCCAGCCTTTATCTGAAGACATCCAGTGATGTGGTACCCAGTACTTCCCAAGGAAGCCCATTTCACTTACAGTTAGCTTTAATTGTTAAGAAGTTTATCTGTGTGCTTCAAGCCTAAATTATTTTTGTCTTTTAAAAACAAATGTTCTTGGGGACTCTAGGTGGCCATTTAGCCCCAATTCCCCTGCCTCCCCACTCCAAAAAAGAAAAAAAAAACCAAAAACAAAAAACAGACGTTCCCAGGACTGTACATGATGCTTAACAAATACTTGTTGATCGACTGACTTACTTCCATTGCTCCTACATTTGTCTTTTGTGGCTAAAAAGAGCAATTCAGCCCCCTTCCATATAGCCCTTCCAATATTTGAAGCTAGCAATTATGCCCTAACTGAGTTTTCTCTTCTCCAGGATAAACATGCCTATTTCCTCCATCTAATTTCATTTGGCATTTATTTAAGCCCTTTCACCATCCTGGAAATTCAACTTTGGATTCTCTGCAACAGTGGAGTCAAATTCAGACAGAAACAATCCCTGAAGGCTGCATATTGACTTAGAAAACCACAAATTAATATTACCTATCTCATAAGTTTATTTATTTTGTTAAACATTTCCCAATTAGATTTTAATCTGATTTGGGCTGAATGGGGAGTTTTGTGGGCACTGTGCTGGTCACAGGCTGGGAGTCTGATATCTCTTCTCTACAGGTTATATATCAACAGCAATAAAGGCTAACACACAGAGAACATTAAGGTTTGCAAAGCATATTCTATCTTCTTGTTTGAGCCTCAAATCAACACTGTGAGGTAAGTGCTATTATTAAACTCACTTTACAGATGAGGAAACAAGACTGAAAGAGCTTTAAAAAAGTCATCCAGAGACACAGAACTAATAAATGTCTGAGTCAGGACCTGAACTCTAGTCCTCCTGAGCCCAAGAGCAGTACTTTACCACACCACCCAGTGGTCTCTAGCTTATAAAATGTAGAATTAAGAAATGAACATATCTCAAATGTGGTCTAAACAGGGCACAGTATAGTGGTACCATTACCTCTTTATTCCTGGAAACTATAACTCTCCTAATACAGTCCAAGTTCATAATAACTTTTTTGACTGTCATATCAGAATGTTGGCTCGCACTTAAATTGTGCTTAAATTTTAATACACTAAAATCCTTACTTCTTTTACATTTAACTGCTGTTAAATTGTGCATTCCCCTACTCATGACTGAGAAGTTTAAAAAAAAGGATTTATATTTATCCTCATTAAATATCATCATATTAGATTTATCCAGCTTATAAACATCTTAAGCTCAGAAAAGAGGGCTGAAAAGTGTTAAACAGTCCAGCACAGCTCTCCCCGGACAACTACTACAACAGAGACCTAGAAAATGCACCAGACCTAGTAATGAAAAGGAATCCAAGGAGAAAATACAGTAAGGTTTGCAGCCCAGATCAGCATAAAGATACAGAGACCTCCAGGAACTGAAGACAGAATCTATTGTGTACAATGGCAAGAAGTGGTATCAGATGGGCCAAGATGGGCCTTAATCCTGTGCATAGAGAGAGAAACAGGAGACAATTGGCAGCTAAGGCACTTTGATGCCAGAGCTGGATCATAGTCCCTGTGTGGATGAAGGAAGGGCCCTCCTTGGGGTGGCCAGTGGCTTCCTTGTGGCAAGGCTTGGTTATGGAGGATATGTAGTGGGAAAGGAGCAGGGACAGAAACAAATAGCGACTATGTGGCCCTGACCTTGGGTCATGGTCTCAGATTCAGAGCTCAGAAGAATTTGAATTCTCTGGTTGAATAACCAGGAGAGAGCTTAGACCAAGGGGGCATCTACAGATCTATTGCTTTGAACCTATAGAACCTTCCAGCTAGCTAACAGGGGAGGCCAGCAGCAATCTACTCCAACCAGGGGCAAGATCATACAAGTATTGACCAGACCCAGGGGCTTGCCAATCTTACACCGAGAGGAGAACAATCAGACTGTAGATCAGACCACTTCGGTTACACTGAAAAATGTCAGATCCCAGACCTGACCTTCCCCTGAGAGGCTTCAAAGAACACAACATTGAATACAACTAAAATTTCCAGAAGAAATGAAGCAAGAAATTTCTTTTTTTTTTTGGAGGGGTCCAAGGGTTTTATTTCCCATCATTCTGTGGTGGCATACAAAAATGCCAGCAGACAAAGGAAATAAAGGGTTAGGGAACATAATTTACGCCTGGCGGTATTTCACAGCACAGCGCTTTCTCCATGACGGCTTCTAGAAACGTTCTCTTGGAAGGAAGGGCTCTGGGAGCGCAGCAGGGACCCCGAAGCCTCAGGCCTTCCTACTGACACCTGGCAAACCCTTCCGGATCTTCCAGAAAGTCGATGTACTCCTGGTGCTCTAAGGCCGTGCTGAGCTCAATCGGTTCATCTGCAAACGCGTTGTCCACCCCATGATCAGCCAGGAAGTCCATCGAGTGGTCACACAGGCCCAGTCCAGGGAATCCGTACGGGTTGAGTGCGCAGTTTGTATCCTTCCAGTCAGATTCAGGGGTGGGCTGAAAGCCGACTTCCCGGATGGAGATGTCACTCTCACGCTCTTGCTCCTGTACATCCTCGCCCTCTGGATGTGGCCGCCCAGCACAAGGGCCTTCTTGGCACCGTCCTTCACAACCTCCACCACCAAGTTCGGGTTTTCTGTCCCTCTGGTGGCTCATCGTCAAATGTCGGTGGGACACTGTTGTTAATGTGGAATGTGACTGTGATCCTCTCGCCCGCTCATCTCCGGACTAACTTGGCTTCTGTCCTTTGAACACCCAGACATCTTGGGGAGGGATTTGTGTTTCTGGATCTTCCTGTCCTCTTTAATTTCATCTCTCAGGAATTCAGCAAAGGCCTTGTCCCCCTTCGTGTGGAGCCCCCCGCACGTGCACGAGCATACAGCGGGCGCGCTCCAGGGCGGCTGCAGAAGGCGGGGGTGCGCGGGCCCCTGCCCGCTGGCGACTCCTCCTCCCAGGAGGTCTGGAAGACGCGGGTGGCGGCGGCCATCGGGAGGGTGGCGGGGCGCAGGGCCCGGGCCGCGGGGCGCCACAGCAGGGGCAGCTGCAGGGGGGCCACGACCGACACACGCAGAGGGGGGTGGGAATGACGACCAAGAAATTTCTAAATTTTAAAAATGATTCTATAAATGACATGAAAACTCTAGAGGAAAAAAAAACTGGAAAAAAATAAGAGTTTTAGAGAAAAGACTTGAAGGAGAATTAACAACCTAGGATAAGAGGTACAAAACTTTACCCAAGTAAGAGACTTGTTGAAAATTAGGAAGGACGAAATGGAAATTAATGACTCTGTGAGACAACTTGAAATGTTAAAGTCAAAAGAAGGGAAGAGAAAGGATCAGAAGTTGATCACATCAAGCATGGAACTTTGGTACTGAGCTCCCACCTCCCTCACCAACCTCTTCTTTATAAAGAGGGAATGAGGAACAAAGAGGGGAAATGTTTAAGGAAATGGAATAGAGGGAAATGCAAAATTTACAGTCGTAACTGAATGTGAATGGAATGAACTCAATAATAGAAATAGAACAGGATAGCAGAATCGATTTAAAAAGCAGGATCCAATAATATATCATTTACAAGAAAAATATTTGAAACATAAGTATTCACACAGTTAAAACAAGGGGCTAGAGAAACCTGTTTTGCTTCAGCTAAACATTCAAAAGCAGGGATAGCAATCATGGTCTCAAGCAAGGCAACAGCAAAAATGTAATTGATTAAAAGAGATACACATCAACTACTTTGTGATAAAAGGAACCATAGGAAATGAAATTATATTAATATTTAACATGTGTTCAGTAACTGACAACGAGAACTATTGGGAGAAACAGGCAGCAAAACTACAACTAGTAGAGAATAGGTAGAAACATTCACGAACCCCTTTCTGCCCTCCTAAATCAGGGAGAATAAAAACAGATTAAAAACAATAGCTATAGATCATTATTCCTATTGATGCAAAAATTTTAAGTAAAATGTTAGCAAAGGGGCTACAGAAACATATACAAAGATTATATAATATGGGCAGGTTGAATTTATACCAGGAATGCAAAAGTGGTTCAATATTAGGAAATTCTAAATGTAATTGACCATACTAATAAGAAAAAAAAATTTTTAAACCACATAAGTGCGGAAAAAGCTTTTGACAAAATACAAAACGTATTCCTATTACAAAACCCCCCATAAGAAAACATAGGAATAAATGTACTTTTCCTTAATGTGTTAAATCCTATTTATTAAAAATTCAAGAGCTGGCATCATATATAATGGGGATAAAGTAAAGTCATTTTCAAAAGAGCAAGGATAAAGCAATGATGTTCATTGTTAATGCTATGATTTGATATAATGCTGGAAAAACTAGCTATAGAAATAAGACAAAAAGAAGTAGAGGGAATAAGGATAGATAAAGAGGAAACAAAGTGATCTTTTAGCAGATGATATGATTTTCTTAGTGAACCCTAGGGAGCCAATTAAAAAATTAATTAAAACAATAACTTTAGCAAGTTGTAGAATATAAAATAAATTCACATAATTATCAGCATTTTCTTTGTATTACCAACTAAACCCAGTGAAAAGAGATAAAAAGACAAATCTCATTTAAGATAATTATAGAGTATGTAAAATATTTGGGAATCTACCTACCAAAACATACACAGGACCTATAAAAATAAGACCACAACACACTTTACCCCAAAACATACCTTATTAATTGGATAAATACTAATTGCTCATGGATAGGATGAGACAGTTTAACAGAAAGGGCCATACTACCTAAATTAATTTGCATATTCATTGCGATGACAACCAAATTACCAAAAGATTATACAGGTAGATAAATAACAAAATTCATATGGATTAAAAAGATAAAGAATTTTCAGTGGAATAATGGGGAGAAAAAGACGGGAGGAAACAGAGATGCTAGTACTACTAAACATCAAATTATACTATAAAGCAGCTAATTATCACAATAGGTTGTACAGTTAAGAAATAAAAAAACAATTAGTGGGAAAGATTATGCACACAATATACAAAAGGAAATTAACATAATAGATTGTTTATTAAGCACCAAAACTCGCAAGAACTCACTATTCTGACAAAATCTGCTGGGAAAGTTAAAAAGTAGCCTGGCAGAACTTAGATATAGAGTAACGTCTCATACAGTATGCCAAGAAAGCTCTAAATGAGTATATGACTTAGACCAAAATAATGATATCATGAACAAATTAAAGGAGCAAGAAAGACATTGCTTTTAAGATCTATCAAGAGGGGAAGAGTTCAGGACGTAACAAATTATAGAATGGATCACACATGATAGAATAGACAATTTTTACTGTATCAAATTTACAAAGGTTTTTATTTCAAAACACAACATAACTAAAAAAATTGAAAAGGAGCAGGGAACGGGCAAAGAAAAAAAATCCTTATAATCAATTTCTCTGGGCTAGGCCTCATTTCCAAGATTTATAGAGAACTCATTCAAATTTATAAGAATAAGAGTCATGTTACTATTGATAAATGGTTAAAATATATGAAAAGACAGTAAAAAAAAAAAAAGAAATCCAAGTTGTCAGCAATCACATGAAAGAAAAGTGCTCCAAATTACTAACAAAGGAATGCAAATTAAAATACTTCCCAGATTGCACCGCGTAGCTACCAGATTGACAAAGTTGACAGAAACAGCAACAACAACAACAAAAAGGAAATGACAAGTGGTTGAAGTACTGCAGGAAATCGTGGGTGTTGATGCCCTGTTTATGGAAATGTGAATTAGTCAAGCCATTCTGTAAAGCAATTGGAACGATGTCAAAAAATGGGGATTAAAACTTGGCTAAACTGTGCATACCTTTTGACCCAGCAATACCAATATGCGGCTTATAACCCCAAATAGATAAAAGAAAGAGGGAAAAGACTCCATTTGTACAAAAATATTTAGACCAGCTCTTTTTTTTTGTAGTGGCAAAGAGCTGGAAAGTAAAATAGTATCCATTAATTGGGAAATGGATGAACAAACTAGGGCATATTAATATGATAGAATACTAAAAAATGAAAGGGACAGTTTCAAAAAAGTAAACGGAGCAGAAAGAACCAGGAGAACAATCTGTCTCCTATGACCTATTGTGATAATCATGTGATTTTAATTTTTAATTTGGTCTATTATATTTATTTTAAAAATATTGATCCAAGCCTATATTCCTAATATTATTCCAAAGTGGTTCTGGTGTTTAATATTTTTAAATATGTTTTGAATCCTATTTGCTAATATTTTATTCAACATTTTATGTAGATATTATTTTCCCACAAGAACTGATTTGACTATATCCCAGAAGCTTGGGTATATTTTCTTCTCATTTTTCTGATATAATTATCTTTCTTCCTCCTGTGATCTGTTCTTTGACTCACCAATTTTTAGAGTAAATTATTTAACTTTGGATTTGGGCTGTGACATTCTCAGATGTTTTCATTTTGGGGTTCCTTTTGAGGTTCCTCCCAAAGAGTGTTCTTTGTATTTAAAGTTTCTCCTCTTTTAAAAAAAATCAATAAGAAGGCATTTATTAAGTGCTTTTTATATACCAGGAACTGTGCTAATAACTGGGGATACAAAGAAAGGTCAAAATAAAAAACCAGTCCCAATTCTCAAGGAGCTTATATACCAATGTAGAAGAAATCATTAAATAAATATTTCAAAGCAGTCTTCTTTTATGATTTCTTACAGGGGTGGGGAACCTGCAGCCTCGAGGCCACATGTGGCCCTTTAGGGCCTCAAGTGTGCCCTTTAACAGAGTCCAAATAAGTCAAATGGCTGTGCTTGAGGACCTAAAGGGCCACATGTGACCTCGAGGCTGCAGGTTCCCTGTCTCTGCCTTAGAATGTGGCGTCCGGTCTTGTTTGTTTGTTTGGCCATGGTTTTCAACGGGTCTAATGATTCTTAAGTTATCTCTTTTCAACTTTAGTTCCTGTTCAGTTGTTTCTGACAACATGTACCTTATAGGCTCTTTTTTTCTCAGTGTTTTTTCTGTGTTCTAATATTTCTTGCTATTTGATGGGAATTGCGTTCGCAATTTCATTTAGTTTATTACAAAAGATTGAGATCTCCTGATTTCTTTTTTTCATTTCCTTTTCTTTTTTAACCTTTTGTGGTAGAAATCAGCTGATACAGCCTGCACTTTTGATTTTAGGGGAACGTTGTAGCCAAAAGTAACCAGTCAACAATTATGGTTTCAGTCTGTTCATTCACTCAAATCGACGAACCTTCACTGAGCATGAAGTACCTGACGTTCCACTAGGGATATGAATACAAAAGGCAGAACAGTTCCTGCCCTCAAGGAGATTACATTCTTGTGAAGGAATATATCATACTCTGTAGAAAATTTAAAATAAAATCGCTAGGAAGTAATTTCTCGGAGAGAGTGCTAACAACCAAGGGGCTCAAGACAAGTTTTCTGTAATAGGTGATAACTGAACTGAACTGGAAAGAAACCAAGAGTTCCATGACAAGAAAAGAGAATATATTGCAGCACTGGGGAATCGTGAGTACCAAGGCACAAAGGGAGATGGAATATCTTGTGTGGGGAAAGGCAGGTAGACCAATTTGGCTACAGACTAGTGGAACTGTGCAATAAGCCTGAAAGTAGTCAGCCAAACAGAGGAGTTAATACAGGTATCCCTTCCACATCTTGACTTCCCCTACTGTGGTTTCAATATATTGCCATTTGTGTAGAGATAATATTACACCCATGGAAATGCATGAGCTCATTGAGAGAGAGCAGAGGGAAAAGAGGGCTTGGAAGCCCTCTCACCTAATCAGGGTATAATAGACTGAAGCAGCTTGTTAGGGAGAGATCTGGGGAAGACGAGGAAGGAGGAAATGTGCAGAAGCATAGGTTGGTCAGTAGTGTGGAAATCTGTTGAGAAGTAAAGAAGTGTGAAGATTGAGAAAAGGCATTCAGATTTAGAAAATAAGAGATCAGTAACGGCCTTGTGGAGGACAGTTTCAATCGAATGATTAGGTTGGAAGCCAGATTGCAAGACTCGGATGAATAAAAGTCAAAGAAGTGGAGGTGGTGAATTTTTAGTACATTTTTCTAGGAGTTTGGCTGTGAAAAGGAGCAAAGGTCAAGAACAATGACTTGAAGATTTGGTGAAGTGAGGCGAAGCTTCTTTTAAGGATGATGGAAAGCTCATCATGTTTGTAAGCAGTAGGGAAAGAGGCAATAGATAAGAAGAGATTGAAAATTAGGGAGAGAAAGGGAATGTGATCGTCAGAGGCATGCTGAAAGAAGACACAGGAGGGGACGGAATGAAAGATTTAAATAGAGGTTACAAAGGACCATGGGTTGTAGCCAAGACAGAAAATAGGCTGAGGGTGGAGTGGGGAGGTTAGGGATGTAGGGCTGTGGGGTGAGGCACTGGGAGAGATGAAAGTAATGGAGAGACAATTCTGGGACAAAAAAATCTCCATTATTGTTTTCCTTTAGAAATTATGGTGATTTGAATAGGAAAATAAACCATAAGCTTGACCAGAGAGAGGAATTTCAAAGACATGCAATAATTGTGTGGTCTACTGTACCTTCTTGTGACTTCTAAAATGAGTACATCAGTTCTTTATCTAGAGGTGGATAGCATTTGTCATCATAAATCCTTTGAAACTGTGATGGGTGATTGTACTGACCGGTGTTTCTAAGTTTTTCATTGTTGTCATCTTCACAATATTATTGTTACTATGTAAATGGTACTCCTGGTTCTGCTCATTTCACTTGGCCTAAATTCATGTAAGTCTTCTTAGGTTTTTCTGAAACCATTCTCTTCTTAATCATTTCCTACAGCACAATAGTATTCCATCACATTCATGTACCATACCTTGTCAGCCATTCCCATTTGATGGGCATCCCCTCTGTTCCCAATTCTTTGCAACTGCTAAAAAAGCTGCTCTAAATATCTTTATACATAGGAATCCTTTCTCTTTTTATTTGATCTCTTTGTATTATAGGCCTCATGATGGTATTACTGGGTTAAGGAATATTCACAGTTTAACAGCTTTTAAGCAAAGTTCCAAATTACTTTCCAGATTTGGACTAGTGCACAATACCACATTACTGCATACTAGGACATCAATTTTCTTACAACCCCTCCAGCACTTGTCATTACCCTTTTATGTAATCATAGCCAATCTGACAGGTGTGAGGTGTTACCTCAGAAATTGTTTTAATATGCATTTCTCTAATTATCAATGATTTAAAACATTTTCCCCCATATAACTGGGGATAACTTTGATTTCTTTCTCTGAAAGGGTTATTTTTAAACAATAACAAAGTGGGTTCCAAAGGTCACAATGGGAGAATAGGGTAGAGTAAAATAGGACAGTAAGCCTTTC
>CM053580.1:392744721-392765017 GCA_028627135.1 Pseudochirops cupreus | reverse complement strand
TTTCTGAAGAGAATAATTCCTTCAGAATTAGAGTGGAGCAAATGGAAGCAAATGACTTTATGAGAAATCAAGATACTATTAAACAGATCCAAACAAATAAAAAAATAGAAGGCTATGTGAAATATGTCCTTGAAACAAAACCACTGACCTTGAAAATGGATCCAGGAGAGACAATTTAAAAACTACTGGACTACCTGAAAGCCATGATCAGAAAAAGAACCTAGAAATCATCCTTCAAGAAATTCTCAAGGAAAATTGCTCTGATATTTTAGAACCAGAGGGCATAATAAAACTTGAAAGAATTCATTGATCACCTCTTGAAAAAGATCCCAAAAAGAAAACTCCTAGGAAAGTTATAGCCAGGTTCTGGAGGTCCCAGATCAAGGAGAAAATATTACAAGCTGCCAAGCGAAACAATTTGAATACTGTGGAAACATAATCAGGATAGCCCAGGATCTAGCAGCTTCTACATTAAGGGATCAAAGGACCTGGAATATGATATTTCATAGATCAATGGAGCTAGGATTAAAACCAAGAATCACCTACCCAGAAAAAATTGAGTATAAAGTTTCATGGGAAAATATGATCATTCAATGAGGTGGAGGACTTTTAAGCATCTTGCTCAAAAAACCAGAACTGAATAGAAAATTTGATATTCAAATACAAGAAGCATGAGAAGGTAAACATGGAAAAGAAATCATAAGGAACTTATCAAAGTTGAACTATTTACATGCCAACATGGAAAAACGATAATTGTAACTTATGAAACTTTTCTCAGTATGAGGATAGGTGAAGGCGATATAAATGATGGATCAACATAATAAATAAGCAAATATGTCTTCTGTAGATTGAAAAAAAAATTTCCCTTTAAAATATTTCTGACTAGTGATCATCCAGCCATTATTTGGGGATCTCTATTGAGGAGAACCCAACATTTTCTAAGGCAACCCATTCTACTTTTAAAGTGGTCTAAATCATTAAGTTTTCCTTGTCAAGTCTGGGAGACAGTGTGGTATAATAAGTAGAGTGTTATACAGTCGAGAGGAACTAGGTTCAAATCCTTACTCAGAGTCTTGTTAGTTTTGTGACTTTGGATTTCTTACTCAGTCCCTCTAGGCTTCAGTTCCTTTTCAGTAAAAAAAAAAAAAAAGGTAGTCGTCTAGATGATTTCTAAGAATCTTTCTACTTCTTTACCTACAATCCTGAATTTACCATTTCTACCCATTGCTCCTAGTTCTTTTGCTTCTGCTGCCCAATAGAGCAAGACTTATCCATCTTGCAGGTAACAAACCTTCAAGTCATTGACAATAGCCATGCTGCTCTACCCAAGTCTTCTCTTCTCCAGACTGAACATCTCTTATCACACAGATTTGTGAAAAGATCAAATGAGATAACATGTAGTAATCACTTTGTAAATCTGAATGCGCCATAGAACTGCCATTTATTGATGACAAGTAGTGCTGAAGAAGAAAACCTGCTTTCAGTAACTGAGTGCCAAGTTCTCTAGGCAGAGGTGCCATACTGGCAAAGGACGGGATACAGAGTGAGACTTAAATCAAATGTAGGAAACAGATTAAAATGTAACTGGGAAAGATCTAAGAAAATAAATAAAACTACAATACAACATAGATAATGTGAATGTATAGTTGTTTTTTAAAATGTCAATATACAGACTGCAGGGATCCATATCTATTTCAGTTTGACACCACTGCTATAGGTCACCATTTTTGGAGCAGACCATAGCTAGAGTGGTGATAATGCCTTATACGAGGTGTCCCAAAAGTAATATTGCAGTGTTTTAGCTATTGATGAACTGTTGCTTATTGTTAAACTATTGCTTACAAGAGCACTGAGACTTTGGGGGTACCCAATATATATCCTAGCACTTTTAATTTCTCAAAGTATTTCCACATTTTTTATTTAAATTAATCTAGGACATTTCATTTGTGTGTGTGTGTGTATATATATACATACATATACATATATACATATATACATATATGTGTGTATATATAGATATATATATTATATATATATAAAATTATAGCTGTAACTGTAACTATAACCATATATATTAGGTGGTTAATTATTGGCAGAATGACTGCATCCTAGGACCTCCCTCTTTGGTTAGCTTAGTCCCTGATAATGTAGCTTGTGGGAAGGAGTGAGTCATGGTGAAAAGCAGTCCTGGATGTGCCTACAGTCAGAGGACCCAGCGCAAACCTGGCTTTACCACCTACTGCTTATCTGGGATCTTAGGCAAGTTACTTTATTTTTCTGAGCCTTAGTTCATTCATCTGTAAAAGAAAGGAATAAGTGCGCTGGATAAGTGGTTGCTGTAGTTTAGTCAACAAGTTGTGTCCAACTCTTTGTGACTCCATTTGAAATTTTCTTGGTAGAGATGCTAGAAAATGTTTACCATTTTCTTCTCCAGTTGAATTTATAGATGAAGAACTGAGATTAACAAAGTGAAGTGACTTGGCCAGGGTTACAAAGCTTAAGGTCTGAGGCCAAATTTCCACTCAGTAAGATAAGTCTGAGACTGAGGCAAACAGGGCTAAGTGATTTGCCCAGGGTCATACAGATAGTAAGTGTCTGAGGCTGGATTTGAAGTCAAGTCCTCCTGACTCCTGGGAAGGTGCTCTAATCTCTGTACCATGTAACTATCCTAGATCAGAGGTGTCAAACTGAAATAGAGAAGGATCCTTGGATGGGTGGGTGGGGCACATATTGACTTACAAAATCACAAATAAACATTATCTATATTGGATTCTATTTTTTATTAATTTTGCTAAACATTTCCCAATTATACTTTCATCTGGTTTGTGCTGTGCTTAAGCTTTTACTGGTCATGAATTTGATAATCCTGGGCTAGAAAACTGCTACAACCACTTCCAGGTAAAAATCTATGATCTTATGATGAGGACGGATGGGAAGTCCAGGAAAGATATCTGTTTTCATTGTGTGAGCATTAAAGCCACCCATGTGATGCTGCTGCTAAAAAGGCTAACAGTGTCTTGCATGTATCATCATTATTATTAATAATCATGTGAGAAGAAGTATTATGTCTGAATTGAGGGAGAGCATAGCTGAATTCTGTTTTGGTCTGCTGATATCCAATATATTGTGCCCAATTCTGGGACCAGAACATTGAAGGACACTGATTAGCTGTATGGTTATCTAGAAGCCATTAAATGGTTTTGATAGGTCTTAAAACCATGTTTAAGAGAAACAATCATAGGAATAGGAATGTTCAGCCTGGAGATGAAAAGACTTAGTAGGGGCCATGGCAGTTTTTTTTTGTAAGTGAAGTAATATCATTTTGTCAATTCAGTGTGGGCCGTTGGAATTTCTTTTTCAAAAAGAAAGTAAAGTCATAGCTATCAAAATTGGAAGGGGCCTCTGCAGCTGGTTCCTGTCCAGAGTCTTTTGTATGACATTTCAAAGAAGGGGGCACATGAAGACCTCCAGAGATGGGGGACTCAACTCCCCATCTATAGAGACTGTTAAGATACAGAACAGTAATGCCAGTTTTTTAATTCAGATGAGGTTATCGTTTCATATCAATCAGTAATCATTTATTAAGCCAAAAGAATTAATCCCCACCTTTAATTAATAAGTTCACATATTAATAGAGGAGGACAATATATATTTGGGAGTGGTGACCAGGCAGGGGGATTTTAGTCTGTCCAGTCACAGGAATGGTGAGTCAATCTATAGGACAGTTGTCACATCCTTTCCAGAAGAAGCAACTGTACTGTTGCTTTGATTGCCTTTCCTAGAGAAATAAAGGGGTAAGGGAAAACCTGGACACAGGTGTTTGGCAAATGATAAGATGGCTGGATCTGAAGGTAAAGTGAAGTCTGAGGCTCACATTTAGTGAGCTAGTCTGCACTCACTGAGACCAATTAAGACAGCTGGATCTTAGGGTAGAACCTCTACAGATGAGTGACTTAACTTTCCCAGGGACTGAGAATATGGATTCTGGAGGTCTAAGTGGCAGAGGTTTCTGGCCCAGGTCCAACATACATCTAGAAATACCTTTCTAGAGCACTGGCTCTATTCATTAGCCACACTAACATGTCCCTAAAAAAGAGAATCTTGGGGAAGCCCTAAAGTCCACCTGTGAAACTGGAAGTTATTCCACTGAAAGTCTTAAACATTCCTATTGTACATCAAATGAAAATTCTGATGTGGTGAAAGAGAAGATAGGGAATACAAAAGTGAGATGCCTATGGTTCACCTGAAGGAGAGATACAGTCAAACATGACTGAAAATGACTAAACAACCAGTGAAGTCTTAACTTTCCAAGTGAATGTCATTAGCATTCCTAAATTCCAAACTGCTTTTCAGAGCATTAGTTCCCAGCTGAGGCTCTAAAAAGAGAACACAATGTCATTTTTGTGACCCCATTTAAGATTTTCTTGGCAAAGCTACTGGAGTGGTTTGCTCTTCCCTTCTCCAGCTCACTTTATGGATAAGGAAACTAAGGCAAACAGTTAAGTGACTTGCCTAGGATCACACAGCTAGTAAGTGTCTGAGACCAGATTTGAACTCATGAAGATGAGTCTTCCTGACTTCAGGTCCAGCACTATTCAACATGCCACTGAGCACAGCTAGGAAGTAAGGAAGTCTCATCTTCCTTAGTTCAAATCTGACCACAGGCACTTACTAGCTGTGAGACCTTAGGCAAGTTACTTAACCCTGTTTGCCTCAGTTTCTTCATCTGCAAAATGAGCTGGAAAAGGAAATGACATACTACTTCAGTCTCTTTGAATGAATGAACAAGTGTCATTTTTCTTGGTACTAGGCGAGAGCTCCTAAACATTTTGGAAGTGGAGACACAGAAATCACAGTAGGGTACACTCAAATATGTGTTTGGTGATGAGCTAGATTTTCTAGCATAATAGGGGACTGGTCAACAGGAGCCCTGTCCTTTGAGCGTGTACAATCTGTTCTTCCTGCTGACCACCCACATGGATATTTGGAGAGCCTGCTTCCAGAAAAAAATAAGTAATGCTGTATAATAGCAGGCCCTTATCAAATTCCACATCAGATGAAAAGCCTTTAGTCGACTGCTGAGCCAGAACTGAGGTTGCAGACCAAAGACTCCAGTGGAAGAACTCACTTAATATCTCTCTCTCTCTCTGTCTCTCTCTCTCTCAGTTTTCAAGCTAAGAGAAAGGAATTCTATATAGTAGCAGGTGGGGAAAGTTCTCTCCAACCTGCTTGCCATGTGGTCTCAAACACATGGCACTTGTATTTATTATGTAACTTTTGTGCTTATTCTTTCCTGATCCTATGGAAATGAATATCAGAGACAGAATGACCTTGTGAGATTTGAAAATTTGGAAGAGTTACCCGTAGTCCAGGGATAGGGATCCATAGCTGAGTCTGCTGTAACCAAAGCAATGGAGAGCTTGGTTAGCCATCATAGCCCTGACAAGCCCAGCAGTAGATGCATCTGGCAGTCTAGCCATTGGGTACTACAAACAGGGGAGTGACTGGTCCTTCAGTCCTATTGTATTTGGAGGTGAACTTGGTAGAAGGGTTATTTTGTGGTTACCACTTTAAGTTCCAGCCCATTGTCAGGAATCAAGGTGGAGAGGAAAGAGTTTTTTCTGGTTTGTTACTGTTTTTTCTTCTTTTTTTGGTGGGGGGTGTTGTTCATTTGTTTACTTTACATCTTGCTATGTCATCTCAGTAAATATACCTTTGTGAAATCTAATTGATGCTAATAGGTTATATAATTCCTATTGAGGTGATGATAATTGGGTGAATAATATGGGAAAACATAATAGATGCTGTCAAGATATCTCTCAGACCTTGAAAGCAGATATAGCCAAGATTTGGAAACCTTGAACGTCAGTGTGAGTGAAGATTTGGAGAGTGATACCTGAGCTTACATGCAATAGAATAAGTAAGACCTTCTATGATCCTTTTTTCCTAAACTTTGCTCTCAAAACTACCTCTCCTCCCTATGCCAATAATATTCAATATATTCTTTCAAAACTCTAAGAGTTAGTTAAAGTTTGTGGGTGTTACACATTGAACCTACCTTCCACTCCATGTCCATTTTTAGGAGAGAATGTGTTTGTTCTCTGAATTTCTTTAAAAAAAAAGGTTTTCATAACTCAGCCCCTTGATACTCTTTTTCTATTTAGGAACAGTCCATTAGGTATTTCATTGTACATAAGCAGAATATAAACACTGTAGCTACCATTCAATATTTGTAAGGGGACCTGATGGATGGTACACCTTAGTGCCAAGGTTCACTGATGATTCCGTTCCTTGAGAACAAGGCAGCTGTAAAAGCATCCTTATGGTGTGTTGCTATTTATCATCAGAGCCAGCTAAATTGTGAAGTATCGTCCACTGAAAATGTTATTCAATGGCACCTTACCAGTAAACATCCTTTTATAATGAACAGCTTGGGGGAAAAAGTGATGGAGGGGATGAGAAGCTGGGAGGGATAAAGAAAATAATATTATTTGTCATAACTTAATGTTGCATCAGTTTTTGCTTCAATAAAAGCCACATTTTTCAGGCAGAACAGAGTATGAGGTGGAATGTTTGCTGATCCCTGGAACCAAATTATGGAGCTTTCTTTCTTCTGCAGAAAATGTGAATGCTATAGGATAGAGCATGGGGGTGGCCCTAGAGCTTTGCTTAGCTGTTGTACATATCATCTATAAACTTGTAGGATTTAGCATTGGAAGGAACTTTAAAGATCATAGGGTCAGACTTCTCTTTTTACAGATGAGGAATCTGAGACCCAAGGAGATGAAGCAGTATGCCCAAAGTCCCATGGGTAATCTATAGTAGCAACAGCATTTGAACTTGGGCTTCTATGACTCCAAAGTGAGCCCTGTTTCCATTACCTCCCATAATTTCTCCACATGGCATAACTTATTTTGGAGTTGAAGTTTCTTAGCTCATCCTTATCAATGGATACATCAACCAGTACTTGTGAATATATTCTGCTTTGTTTTTACAAAAGTCAAAAGTAATGCCCAGTAAATGTGCACTAACAACCTTTTCACTATTGCACTTCACGAGGCTAAAATCTTTAAAGACAGAAAGACAAAACTTCACTAAGATTTTGGGGGTCCTTGTACTATCAGACTTGGTTGATAGGTTGTTTAATTTTACTGAACTGCCTTTTAGTTAAAAAAAATTTAAAGGTAGCTTGATTAGGAAGGGAGAAAGAAATGAATATGGAAATGAAAATGATGTTAAAAAGGTATCAATACAAATAATTTTTAAAAATAAAGTTATTTATTTAAAAAAGAACTTTCCTCACAAAATATCACAAGGTAGGTATGAATAGTTATACAAGATGCAATTCTGCCAGCAGCCCAATTTTGCCGTGATCTTCCACAGGCCCTCATGGCTGACGGTAACAAAGGCCTTGGTCAGGTTGACGGACATTGCACACAGACCTCTGTTTTGCTCCTCACATTTCTTCTGGAGCTGTTGGGCAGCAAACACCATGCTGATCATTCCCGGGTCCTTTTGAAAGCCGCTCTGCCTCTTGGGCAGGTGACCGTCTTCCAGATGCTTACCCGCTGATTAAGGAGGATTCTGGCAAGGGTCTTGACAGCAAGCAATGACTAACAGAGAGATGCCCCTGTGGTTGCATTGTACACTGGTTTTAGGTATAATAATTGGTACTGATGTAGTTCTTCATATTTGTAAAGCCCTCTGCCTTTTGTCATTGTTGTTCACTTGCTTCAACTTTTCATGACCCCATTTGGGGTTTTGGCAAAGATCCTGGAGTGATTTGGCATTTTCTTCTCCAGCTCACTTTATAGATGAGGAAACTGAGGCAAACAGGGTGAATTGACTTGCCCAGGGTCACACAGCTAGTAAGTATCTGAGGTCAGATTTGGACTCAGGTCTTTCTGATGCTAAACACAATGCTCTCTCCACTGCATGATCTAGCTATTCCCTACATCATGTCATCTGAGCTTTGTAGCAATGCTATAAGGTAGGTACTACATGTATTAATTATTATTCCTAATTTACATATGAAGAAACTGAACTTGGAGAGGATGATGGTTACATTTAGTGTCAGAAGCAGGATTTGAACCCAACCCTCTTGTCAAGGTTAAACTCTATTCACTAGGCCACACCTCCCCTTAACAAGGTTTATCAGCCCCACCTGCCAGATGGGAAAAGAGACCCAGGGGCAATCTGCCTACAGATACATAGTGAATAAATAGGCAGCTAGGATTCACATTCCAGGTTTATGAATCCAAGTTCAGCACTCTCCCATTCCACCAGACTGCCTCCCTGGCTAGATTAGTTACTTCTTCATCTGAAACTTTTATATCTAGCTTAATGAGAAGCTGCTGGAACAATGCCGTTGGCAAGCTCGCAAGGAATGTGGCATGTCTTTATTGTTTGGAAAATCTTTGGCCCAAATCTAGTTAATGGGTTGGTTCCTCAAATTGAATATAAATCATTTCCTCCTTGGAATAAAAATTGTGGTGCCATTAAGTGAGAAGAAAAACTGAATAGCCAAAGTCACTGTTGTCACATACCCTCACTGAAGTGAACTCGAACATTGGAGATAGAGGGAGGATCACACGAATGATGGAAAAACAACAAACATTATTCTGTTTGTGTGTTTGACTAGTACTTCAAGCCTCTGTGGGGAGCGTAGCTTACATACCTTATATGAAAATCACTGGAAAGAAATAATGTTAATAATAACACAAAGTAGCTTGATGTTTTTTGATCCATAGATCAAGAAAGAGGTTTGGGCAATTTTGGGTGAAGGCGAGAAGAGTATTTCCTCAGTTTACCCAGAATTTTGTTGAATATTTCCATAACCTTAGCATGAGCAGAGTGGTTGATTATTACAGCCTCTTTTCTTAATCTTGTGTCTCTGTTTAGAATTTTGCTTCTGAGTGGATTAGGTTACAATCAGGCATATGATGGCAAATGTTTACCAACCAGTTCTGGAGGGGAAATAGTACTCAGGGCATACTTTTAAGTTTATTTGTATTATCAATATTTTCTTTATTACTTTCTTAAATCTAGGAAATTTTAAAAAATCCAATAAATCAAGACTGCTTTGTAGCATTTTTAAAAAATTATGAGGTATAAGTGGTCACACTGCAAACTTAGTAACTGGCTTGATTCAAGTTGGTTCCAACATCCCCCAGTCACTATTGACTCTGTATGTCCCCATTCTCTTTACTCTTTGTCATCGTGGAATTTAAATCTAGAAAGGACTTGGAAGCCATCAAATCCAGCATTTTCATTTGGAAAATGAGAAAACTGAGCCACAGAGAGATGCAAATTGACCAGAGTCTCACAACAATTGCCAGTCTGAGGCAGGCTTTAAACCTAAGCTTTTCTGACTCCAAGTCCAAGGCCCTATTGACTACACCTCTGGCTTCATAGATGAAGACTCGTCTGACCCTCACCTGGAAGAGGTCATTGCTGCCACATTGTTTTACAGTGCTTTTGTCTGGCCTCTATCATACTCTTATCACACTCCTGCTCATATAACAGCATTTAACCACTGACCTGATATACATCCATATGGGCCTTAATGGAGCCTGAGAAAGAATCAGAACCAGGGCTCTAGGCTAATACGTCTGGTCTAAGGACAGAAGAGATTTTATGAACAAAGGTGTAGGTATTGTTCTTACCCTAGAGGGGCTCCAAAGAACGCTCTACAGAATGGGAAAAGGAATTCTGAATGGGTGCCCCTACTGTCAGTCAGTCACTGGATCAGTCAGCAAACATTTTAAGGTGCTTACCATGAGCTGAGGCAATGTGGTAAGATCTGGAAATAACAAAGAAAGGCAAAAACACTATCTTTGAACCTCACACTCTAATGGAGGAGACAATATGGAGATAATTCAGTGTATATCTCTCTCTCTCTAGGAGTGATATTATGACTGTATGTGTGTGTGTGTGTGTGTGTGTGTGTGTGTGTGTGTGTGTATGTGGTATGTATGAGAGAGAAGGAGAGACTAACAAGATGGAAGGTAATTTCAGAGGGAAGGCCTTAATGATATGTATATGGAGATTTGGGGGGCAGGAGAGGAGAACAATTGGAAAAAACTTTCTCCAGAAGGTAGGATTTGAGCTGAGTCTTAAAAGAAGCCAGGTCAGCAAAAAGATGAAGGTGAGGAATACAACATATCAGTGAAAAGGCATGGATCTGGAGACAGAATGTCATGTCAGAGAAATGGCAAATAGGTCAGTGTAGGCTCTTAGAGTGTTTGAAGGGGAATAAAAATGAAGAAGATTGGAAATCTATGAAGGAGCTTGGTTGTAAAAGGCATTGTATACTGTATATAACGTAGAGGTCATAGAGGATGTCATATTGGATTCCTATTACTTCCAATAGAGATATTATTACTGGATCTCTCTTTTTCTTTCTCTCTCTAGTAGTAATACATACATATATGTGTATGCATATACATATACATATACATATACATATACATATACATATACACACATATGTATCTATAGAATGAAAGGTACATTGACAAGGAGACAGGTCATCACCTCTTTGTCAGGGACAGGAATGAAGGAGATAATGAATGATGTGGCATGAGGAAGATGGGAGGGGAGAGACAACTCTCTATGAATGCCCTTATTTTTTTGGGGGGGGAGCAAAGTATGAGGAGAAGCTCTTGGTAAAGAGGGTGGAGATGTAAGAGGCTTGAGAAATATGGAATAGATTAGAATATCCATTGCGATGAATGAGAAAGTGAATCAGTTGAGGGGGGCATAGAAGGATTGCCTTGTTATTGTGAGGGCCCTAGTGAGATTATGTAGCATAAGGTTTTAATGGATCCTATTACTATTGCCCCTTTAACAGTATGTGCATTAGGAAGGAAGGAGGTGGATGGGGGAAGTAACCTAGAGTAGAGGTCCTAGGAAAAGGCAGGTTAGAATAAGGGGCAAGGGATTCTAGAGTGGAGGATAGTAGTATTGAACTGGTCCACCAAAAGCTTGGTATGGGAAATGGAGGAGAGTGCAGCCAGTGTACAGCTTGAGAAAGAACTGAGGGGTGAAGGGACTGGAGGTCATGGGAAGGATGAAGAACAAGGTTAGTGGTTGTAAGGACCAAGGAATAACAGGATGATAAAGTATCATGGCTACAAAAAGGAATTTCAGAATACATGAACATAGTGGTGGAACACTTACAGGTGATAGCCAAGACGGATCAAAGGAATGACCCTCTCTGTGTGTAGCTGAGGCCATGGAATAGATCACGGGGATAATTATGTTGAGGAACTGTGAAGTTAATGGATTTGAGGGAACATCAATATGCATGAGAGAGGGAGCTGGAGTGGAGAAGACAATGATCAAGGCAACGATTCATTGAGAAAGGAGGGGAGGAAGTCCTGAGGATTTGGTAGACAATAGCAATTACTGTGAGCTGGGGAAGTATTATTGTTTCCATGTATTTATAAAATAAAACTGAGAGAAGAATATTAAGAACAGAAGCTAAAACAAAATGAGGTTAAATGACTTTCCAAGGCCATAAAGTTACAGACAGAACCATAGCCCAGGGCCTATGATTATAACAATATCTAATAATCTCTCCTGCTGCAAAGTGTAAGGATGGGGATTTGAGCTGTTATTTCACCGCTATATGGAACTGTTTGGTCAAGGGACTCCTATCAATTCAGGTCAGCACCTTCTTCATGTTTTTTAACCTTAGAGAACTGTCTAGTACAGAGAGATCAGACATGCAGCCTACAATATTCCTGGGAGCAGCCAGAACCAGATTAAAATATAATTGGAAAATATTTAACAAAATAAATAAAAATATATTAAAACATAGATAATGTCATATATGAAAACTAAGTCATAGGTAGCCTTCAAAAATCATTATATACAGATGAGTGGTCTTCTTTTGTATTTGAGTTTGATGCCACTCATTGAAAAGTTAAATGACTTGCCCAAGGTCACACAGTCAGTAGGTTTCAGAGTTATGAGTTGAATTCATATCTTCCTGACTTCAAGGATTTTCGTCAATCCATTATGCCATGTTGTCTCTCTACCACAAAGTATATACACTATGATACACAGTACTGCATAATCATTCACAATTTTTAAACTAGGGAAAACAGAAATGTTGAAACTGTCAGATTTCTGATTTTAAAATAATGGTAACTAAGAGTCTTGAAAGAAAACAGTCCTCTCAACACCAATCAGAGTTGAACTGAGTAATATTTAAATTCATATTACATTTATAGAAATAGAATGAGATGTCAAGTAGTGACATTTTTTTTAAATAGAAAAAAAGAGCAATTTAAAAAATTCAGCCAGAAGGGAAAACTGATTTGCAAAGTGTCTTAATTTGGGGGGAGAAGTTTATTTTCTCAGTCATATATGACACTTTCTAATAGTAGAATGAGTTACATGAATTTTATCTCTCAAAAGACATTAAATTGAAAGAAGTGTCACAATGTTGTAAAACAGATGAATCAACTGCCACAGCCCTTCTTATATTTCTGGCTTGCACTTTCCAAATCATTGCTGCCACCCAGTGGCTATTCAATTTAAATTTTTTCTGCATGAAATGCCCTTGTGAATTGAGCTAATACAGCCAATTTTAAAGACTATCCCTCAGGCAAGTGATCTCGGCCTGCTCTATAGAAGACTGGCTCCTTTGCCAGCTATGAGCATGACCAGATCTCCCACAACAAAGACTAGGAAGTCCATTTTTGAGATTAGCTTTGGGCGCAGAGAATCACAAGTACCAACAACAGGCAATGGGACTTTTATTACCTTTTTCTGTGAGTCAGGATTATTCTTAAGATGCTACTCTACTAAAACTTTGCAATGATAACATTTTCAGCCAGTTAATAAGCATTTATTAAATGCCTGCTTCGTGCCAGGAACAGTGCCAAGTGCTGGGGATACAAAAAGGGCAAAAGACAATCCATGCCCTAGAGCAACTTGTTATCTAATGACAAAGGCCTATTATTAGGTTTAAAGGGACATTGGAAGAGAATGTTTGAAATTGGGGCTGAAATCATAGGATACAAGATCACTGTTTACAAATAACTGTAAAGAATTACAAAGATCGTGGTATTATAAGGTAAAACTGCCTCCCCTGGGGAGGAGCAGGCTTCTGGGGGTTTTCAGAAAAGGCTCGGATTGGTCTCTGGTCATGGATGTTGTAGAGGGGCTTTTTGTCCAGGTGTGGGTTAGATTAGATGACCTCCCAGGCTGCTTCTAGTTCTGGGATTCTGACATGTGCAAAGGAAAGCTTCCACATGAGAGTGATTTCCAGACTAATCTGCAGACTGAATTGGAGCCATGTAGCAATTATAGATGAAAGACATCTTAGAGATCATGTAAGGGCAAGGTTTTCATTCTAGGAGTCAGAAAATAGGCCCAGGATGTTGAGGCGATTTGGCCCAGGTCACACAGCTAGTAAGTGTCTGAGATAAGGTTGAACCTATATCTTGACTCCACTATCACTGCTGTCTTCTGGAATGCCCCCAACTCAGAATATAGTTAATAAAAAGAAAGGATGTAAATAAGGTAAAAATATGACCTAAAAATCCCCAAGGTAGGAATACAAAAGCTACATAACTATAGATATAATAATGCTTCTGAGTATTCCCAATGGAAGGATCTGAACTGTATAGACACTGTGAAGTGCAAACACAGGAGTCAAAAGAAATATAAAAAGAAAAACATGAGCAAACGATCATAAGGGACTAAATAAGAATAAACTGTTACATGATAATGTGGGGAGATGACACATGTGTCCCCTCAGAGCCCAAGATCATCAGGGGTCAGAGAGGGATTCTGATAAGACAAAATCTGGAAGTGATTCTCTACTGTCCTGATGATCTTAAAAGAATATTGGAAAGGGAGGGGGAGAGGAATACGCTGGGAGCCAGAGGCGGGCGCAGGGAAAGATGAGAAAAATTGTCTCTCATAATCAGGATAGTAGAAGTTTGTATAAGGAGGAAGCGGTGGTAGGGAGCAGATGACCCTTGAACTTCCTTCACATCTGAGGTGCTCAAGGGTGAAAAGAATATACATGCACACACAGCTGGGGACAGAAATGCGTTTCTCTAGATTTTGAGGTCCCTGAGATCTGAATCTCTTCACCATGTGGCCTACGCTTTCATTATCCTCATCTCCCTCCTATGGCAACCTGGTGCCCAGTTCCTGGCACATAGTAAGCACTGAATGAAATTGTTAATGTGTTTTCTCTCTCTCTCTCTTTCTCGCTCCCTCCCTCTCTTTCTCGCTCCCTCCCTTCCTTGCTCCCTCCCCTCAGGTTACTGGCACATAACGCACATTTATTTAACAAACATTTATTGAATTCCAGCAATAATAGCACATTAAAATGTTTTTCTGTTCAAAGGAATGTCAGAGGTTATCAGGTCCAGCTATCACCTGAAGAAGTATTATCTAGACTTTGCTTGAAGACCTCATATGGGAGATAACTCATGACTAGCTAAGGTAGTTGATCTGACTTTTGCATACCTCTAAGTGTACATATATGTGTATGTGTGTGTATATATATATATATATATATATATATATATACATATATCTATAGCTATATATCTATATAAATAAATTTTCTCCCTATATCAAGTCTAAATTTGCTTCTCTGTAATGTCCATTACTTTTTTTACTACCCTTTACAACTAAGTAGAAAAAATAAAATTCTTTTTCCCATAACATCGATTTAAATTCTAGAAAGCAACTATCATGAAGAGACATAACTACATAATAGCTAGAATGTTAGACCTAAAGTAAAATATTGAGGTTTAAATATTGTCCATTGCTTGTTAACTGCATAGCTATTGACAAATAAAAACTTCTCAAGAGTTCAGTTCCCTCAGTCTGTAATACGGGGATAATTATACCTTTACTACTTCCCACACAAGGTTGCCATGAGGTTCAAAAGAGATAATCTATGTAAAGTGTTCCATGAATCTTAAAGTGCTATGTAAACTATTATTAATATCATGGCCTCCTAGGTCTTCTCTTCTTCAAACTAAACATTCTCCTTTCCTTCAAAAGACTCTCATGCAGCATGACCTTAATTTTTATGCCAGTTTTTGTTTCTAAGTTTGTTTGTTTTTCATATAAGAAGAATGATTTTTGAAATCATTCAAATGAAATCATCAAATCAGAGGATATGGAAAAATTGGAACACTAATGCGTTGTTGGTGGAGCTGTGAACTGATACCACTGTTCTGGAGAACAATCTGGAATTATGCCCAAAGGGCTATAAATAATTGCATACTCTTTGACCCAGTAATACCATTTCTGGGGTTGTATCCCAAAGAGATCATAGAACTGGAGGAAGACCCATATGCACAAAAATATTTATTGCAGCTCTCTTTGTGGTGGCAAAAAACTGGAAATTAAGGGGATGCCCATCAGTTGGAGAATGGCTAAACAAGTTGCGGTATATGAATGTAATGGAATACTATTGTGCTATAAGAAATGGGGAGGAGATGGTCTTCATATTCACCTGGAAAGGCCTATACAAACTTATGCTAAGTGAGAAGAGCAGAACCAGAAAAAATTTGTATACAATCACAGACATATTGTATGTGTGACGACGAACTTTGATAAACTGGACTCTTCTCAGCAATGCACAGTTATAAGACAACTCTATAAGTCTCAGTATGGAAGGAGATACCTACATTCAGAGAAAGATCTAGAAAGAACAGAGTTTAAATGGAGACTGAAGCAATACATGCTATCATTCTTTTCCATGTTTGGTTTTGTTTCTTCTTTCCCATTGTTCACACCATTGGTTACAATCCTTCAATACAACCAGACTAATGTCCAGTGTGAAAGTATTTGCAGATCCTATATTTGATTGCATGCTACCATAGGGTGGGGGTAGGGGGGAAAGGGAGGGGAGAAAATTTGAAACTCAAGAGATTGTGGAACTGAATCTTGTAAACTAAAAGTAAATAAACAAATCAATTAATTAAAAAAAAGAATGATCTTTAAGCCAGAAAGGAAAGGCTCACAGGTAGGTGAAACCCAGTGTAAGGAAGACATAAGAGAATGCATAGCTGATTCCAACGAGTTCAAGTCACTGGGCCAAAAAGAAATACTCCTTGAATAATGTGATCTTGTGTAACACAAGGAGATCCATGGTGCCCAGAACATGGCAGATGATAGTCTTCTGCCCTTGTAAGAACATAAATAGAGTATTGTGTCCACTTCTGGGTGCCATATTTTTAGGAAGGTCACTGATAAGATGAAATACATCCAGTTGAGAGTGGTCCAGACTCTGCATGTTTCCAATAGATAAGTAACCATACTATATGTGCATTAGCTGATAGAACTTTCAGTTTTTACCGTAGAGAAGAGAAAATTTGAGAGAGCATGACTGCTTTCTTTGGTTGTTTGAAAAGCTGTCATATTGAAGAACAATTTGACTTGTTCAGCTAGAATCCAGAGGAAAGATGGCGGAAAGTACAGGGAAGAATATTTGACCTTTGTGTAAGGAAAATCTTCCTAACAATTAGAGATATCAGAAAATGTAATGGATTCCCCAAGAGGCAAGTGTATTTGCCCTCACTAGGGGTCTATAAGCAAAAGCAAGGTGACCACAAGGAACACAGCAGGGGAGGGTCCTTGTTTAGGGAAGATGAGACTAGTTAGCTGTTGAGTTTCATTTTTTGGGAACATATCACTGATTAGTTGTATGAATTACTTGGCCTTTGTGGATCTGTGTAAATAACTTAAAAGATGAAAAATATTCTAAGGTCGAGTATCATATTAACTATTGCAACAAGAATGCCAAGCATCAGTATAGCACTTGGTGTAATATACTGGCACTTTTACATACATTATCATCCAATGATGATAATCTTACCTGTCACAACAGCATTGTAAGAAGGTAAGGTGAAGATAACTATTTTTTTTTCCAAATGAAGCGAATAAGACACAGAGATATTAAGTGACACACAATTTTGCAGAACTATTTTGTGGCAAAGTCTAACTAGAAACAAGTAAAATGTGAAACTTCTTGTCACTCCTCCATTATTATTTCCTTCCTTCCTTCCTTCTCTCCCTCCTTCCCTTTTCTCTTTCTTTCACTCTCTTTCTTTTCCCCCACTCTCCTTCCTGTTTCCAAAACTTCAAGTCCTACTCCCATGCCTCTTCTTAGCATGGATATCACCTGTGTTCAAAAAAGCTATGTCAGTAGGACACCAGCTCTGTAAACTTCTAGCAAGCTGGAAAGATGGAATAAGAGCCTAAGGAAAAGCTTAACTAACTTGGAGAGGCTGGTCCCTGTAAGGTTGATCAGCGGTAATGGATTGTTTTGCACATAGCAACCTATGAAACCACCATGGAGGGTTATTGATCTGCATCATTGTAGTCACTGAAATCCCAGATCTTTTTAAGTACTGAAGTAGTGAGGTGAGGTACTAAGAAATCCCTTTGAATCCTGAGAAAATTTATCACCAACTTTCAGAGTCTGTCCTATTTTTTACAGCTACTTTTTCTAAAAAATCCATTCTGCTACATATCAAGTTAACTCATAGAACTCATAGTTAGCTCATAGAACTTTTAAAACTTACTTATCACTATTTAAGTGGGGTTTTTTTTAGTACCCTTAAAAATAATATTTAAATGTCAGGTTGTACTTGAAGTCAGCTTTATTTGTAATCATTAACAGCCATGACCATATTCTGGCTGGAGTGGAGCCTTACAAGCCTTCAGACAATCTGACATCTGTCTAAAAAGGTCAGATGGCAGCAGCAGCAGCAAGAGCAGCAGCAAATTATGCTGCCTGGTCCTGCAGTTGGCTACTGCAATGTAAGTGTTATCAGTCACTCTCTAGGTGGGGTGCAGTAGAACTATGTAGGCAGAGACCTTACAGAGACAATAGAATGCACACTCATACTTTTGTACCTTGCCAAAGCATCCTTCCTCTCCATCATCCTTTCTGAATCACTCTATCTGTTGCAGGGCCCCTGCCCCTTCTCACTTGACCACTAGAATTTACTCCATTGTCTTCTACCAGAACTTTTTTGGATAAAACACACCCAAACTTTCCAAAAATTGAAATATAACCTATGTATTTTTCATACTTGTTAACAATTCTTTTCTTTTTACCTGTTTTTTGCTCAGAAATGTTTCACTTGAAAAGTAAATCAATTTTATCTGTTAAGACAGGCTTTAATTTGTTTTGTATGACATGAGCCATCCTCAAGCTGAATCAGTCAGATATACGCTCTCAGCTATTTCAATGTAGAAGCCATTTTGCATTTCTTGGCTGGAATGTCCTATCTCCAGCAAATAGGATTCTCTTTAAATTCCCAAGAGCATTTTTACATGGATACTCCTTGGGTGGTGATAGGAAGATAGGAATAAGGTCAAAAAAACCTATTTGTTTACACAACATAGAGATGTAAAAAGTGTGCTAAAGCTCTGTTTCATACAGGGTTAATTTTGTTATATTCCGTCCTCCGAATTAATACTTCGGCATTTTTATTACCTTATAGCCAACTTCTTATTATTCATGCAAATGGGATTTATACATAATCCCCAAACTTCATTTTAGCTCACAGTGTCTAACTTTCTCCCTTAGTAAGCTGTTTACCAGAACCGCAAAATTAAATGGAAGATTTACTGATTTAAATTTCTCTTTCTTTGCTCTTTCCAGCTCATACCTAGGTAATAAGTACTGAAATATTTATAGAGTGGAGAGCAGGAAGACAAAAATGATGAATCTGAACCAGATAACTGGAGAAGTAACTCCTCATAACAGTAAAGATTTTCTATGTTTTTAATTCACTTTTTCTTTCTCTTCTGACTCCTTCAGTTTGTAAGATACAGATGAAGGAAACCACAGGGCATCTCATTTGACCTCCATAGCCTATGTTTAACTCGTTCACCACATAGACCTAACCTTAGACATTTAGGTAGCAATCAAGATGTATTTATATTAAATACCTATCTCTATATCTATACATCCCTCAGTCTTTCTACTTCAATCTCAATTCTGGGTCTTTTAGAAATGATGGTCATGAATTTGACTCAGTTTTTCCAGATCAGGCTTTACATTTTGTCACCCCTTCCCTTTTGTTCATTCTAACACCGGTTAATATGCCCCCCCTCTGTATTTTATCTGTGACAATCTTATCTATCCTTAACCCAGGTCCAATTCTTCCTCCTTTCTGGGATCCTACTTCTAAGTCGTCTGGCTGGCACTTCTCCATCCCTTTTCTGAACTCTGTGCAGGGCACAGCTGGGGCAGTGATGCAGCACGACTTACAGAATGTTGGGACTGGAGTCAGCAAGGCATGAGTTCACATGCAGACTTAGACACGAACTGTGGGACCCTGCACAAGTCTTGTTTGCTTTAGTCTTCTCGACCATAGAACATAAAAAACCATAAAAATCTTACCTAACTCACAGTGTCATGACTTCACACGGCACCTGACTCAGGGCGGGTGCCACATAAAGGCTGGAGTTATCGCTATTGTTACAATCATATCTCCGTTATTCATTGTCCTGTTCCTCTCCTTCCTCTTGCTAAGTTTTGTCCCTGGAATGCCAAGCAAAGGCAACTTCCAAGTTTTGGATTACCAGCATAGCAAACTACATTTATTCAGTGACAGATAAAGGCAAAGCATTCACAGAACAGAGAAAATCAAAATACAGTGTAACTCACTCATTTAGCAAGTTCTCAACTCAATCCAGTTACTGCTCCACCCATGGACAGTACATTCATTTATTCAGTCAAAGTCTCTCTTCTCAAATAGAGATTAGTTTCCAATCACAGACAACAGTCAAAGAGCACAAAAAAGTCAAAAGTTTCCCACCCCTGGATCACAACTGAATTACAATACCATCCATTAAAGCCAACTACTTTCTCAAAAGGGGCAGGCGAGCACAAAAGGCCACCTACCCTTAAGCTACAACAAGGTTAAGATATCATCACAGCATTGAAAACCCAAGGAAAGGTCCTTCATCTAGACAGGAGGCAAGTTCTCAGCAATCTCTGTTCCTGGGGAGACAAAGCTTAACAAAGCCACAATATACATTGCCAGTGTCCTCATTAATTCACTCTCTGCCTACAGAACAGTCCCAGAACCCCTGAAAATATCAGCAAAACCCTCTTCCAGGATTTCTGTAAACATACAACAAGAAAATCCTCTTTTAGGGCTTCTGAACCAACAGGAAGGTTCCAGGACCTCTATAATAGCAGCACTGTTCTTCACCAGCGATAAATCTGGCAAAACAACATCAAAACAGACAGACAAAATACTGGCATCACAGCCATGCCTCCTCAGTT
>CM053580.1:392721069-392744221 GCA_028627135.1 Pseudochirops cupreus | reverse complement strand
TCCCAAATTGCTGGGGTTTTCCCAGCTGCCGGGGCTTTTAGGAGGCTGCTGGGTCCCTCCCCACCTCCAGCTCACTGAAAAAAAAACCTCAGGACCACCACCTAAGACCGGATCCAGATCCAGGTCACTCAATGTGAGAGCATTTGGCCTCTGAACAATTGCTTGGCCCCCCTGCTGTCTGCAGGCCAGGAGCTCTGAAGCGGCAATGTGGAGGCGGGTGCAGAACCTCTGCTTTCTGCTTCTTAGCCCTGGAGGCGGCTTGGCGGGACCCGCTTTTCTTCCCTGGTTTTTAGCCAAGTTCCACTAACCTGAGTCCTTTTTCCTTATGGCTGGATAATTCTGGATCGTGCCACAGCTGTCGCAGATCTGCTGTCCTGAAGCTCCAGCCCCGGTGGGGCTCAGCTACTCCAGCTGCCCCTGGGGCAAAAAGCTGCCCGTTTCAAGCTGGGCTGGTTTCTGCTCTCAGAGTTGAAATGGTTGCTTTGAGCCGAGCTGCCTTCAGCAGGGAATAAATCTGTGTGCATTTTAGAGCCCTAGAATTTGTTTAGAGTCATATTTTTTGGGTATTTGATGTGGCTGTGTTGGAGCTGCGATTTCTTGCTGCTCCTACACCACCATCTTGGCTCCGCCCCTATCCAAAATAAGTAAAAAAGGAAGCTGTTATGCAGTGTGTTGATGGATAGCCTCTGGGGTCCAAAGTCTGCACCCACAGCGGAGCCATTTATGCTTGGCATAGGAGACAGCAAGAGGTACCTGTCATAGGGTGCTTGAATGGGAAGACCATTATTCATTTAACCCAGAATTTTTTGGCATTCCCCAAAATAAATGTCTGGACTTCGAAACTCAAATCTGTGTTACCCATGAGCACCTTTTCACCATACTGCCAGGGGTTCTTCTGCTTCCTTTGAATAATAATGGTTTTGATGCAGAGGTGCCTTTCTTGAGACCCCATGGGCAATATGCAGCCCACCACACTCTGAACCAGATTAAAATATAACTGGAAAATATTTAGCAAAATTAAAATGTAACAAAATAAAACACAAATAATGCTAATTTATGGTTTTCTAAGTCTACATGTGATCTGCATGAATCTGCTTCTGTTTGAGTTCAATATTACTGGTTTAGAATGATGTTTCAAAGATACCAAGATGTTTTGAATGAAGATAGTTAAAAAGTTATTGATTTTAGGGTTTGTTTGTTATTGTTTTAATGTTTGGTTCATAAGACAAAAGCATACATTTGAGTTTGTTTTAAGTAAACGAGTACTGTCAACTGACTTGAGTCTACTGAAAAAAATAGTTGTCTTGGGTTGATAGCATCTCTTAAGAAATGTTAAATAATAGATGTGCGACAATGGAAAAAGGGAAAGAAATGGGTTTTGCAGAAACATTTTCCCAAATTGATATAAATGATTAATTTCCATTATCTGGAAAGTGATTCAGCCTCAGCCTTACTAAAAAAAAAAATCACATGCTCTTATTTGATTGAAATAACATAAACCAGCCATTGGCAAAATATAACCTGGTACTTCTAAGTTTCAAAGTAGGCTTTGGATCTTTTGCCTTGAAACCCAAAAGATCTCTATTAGTTATATGGCTTTTCTCAAGGTTCATGTGTTTTAAATGAAAAAAAAATATGCTTTTGATTTTTGTGTTCAATAGGTTATATTCTCTCTCCAGTCCTAATATTGTGATCTGGAATGTTATTTTTTTTTCTGTGTTATAAACTTATTGCTAGTTGTATATTGGACCAATGTGTTAGAAAGCAATGAAGAATTAGTCTAAAAAACTGCAAAAATGTCTTGTTCTCTTTGACCCAGAGATGGCACTACAAGGTATGTATACCAAGGAGAACAAAAATGGAAAGGGCCAATATATACAAAAATATTTATAGCGGTACTTTTTGTAGTAACAAAGAACTAGAAATAATGTAAATATTAATCTATTAAGGAATTACCAAAGAATTGTGATAAATCCACAATGCCTGGCACATAATAGGTTCTTAATAAATGCTTATTGACTGACATGAGGGTAATCAGTTATTATTGTTCCATAAGTGATGATAAATATGAAGAAAATGGGAGGGGAATAGGGATAATTCCATTATCCCTATCCATAGTTGGATAATGGAATAATGGAGGCATGTTTTTGAGTTGTAGGCACAATAGGAGTGAACATCCCATCAGGTCCAGCTATTAGATAACTGTCCTTGGGAAAAACAAACCAGAACCAAACACCGTCTTCTGGAGAGTAAGATGGACAGCAAACATGACTGGCAATCTATTGCAAACTGAGAAAAATGATTGGGAGGAGAGTCCTAGAAGTTAGTGATTGGGAGATGGAAGTTGGCAGAGTCTGCTGAGAGAATGGTTGAAGCTAAGTGTTATGAGAATTTTTTATTTCCTTTTATTAATATATTTTTGTCGGGGGGGGGGGAGGCGTCAGGGTTATTTCTTTAGTTATGCAATTATTAAGCTGGCTGAAACCTGTACCATGGGATGTGAAAATCTCCTTAAGGCCTCAAATATTCCTCACATAAGAAACTGTTAGTCAAGGCTTCCTGAAATAATTTAACTTGTCTAATTTGAGGAAGGATTCACTTGATGCTGCCTCTGTAGGCATGTAAATTTCCGCTCTCAATCAACCCAGTGCAAAATCTTGAAATGTAGTTTAATCTACAGGGTGTGCCTAAAGTCTGGACACAGAGGAAATCTCATTAACTATGCAAATTTTCAAGAAATTAAATGAATGAAATTTTCAACATTTTATTTAATTAGCATAAATGATATTTCATAGGAAGACATAGATAATGCACAGGAAATCTCATTAGTTAATTAAATTAATCTCATTAATATGGAAAATAGTCCCCAATAGCTAATGAAAGCTTTTATTCCATATGAAATTGTCATGGCTAAAATTTATGCTAATAAAATGTTGCTGAAAATTTCATTTCATTTCTTGAAAATATTCATAGTTAATGAGAATTCTTATGTGTCCAGACTTTAGGGACACCCTGTATATCCTGACAGTTTACCTATAGCATTTCTAACTATATTTGTTTCTTTGGGAGATTATGAGATTATGATTCTGTTTAACTAATTTTGTCCAACTACGAGGATATACTAGATTGCTGCATGTTAAAAATTATTTCTCTATCTCTCTGCTGTGATTTTGTCTTAGAAAAAGCTTCATTAGAATCCTAATCTTGGTTCAGGGTTTTGTTTTGTTGTGGCAGATTTATTTCAGCAGCAGTAACCTACTACATGAACTCAAAAAGGAGATATTTCTACCACAACAGAAGAGATGCTAGAAATATGAATTTTTGCATAGCTTAGAGGGACTACGGAAGGGAGGATTCATGAATTCCCTCCCAGGGCTGTGTCCCATGTCACTGAGGCTGTACAGGTGCCTTAATGGTATTGAACATTAGTGAACAACTTTAAACATCACTAGTGAATATTGGTTGAACATCTTTACTTTCAAAGGGCATGAATCTAAGTCTGTTCAGTTTCCATTAAGTTATAAATAAAACGTGCATGTTTTGAGTCTTTTGAAACTGTGTGCTTTTAAAAATTAGTGACTACCTTTTAGGAGTATGACACAGTGACTAATCATCCCAACTCATTTGGTGTGAATAACGAGCCAAAGCAGTAAGAGATGCCCCAAAGGATTCCCAGGTGGGGAGGGGTCCCTGACAGAAGGCTTATGTATATACAAAAATCCTTTTCACTTTGGGACAAACTAAGTGTTGAGGAACCTTGATTTTCAAAAAGCCATATTAGCACCTGCCAGTGTTTTGAGGACACTAAGTGAACCTTGTTTCATTTTTCTTTTGAATGGATAATAATGTTTATGTCTGTGTGACATTTACCCACAGGAGAGTTTCTCTCCTGCTGTTTGCTCTTAGTCTCATTGTGAATGGGGTGAGGTATGGGGGAGGAAGATTTTCATGTTTGCTCCCTGGTTCCATTTTGTTTTTAACCTGAGCTCCTTATTTCTTCCTGCCTTAGGAGTCTATGTTTCTTCTCTGTGACTGCATCCCATGGAGACATATCCCATGGAGAGGATATTTGATTCTCATTCATGTCTGCTGAAAGCTTGGCTCACATGCCACCTCCACAAAGTCTTTCCTGATGTGGGCCGTTGTTAGCACCCCCACACATACTTTGTGTTTACTCAGAAAAATACTTTAAAATTATCTTTTAGGTACATGTTATTTTTCCTATTAGAATAAAGGTCCTTGTGGACAGGAACTGTTTTCACTTTTGTCTTTTTATCTCCAGTGTTTGGCATGTACAAGGAACTTAATGCTTTAATTAATTGAATTACTGATTCTGTATATAGATCCCTGTGTAAGGGGGTAATTTACTCAACCCTATTCCACTTAAGGATAATTTACTCAACCCTATTCCACTTAAAGTAAATGGTAGGATGCCCAGTCAATCTCTCAAAGGCTTTAGACTAGATAGGGAAAAGTCTTTTAGATTGTACATTTGTTGGAATTGTAGTGATTACATACATAAGCATTGTGTTTGAACAGGTTGAGGAAACTTGACCATACTCCAGGAAGCTTCTATAGAACATCAAGCTACAAAACTGAGGTCATTTGGAAGTGGGAGCAAGTGTGCCATCCCAGCATGTTTATGAGAAGGACCAGTCTGGGCAGTTTTCTGAACTACCTGGAGGTAGCTTGCCTGGAGGACCTTGTGAGCTTCAAAAGATCTGAAGAATTTTAGACTTCTTATCCTATCACTGGTGTCCTAACAACTTCCCCAGATCAGCTGACAGCAGTGTCTAATTGGAAGACAAAGACAGACTATATAAATTCACCATACTTAAGGGGAACCACCCCAATATCCTGCAAATAGGGAGAAAAGAACCTCCAGGAAGGAAGAGCTGTGAGTTACCCCTTTGCCACTGAGCTTGAGCCCACTGTGCTCAGAATTCTGTATGTATTTACAGAAGTTTCTCCATGTGTTGTGGGAGGCTGCAGGACAATGGAATCTGCATCTCCAAATAGCATATAAAGGTGACACCATTCCCATGGTAACCCTCAGCCCAAGTATCATTACTTGTTATCTCCATACTTCAGTTTTCTCCCTTGTCAGAGAATAACAAAAGAATGTGGACTCTTGAGTTAGAAGATTAGGTTTCAAATTTCACTTCTTATGCTTACTACTAGCATGGCCTTTTCTAGGTTATCTCTGGTTCTCAATTTCTAAAATGAGGGGGTTTGACAAGATGGCCTCTGAGGTCCTTTCCAACTCTAGAGTGATGATCTGAATATAGTCCCTAATCGACATGAGGTGGGGTGACTAGGTGGTGCAACAAATAGAGCATCAGCCCTGGAGTCAGGAGGACCTGAGTTCAAATCCAGCCTCAGACACTTAACACAAAAAGTAGCCATGTGACCTTGGGCAAGTCACTTAACCCCAATTGCCCTACCTTCCACCTCCAAAAAAACCCACAGAAAACACTCCAAACACCTAATTGGCATGAGGGTTAGTTAGAAGCATAGTTGTTTTTTCCCCCAAAACTGGAAAAATCTTTGATTGTACTGGCTGAGTAGGAATCCTAGTTTTAGAACTTCTTGTGGGTGTTTTCTCAGGGGGAGGGGTAGAGGAGTTGGTCACTGGAAGTTGAGGTGGGCTTTGGGCCTCTGCTACTGAATAAGGTCACCTTGTTCTTTTTTCTACTTAGAGGAACCAGAAGCTTGATAATTTTGTATCATTGACTGGTCAGCAGCAACGTCTGGTTTTCTTTTCTCCATCACAGGCTTGTTGAAAGAAAAGGAAGTAGGATATTAAGGCTGAGTCATTTTTCTAGTTATCATTCCTTTCTGAAAAGATGGTGGGAGGGAGCTGCATGGAGGGAAAAATGGGAAGGAATCAGCCCTTAGGACCAGGAGTTTAATTATCTAGGTTCTCCTGCCTCCCAGCTGAATCTGATGCCCTCAAGAGGCCAAGAACGTTCCCTCCCAGAGAGGACAAATCAATACTGATAGACTTCTAATCCTGGGGGCCACTGGAGTGGGAGGCAGGCTGTTTCCTGGATGTCATCTGATTGGCTGAGAGCAAGGTCAGGGGTTTTATTTCGGCAGGTGCAGAACCTGTTTACTTAACAAGGCTGGTGGCAGCAGCAGCTGCCGCTGTTGCTTCAGAGCAATTAAAGAATGTGCTATTTATGAGGAGGTTGCCAGGTGCTGGCTGTCCTCGACGTTGTGACAGGCAGGGCAACATTTCCTGTAAACACCTGCCAGCATCCAAGACAGACCTGTGCTAACGGGCTATTCTGTGCCTCCCATTCAAACTTTTGTGGGTTTTAGCTGGCAGAACATAGAACGTTGCTGATTGCTCCAAGCCAAATTGTTGAAGAGAGAGGATGTGGAAGGCCTTCATTGCCTGCCACGAAAGGGCAAATTTGGGGTGACGTGATGCTTTTTTATTTTGTTAGTTTGTTTTGCCAGCTGTACTAGGGTGCGGTAGACAATACCTCAAATGACAAAAATTATCTTGAGACATAGGATCAAAGTTCTACAGCTGGAAGATAGCTCAGGGACCATTTAATCCAGTCCCCTCATTTTATGTATGGGAAAAACAGAAGCCTCGGGAGGCTGAGTGATTTATCCAAGGTCACACAGATAGTAAGCTTCAAAGGAGAGAGCTGAAACTAGGATGTCTTACTCCATTGTATTAAACTATCTTCCCTTAATTCTTAATAATTCATATTTATATCATGCTTTAAATATTATAAAGCACTTAATTGTTTACAAAGTACACTCCTTAGAAAAAACTTGTGAGGCATGTAGAGTATGATCATCCCCATTTCATAGGATGAGGGAACTGAGGCTCAGAGAGGCTGAGTTTTCAGATTAATTATAAAGTTATGAATAATATTAATTGATTTTGTCCTGGCTCTATAAACTCACCACTCCCTTCCCTTTTAGTTATAATTTTACTCACCCTATCATAAGTTAACAATATCTTATATCTCTGTTAAACAAAACAAGTAGACTTTCATCAAGTGGTTTTGTTTTTTTTTAAGGGAGCAAAACTAGCAAATTTTTAAAATGATCCTTCTTTCTTATGGAGGCAAGATGTGATTGTTGCTGAGACTTCCAGTGGTTCTTGGTATTGCTCTTTTTGGCCTTGTAAGCAGTAATGTAGTACAGTTGTGTACCAGGTTCATTGCTGGGGAAGCCTGACTTTTCAATGGGCTGAAATTGGTTCCCGAGACTCACATCCATGTCCAGTTGTCACCACAATTATAGTAATGTTACCTTTTGCTCTAACACTTCCTGAAAAAATAAAAGTGGGGGAAGTGGGAGCTGAGGAGAAAGTAACAAAAGGAACTCAATGTATGTATATGTATATTATTTATATACATATATATGCATATACACACATATAAATTAAGTATGGAATAAGTTTATTCCCACACAGAAAAGAGTACTAGACATCAAAAAATCATAGTGTGAATTGTAGAATCATTTCTATTACAGTCAGTTGGGAGGTTAACATCCAAGCCTCCTCAGTACCTAAATAGTTTTTGCAAGGCTGCTAATTATCCAATTCACCTCAGGGATTTTTATTCTGGTGCCCTTCCTCCCCTCCCCCAAGGCTAATTCTTTCTGCCCACACAGGTGTAGTTGTTTTGGCGGCTTCTACTCTTTAGCTAGTCCACTCCTACCATAACTGACATCAAGAGACCTGAAGAAAAGACAGCCAGGGGACCTTCAAGTAGCCTTATCTGATCGAGTGTCCCAGCCCTAGGTTACACATGGGCAAGATTGCCATGACCCTGGGATCAGGAGGGACCCTATATCTCCCTACCCTTCACTAGTATTATATCCTGTCATATGATTGCCTGTAGCCAAAGAGGACTATTAGTCTAAAGGCTCTTCTCTAATTGGCTGTAATATTCTATGCCCTTTCTGCCATCATAGGTCAGGAAGGGAAACCAAGGGACCTCTCAAATTCTATCATGTCATTCTATGATTGTAATGGAATATCATTGTGCTATAAGAAATGACAAGCAGGATGATTTCAGAAAAACTTGGAAAGACTTACCATGAACTGATATAAAGTAAAGTGAGCAGAACCAGGAGAACATTACACACAGTAGCAGCAGTATTGTGCGTTGAAGAACCATGAATGACTTAGTTATTCTCAGCAATACAATGATCAAAGACAATCCCAAAGGACTCATGATGGAATATGATATCCACCTCCAGAGAAAGGACTGATATTGTCTGAATACAAATCAAAGCATATTATTTTTCCCTTCCTTCCTTGTTGTTCAAGTCTTCTTGTACAAAATGACTAATATGGAAAACATGACCCAAAATACAAAAGAAAGTCCTTTCAGTGCGGCATCACTATAAAGGACTGGGAGTAACCAGGAAGCTACTCATACTCAAAGGCCCAAACAATGAGTCACTTTGTCCTTGGAGCTTCTAAAAGTTTCCAGGGGATCTCTGGGTACAAGCTCCCTGAGATGGTTTCTATGGCCTCATACAACTTTCTTGTGCTATTTCACCAATTTAGAATTTTCCTGCCCTGAGTAAATTGCCAACATTTTAATTTAATTTAATTTTGAAATTTTGCCCATCTGTTTGGTCTTTCAAGAATGTCCCTCGAGGTCCCAGGGAGGCTCATTGTCATTTTCCTTGCTTCCCCAGTGCCATGCTTGAAAAAGTCCTAAAATAGTCAACATAGCACAGAACAAATTTACAAGCAAAGATCACTTTTACCTTTCAGATACAGTGCGCAAAGTCAACAAAAAAGCGTTTTGCAAAGTTTCAGACATTTTGTTTGCTTAGTAACTAAAAAAAGCCTGTCCCATACAGATAAAGAAAATAGAAATTTAAAAAGCTAAAAATTGGAATAGAATAAAATAGCAAAAATGAAAAAAAATTGGAGAAAAGGAAAATTGAGCATCTTCTCTCAGAGAAGAATCTTTAATCCCACCAAAACTCCCAAAATACACAGAGCCCTCCCTATAGGGATTAGGGGCCAACTAGTAGTAACCTTATCACTTTTCAAGTGAAAAACCAAGTTGTCTTGGATAAATACTTTTTCATAATTTGCTTCAGTCAAGGGCAATACAGCGAAATGTCTGGAAAAAACCTCTAGGTATCCTTTTTATACACAGAGCACAACCAAATTTCTCCAACAGAGTTTCTTTTGGGTCTTTATAGTATAGAGCACTAGAAATTTCTCTATTGAATCATGGTCACTGCAGGGGCAAACCTAATGGAGTTTGAAAGTCACCTAACAATAGAATAAGCAGGTTTAGTTCAAAAGAAAGGGCATAGGGATAAATAGCCTCCCACCACTTGTGGAATTACCAAAAGGCTTTATTGGAGTTAATCAGCATCACTAAAACCAGAGAAGTTCTTCTATATATAGCAAAGTGGTTAGAGGCAGCTTTCAACTGAAGTCATAGGAATGGGGCAGCCTTTGGTAATCCTTGTCCTTTACCTGCCATCATGGTTTGCAGAGGGTTCAATTACTGGGGAAGGCTGTCTTCTTAGTCTTACTATTCTATATACTTTATGTAGCCCTTATGAATTCTTGGTATCTTTGTCTCAGCTTGCACTTCCACTGGCAAGTTAGGTTCCTTAGAACAAGGGACAGGGGCTGAGAGTGGTTATCTAATATTACATATCTTGCTTGCCTCCACTGGTGTGTTTCCTGGCATGATGGTCAGTTGATTACCAATTAGTTAGCTAGACTCAATCATCTTTTTGAAAGTCATATTTGTGAAATGCCTGGACAAGTTGTATATGATTCTGATGGAATCCTATTGTGCTATAAGAAATGATGAGCAGGATGCTCTCAGAAAAACCTAGAAAGACCTACATGAATTAATGCGAAGTGAAATGAGCAGAACCAGGAAAACATTATAGACAGTAACAGCAATTTTGTAAGACAACCAGCCGTGAATGACTTAGCTATTCTCAGCATACAATGGTCCAAGACAATTTCAAAGGACTTACGATGAAAAATGTTATACATTTTCAGAGAAAGAACTGATAGAGTGTAAATGCAGATTGATGCTTACTATTTTTACATCTGGGGGGGAGGTTTTTTTTTTAGTCTGTGTTTTCTTTCATAACATGACTAATTTGGAAATATGGTTTGCATGACTGGATATGTATAACCTATATCAAATTGCTTGCCTTCTCAATGGGGGAAGGAAGGGAAAGAATTTGGAACTCAAATTTTAAAAAAAGAATGTTAAAAATTGTTTTTATGTGTGATTGGAGAAAAAATAAAATGCCGAGTTATTAGAAGGGGCATTTACTAAGGTAGTATAGTGTAAAAATGCAGTATCGAACATCCCTCCCAGAAGTCTGTGACACACTATCTCACTAGTACATAGAGAGTGCAAGGGAAAGGGTACTCAGGTTTAGCACATGTGGCAAAGGGGTAACTCCCCTCTTGGAAGACCTTAAGTTGCTCTCCACAGATATAGTGGTTTCTGCTGGTCACTTTGGAGAGTTATGAATTTGTATCCTTGACTCCTGATACAGGCACTATTACCAGTGGTTCCAGGGATGCTGCTATTAGCCAAAGAGAAGATGAAAAGTCCTCTTGACCTTTGAGGCTTGCAAGGTCCTTCCACTAGCCAGACAGAAGGAGAGGAGGAGCTGACTGATCAAAATTGAAACCAACACTGAGACTGATTACAGCCTATTTGAAGGAGAGTATCCAAACAGTTTCTTCTCAATCCTCTCCATCTCCAGATGCTTGCTCACCTTTGAATCTTTCTTGGCCCTAATTATTTTTATATTTTGTAGACAACTATTTTTGTTGAGCTGTTTTTCCCTGACTCTTTGAGACCCCCATTTGGGGTTTTCTTGGCAAAGACACTGGAGTGTTTTGCCATTTCTTTCTCCAGGTTATTTTACAGATGAGGAAACTAAGGCAAACAGGATTAAGTGACTTGCTCAGGGTCACACAACAAAGAGGGAATAACCAACTTTCCTAAACCCATCCAAACACTCTCCCTTTGTAACATCACTTCCATTTAAACCACAGGCTCCTCAAAGATGTCTAAATTGATGAAGGCTGTTCACACTTTTGGAATGCATTTGATTGATTTGATTCAATCAAAATGTGGTCCCACCTGGTTAAGGTACCAGCGGTAGCATTTATCACTTACTTTACATGAGGGTGGGGCCATTTGATTGACTCAACTGACACCCACCTTTACTTTTGCAAATAGATGATTTGGGGCCCTTAGTCTTTATACTCTTGGAAAGGCATATTTCATAGGAGAAAAGTTGTGTCTTCCTCTGAACTCCCATCATCTTTATACCATTCTTTCTATAGGTTTTCTATCTGACATTTATTTGAATCTTATATCCTGAATATACTGTAAGCTTCTTGAGGGCAAAAGCTGTATCTAATTTATCTTTCTTCTCTCTCTCTGGGGCATAGAACAATATTTTGCAAATAAGAGGTGTTCCATATATGTCGTGAAAGGAAAAGTCAAAGGAAAAATGGAAATATTTAATCATTTAGCTCACAGTTTTACCTTACTAGGCTTTGTTTTTTTGATGGAGTAATGTGTAACTAGTGTAACATATATATATGTTACCTATATATATATATATATATATATATATATATATATATATATATATACATATATAATAACTAGTGTAACATAAATGCTTTCTTAGCAAGAAATGACCATCTCTCAGTGAGGAATCATCATATCAGTTGAATAAGGGTGGATTTTCATAAGTCAGAAAAAGGCCTCACTCCTGCCTAAAAGACCAAGAAAACTTTTTCTTTCATGTAGAACTAGTGCTGGGAAAAATCCTGCTTAGAAGACACAAAATCTTCCCTTTTCTTTGCCTTCCCCTACGTCAATAGTATTCCTTACCCCAGTATTCTCTTTTTAAGGAAGAGGTTCATTTTAATCAAAAAAGGGGGACCCTTAGTCAACGAAAGGAATCTCAAATTCTAAAATTTCACCATCTAAAAGAGGGTGACCTTCTTGCTACACAGGCACATAATATAGTGATTTGGAGGGTGAATTTACAATAATGAATCTTTGAATTCATTTTTGGTTGCAGTCTCTACCTGAAATATAAAATTGGTGCCTAATTGTTATGAGAATCTGAAGATCTTCCCTGCCTCTAGGCCCTTTGCTTAAGTGGCTTAAGTGACTCTGAGAACCTTCCTGATTTGAAAATATACTCTGCCCCCTAATAGGCTGAATACAGTCACATGGAGCCAGTGAGGGGAAGCTTCTTCTTCAGGAAAGCCCAAGCCTTATTATTTTGTGATTGGGCCGTGAGTCAAGAGGGCTGTGACATTCTCTGATCCAGGAGAAGGCTATATATATCCTGATGGGAGTTTTTGCTTTAGGGCTCACTTTGGAAAGAGCTGTGTGATTTGGCCAGAGGAGACTCTGGGAAGTCATTGACGGGCCCCGCCCCCCAACCTTGAAAACCCAGATGTTGGTGTTTCCCTCTCTGGTAACTGACTAGGTATGGATGGAATGGTCCTACAACTGGAAGCCCGTCTGCTGATCTGTTTCTTTGTCTGCTTGTAACTTGTTTGTATTCTGTTTGTATTATCTGAAGGTCAGCATGCTGACTTTTCCCCTTGAACTAGGTAAATGATAGATGTTTGATTGATTAAAGTAAGATTGTTAAGTCTTTTTGAGTTGCTTTCCTTTAGAAAAGCAGATCTAAGAACTGTGCTAGCAGCCATCCTGGGTATGCTGGGGTGCTTGCTGCTACACTAATGTACCATAGGGAGTCAACACAGTATAGTAACTAGACTTCTAGATTGAAATAAGGAAAAGGAAGGTTTGTCAGGATGCAAACTGGTACTTAAAAAAAATGAGACCAAATGAATATAAGCTATCATTTCATATTGATATGGAAACTGGATATATTCCTTGGTCTTTAAAGATTTTTTTTTGTCTTTTTGGAGAGGGGAGGGCAGGGCAATTGGGGTTAAGTAACTTGCTCAAGGTGGCACAGCTAGTAAGTGTTAAGTGTCTGAGACCAGATTTGAACTCAGGTCCGGCTAACTCCAGGGCCAGTGCTCTCTTCATTGTACCACCCAGCCGCCCTGGTCTTTATAGTTTAAGGTTAAAAAAAGCAAACAAACCTCTGCACACATACTCTGTATCATGGTTAGTGACTGAACCCTGTGATTTCACTGATACAGGGAATTTATGATGAAGAAATTACTTCTCCCCATGTAGACTGGGACCTTTTCTACTTTTCCCAGGATCACATAGCCAGTAAGTATGTCAGTCATTCAATCAATGAACATAAGTGCTTACTAAGTGTTAGGCACTATCTTAAATATTACAGGATAATTAAAGACAGACCCTGCTCTCAATGAATTGACAGTCTAATGGGAGAGACAACATGTGAAGAACTATGTACAAACAGACTATAAGTAAGATAAACTGGAAATAATAAAGGGAAAGCATTAGAATTTAGAATTAAGGGGAATCAGGAAAGGTTTGAGAATTTTAGCTGGGACTTGAAGGAAACCAGGAAAGTAAGGAGGTGGAGATGGGGATGGGGGAGTGGGGAGTCACATGACATTTCAGACATGGGGGACAGCAGAGGTAAATGCCTATAGTGGAGAAATACCAGAGGCAGGACAAGAATTCAGTTCTTCCTGGCTGTGCTTCTATCTGTTACGGGGGATGCCATGCTGCCTCATTCTAAAGACTTCTTAGAAGGGTTTTGTCATGAAAATTATGTCCCTGAAACTTCCCACCTCTCCCTTTTCAGGAATGCACTCTTGCACTGTCATCTTATAATTTTTTAAAACTCAACATTAGTTTTAGTAAGTATCTTGAGTTTCTTCATGTGACCTTCAGCTTTCCACTTCATCTGGGAAGGGCTTTCATTAATATACACCATTTGTGATTAGGGTAGCATTTAAAGGTGATCACAGCCTAATCCAGGGTTTATTATACTTCAGAGAGAACGTGAAGCCATTTGCCCAGTGTTTCCATATTGCTGCCAGGAATCCACATTGCTTTTATTAAAGTAGCTTTTAAAAATGTGTTAAGGAACTGATTTTTTAATCAAGAAAAGCATCAGGTGGTAAATGTACCTTTACACCAAGACAAGGATGACCTTCTTCTATTGCTAAATATAGGAAAAGTGGTGCCAGAGGAAGACTTGGGAACAGGGGAGCCCTAGAGATGCTTCAAACCTAACAAGGAGAGTTGTAAGAGCTTTGTCTGCTGTGTCACCTTGATCTCTGCAGAAAGAAACATATTATTAGATAGAAGCAGACAGACCTGGAGGAATAATAAGAGGATGTTTACGTAAGAAAAAAAATAGGTAGGAATCTTTTGGAGAGGCATGAGGAAGGGAAGGGAGAGAGAAAAGAAAGGACTGGATCTTAAAGGTTCTAATGACAGACACACACACGGGGGGTGGGGTAGGGTGGTGGAGAGACAGACAGAGATACAGAGACAGAGAGAGACAGACAGACACACAGACACACAGACATGCATGGTAGACAGGTGGACACATGGTGCCTGGTCTTGCATGATAGTAAAGGCAGGGCTTGGTAGAGTACCAAGATGGTTATAGAGAAACCATCTTTTTTCCTATGAATTACTCCAATGTTGAGAAGATTATCTCCTCCAGAGTTAGGGTATGGGACAGGAAGTCAGAAGGGTCTTTTTTCCTATACTATGGTTCTGAGTAGAATATAAGAATAAAGTCAACAAGCATTTATTAAGAGCTTAGTATCTGTTAAATACTGGGGATAAAATTACAGGAGAAAAGAAAGAGAATCCTTGTCTTCAAGAAACTTACAGTCTAATGGAGAAAGATACCGCAAAAAAGGGAACTGGAAAGTGGGGGTTGGAGAGCGTATAGGTGGGTGAAAATAACTGGTGCAGGGGCATGGTAGGCAGAAGCCCAAATGAGAAATGAATGAAGGGTGGCCAGTCTGGACCCCTCAAAATGGAGGCTCTAGGAAGAACTCACCAATGAGAAAAGGGGCAGATATAGCAGAGGTATGTTCCAAGGTGAGAAGGCCACAGCTGTTCAAGGGTGAGACTGTAAATGAAACATGCTATTGAAATCTAGAAAATTAAAGCACAGCCAGGAGGACTGGTAGGAAGATATACAATCCTTGGTTCTACTAAAGGCAAAAGTCCACGGAGTCAAAATTCCTTGGAAGACATAACTATAAAGAAAACTGTTCAACCCTCTGATCAATATCTAATGAGGAGTAAAACAGTAACATGCATATTTCCCAAAGGTGTTAGTCACAATCATGGAGAATATCCAGTGGAGACCAAATTGAAGAAGGATTGCCTATAGGGTATTGAGGTCTTCCAGAATGCTCGTTTGTGGATGACATTTCTCACAATCCAGAAAATCTGTGTAAAATATTTTGGCCCTCCCTTCATACTAAAGAAGAAGTCTGAATTTGTTCTTTTTCTTTTATAGGGTATTTTCAATGCCTTATTGTAAAATCTGGGTTAAATATGTGGTGATAGGCTACATGTAGGTCAATGTTTAAAAAATACTTTTTCTTTGTTGTCTGTGGCTTCTGCAAAACTCCCCCCAAATTCCCATTTAATTTCTTATGCTGACCCCATGACATATCAAACCATGATGGGGAAGGTCATGATGTGAAAGGGGTAACTGTACTTGGCCGGTGGCAGTGGGAAGAGAAGGACAGAGCTGTAACAGGATATGAGCCCCTCCATAGAATACAAATTCCTTGAGTGCAGGGCTTTTTTTGTCCTTTGAGTTTGTATTCCCCCACACCTAGCCTGACACGTAGCAGGCACTTAATAAGTCCTTATTGATTCATTGAACAAATATGAGAGACATTTCACAGATGGAATGGACAAGATATGGAAGTTATTGCATGTGAGATATAAGGGAGAGGGAAAATGTCAGTCTCCAGTGTTACTGAAATGGAAGACTCAGTGAATAGCCATGTTACAGACAGAAATAGTGAAGTCAGAACGAGGAACAAGCTTAGGGGGGAAAGATAATGAGCTCATTTTGGGACCTGCTGAGTTTCAAGAGCTGATGGGACATGCAGTTTGAGATGTCCATTGGTAGCTGTATGTAACACCAAACACAAGCAACTTTCAGATTTGGATTATGAGCATAGCAAACTCCGTTTATTCAGTGACAGATTAAGGCAAAGCATTCACAGAAAATCAAAATACAGCATTCACGGTGTATAACTCAATAATTTCATAAATCCTTGATTCAGTCACAAAATACTAAGGTCCAAGTACTCCACCCCTGGACAATACATTCATTTAGTCAATCACAAAGTCTTCTTTCTATTCAACTGGAGATTAGTTTCAAGTCATAAAAAAAGCACATTCATTTGGTCAGTCACAAAGTACAAAAGTCAAAAGTTTTCCACCCCCCAGATCACAACTGAATTACAATATCATCCATCACCACCAAGCACCCTCTCAAGAAGCAGTGGAAGGCCCGTTCACCCCTATGACAGAACTAGGTTACAATATCATCACAGCATTCAATACCCAAGGAGAGGTCTTTTCTTCATCTTGACGTGAGGCAAGTTCTCAGCATTTCTGTTCCTGGGAAGACACAGCTTAACAAAGACACAATGACAAACATACACATTGCTGGTGTCCACATCAAGTCACTCTCTGCCTGTGAAATCAACCTAGACCCAACAACAAGGTCTGAGGAGTCAACACAAATCATCAGTACAGTCCCAGGAACCCTGAAAATATCAGCAAGAGCCTCCTCCAAGTTTTCTGTAAATGTACAAGAAAATCCTCTTTCTGGGCTTCTGAACCAACAGCAATGTCCTAGGACTTCTTCAACAATAGCAAAACCCCCCTTCAGCAGACGAATCTGACAAAGTAACATCAAAACAGACAGAACAAATGTTGGCACCACAGAAATTCTTCTTCTGAGTTCAGTCCTCAGTCCTCATTTCTCTCTCTCCAGCACTAGCAGCAGCCTCCAGATGCTGGCTCCCCAAAGTTCTTCTGGCCTCTCTCTGCTTGGGCCTCTCTCTAAATCAGTGGTTCTCAACCTTCCTAATGCTGTGACCCTTTAATACAGTTTCTCATGTTGTGGTGACCCCCAACCATAAAATTACTTTTGTTGCTACTTCATAACTGTAATTTTGCTACTGTTATGAATCATAATGTAAATGTCTGATATGCAGGGTGTATTTTAATTGTTACAAATTGAACATAACCCACAGGTTGAGAACTGCTGCTCTAAATCCATGGCACCAGCTCTTCTCAGTTCAGCCCCCTCTCTTCACATCAACAAGTCCATCCCACAAGTAGAATTCACAAGCTTTGGGTTTTAACACTTAACCTGTAAACCAAGCCAATACAAGAGGATCTTTAAATTCCATTGCCATTACATTGTAGATAAGAGCAGATGGATCAGTCCTTGAGATACCAGTTTGCAAGTCATCTGCATAGAGATGGGCATTGAAACCACAAAAGTCTATGATAATGCCAAGGGAGAAAGTGTGGAGAGAAAAGAAAAGAGGGCCAAGGCCAGACCCTTGGTTAATATCTACAAGGGGAGGGGGCAGCTGAGTGGCACAGTGAATAGAGCACTGGCCCTGGAGTCAAGAGGATCTGAGTTCAAATGTGGCCTCAGACACTTAACACTTACTAGCTGTGTGACCTTGGGTAAGTCACTTAACCCCAATTTCCCTGCCTTCCTCCTTCCAAAAAGCAAAAAAAAAAAAAATCTAAAAGGAGTAAGAAAGTGAACAAGGAGCTGGGATAGGAATCAAGAGACTCACTCTCTTGGTTCTCATAATCTCCCAGAGGGTAGCCAAGGACTGGATGAGCAATAGTATTAAGAACTGCAGGGAAGGACCAGAAAAAAGGCTACTGAGTTTTGTGACTATGTCAGGGACTATTTCATTATTGTCCTTTTCCTCTTGTATTGTTCTGACTGCTTATCATAGTGATTAACCGTGTTTAATATATACTTAATGACTTACTATTAGTGATCTTTGAGAAAAGTTTTTTAGTAAAGTGCTAGGCATGGAAGTCCTGTTACAACGGTTTGAGAAGAGAGTGAGTAGTAACAAAATAGAGGCATGACGTGTAAATAATTTTTTCAAGAAACTTGGCAAAGAAGGGAAGGAGATGGTGGGCTAGTGGGGTAAATGGAAGGCTTTTTAATTTTTGTCAGAACTATACTTGTTTATTGATACATGCCAGGGAGGAGATACAGGAAAGAACAATGATTACAGGAGAAAGATCTTAGAGAAGGCAGAAGAGAATGGGGTCAAGGGTCCCATAAATAGAGAGCTCTCTCTTAATAAGCCATGGGGCCATCTCTTCTGTGACTATCCTGAGCCTTTGGAGAGGGTGACGACTCTGAGGTTTGAGAAATGGGACAGGGGAGTTGGGGGAAGTCCCATTGGACAGCCTCAATCTTCTCACTGAAATAGGAATCTAGGTCACCTCCCTGAGAGTGTGGGTGGGAGGGTGCAGTCAAGGGTGATGTGAAAGAAGAAAATGTTTGTGACATTCACTGTGGGTGTTTCAGGCCAGGTGCAACACTGATCCCAAGGGCAGGGCTAAGATTTGGAGAGATTGAATCAATGAGGCAAGTAATTAAAAACAAAACAAAACTCTTTTACTCAATACAAAACCAAACCAAACCAAAACCCAACACTCATATGCTTTGATGGCTTCAGCCTTCCAGATTCCCATCCAAGAAGATGAACCTAAAGTGATAACAAGAGCTTATTCTCATGGAAATTAAAAGTCCATCAAATCTGAAAAGTGCCGTGTTCTTCTGAATACATATATAGGATTCACCAACAATCAGACCTTAGTGTATTTAGTTCCCATTCTGGGTCTCCATGACTCAGGACTCATTACATCCTCAGTAACATCCCCATAGAGCCTCAGGATAAGGCCAAAGCAAAAGGAATAAGCCTAAAATGGTGGATAATCAGATAAGAAATTACTAAGGGTTGAATACAAGGGTGGCATACATCTAACTCGTTTCTAGTTGCTCATTAGAATTCTACTAGTGATGTAGTGTATCAAGAGGATGATAATTTTGCCTCTCTATTTCCAACATGTGCTATCAAGCTACTTGAGTGTCTCATCTGTAACAGTCGTGTCCCTTCAAAAGACAGTATTTAGGTTAATGATGTATTTGCACTACCTGACATAAACTATGTAAACTTTTTTTAAAATCATATACACATCATGACTGCTCTATCTAAACAAACCACAAGTAGCATTCTCATTTAATAATATAGGGGCTAAATGGGAGAAAACAAGTTCCGAAGTGATCAGTGGTTTGCTAAAGGAGGCAATTGGTGGGCAATGGATGCTTCCACTAGTGCTTGCTTGAACCATTTGGTTCAGGTTATTCTTGTTTCATTATCAGAATGGGCTGGTTGAGTCAATTATTAACTAGGATCCTTCTGTGTAGGTTAGGGAAGATTCTGCAAGAAGGAGAGGTCACATTCAGCAGAGGTGAGTTTCTGTCCACACAGCTTTCAGTCACTGGTCACCTAAATGAGATTCATCAAGTTTGATGAAAAGGCTTGATTTCTCTGATCACTTACACTGAAGTGAGCCTTGGATACAAAACGGTGAAAACAATGGTTTTGGGGGCTTTGACTTCAGCACCAGCAGTAGGTAGCTTAACAGTCAAGCCACTGGATTGTGTATGAGGGGCTACAGAAGTTTTAAGCGTGTTGTAATTGAAGTGCAGAAAAGTAACATTTGGAATTAAGGAGATCCAAGGCTGCCCAAGGGACAAACTTAAATGAGCCTTTGGTGGATTTCTTTTCATATTCTATAATCTCAAATTATATTAAACACAGATAGGTTCCTTTGAATTCACACGGCATATTTCATTAGGTTAGAACCAATTACTCTCTTGTATATAATTATAACTTTAAATAGTGTGAATTCAACTACATGTTACTACTTCACAGGATTCATCACTCTCATTCATTGGGACCTAGCTGTGAAGTCCTTTCTATTTAACTAATGTGGTTTCACATTCCTGTTATAATCCAATGAAGAACAACTAACTGGACACGTGATAAATATTCATCTCATATTAAGGCTCTTCTGGACTGAAATTTCATATGTTCCTCATCGATTGCTTACTCAATAAAGACAAAACAAAAAACCAATGAAACAAAACAAAAGATGCTTACATTGTCTCAGGAGGTTGTCATAATAAGAGTGACCAAGGTCTAGAGCTTTGGGAGGTCATTTGCCCAACTTACTGTGGTAATTACCAAGATTTCTGCTCATGTTTCAGGAAACAGCCTCAATTCCTCAGCATACATATGTCAGTCAGCATTTTCCCTAGGTTGTGGTTTAGATAGGATCTCTGGAAGTCTGTCATCCTCATCCCTTAGATTTCCTGTCTTCTCAGTTAATCTCTTCTTTGCTAAATACTTAAAGCTTTAGAACATGACTCCCAACACAGAGTAAGCACTCAATAAATGTTTGTCAGCTGTTTGATTGATTTCCAACCTTGCTCCATGCTTACTTTTATGTGCCTTATAATCCAATCAAACTGACTCTAGTAAGAAGGCCAGTATGCATGGAACCAGTGTGTCCCTCATCCATAGCACTCCATGTGGAATCCCCAGGCCTTTGCACAATACTGGTATAAGATAAGCACTTAGTAACATATGCTGGTTGATTGGGTGATTGAAAATAGGATTGTATATATGCACATTCATCTCATAGCTGTCCTCATGAGCTAAGTCATAGAATCATATGATGCAATCATCTGACTTCTATGTTTCTCCAAACTTTTTAGATACATTTGCTTCTGTATATTCTACTCTGTTCTACTGATTGATCTATCTATTTTTTAACCAGTGCCAAGTAGCTTTTAATAATTATTACTTTGGAGTATTTTGAGATCTGCCATTGTTAGGCCCCCTTTTTCCTATTGCTTTTCATTATTTCTCTTGAGATTCTTGACCTTTTCCCCTCTCCACATGAATTTTGTTATTACTTTTTTCTAGTTCTACAAAGTAATTCTTTGAGAGAGGTATTTTGGAAACTGACATTCAAGAAATCTATTTTGCCTGGGACTATGCATATCTGTTTCAAGAAGTGGGGGTGGGGGCAGGGATGGGAGTGATGGAAAACAGATTTCTATTAATTTTTTTTTAAATACAGAGGTAGGAGGATGTGAAATACCGCACACACTTTCAGATGAGATCGCTGTATTGTTGGTTTTAATTGACTGTTCACTTTGTTACCAGGACCCCTTATGAAGCAGGTTGTTGTTCAGTCTTGTCTGACTCTTCATAACCCTACTTGGGGTTTTTGTGGCAAAGATACTGGAGTGGTTTGCCATTTTTTTCTTCAGCTCATTTTAAACAGGAAGAACTGGGGCAACCAGGGTTAAATTACTTGTCCAGGGTCACACATTCACACATCTGGTAAGTGTTTGAGGCCAGATTTGAACTCACAAAGAGAAGTTCTTCCTGACTCCAGATCTGGCACTCTATCCACTGCATCACCTACCTACCTACCCTCACAAAGCAATGTATGTAATGTAAAACAAAACATCCCCACTCCGTGATTTCACAAATAAGAACAGAGAAGGGAGATGGCTTATTGCATGTCACATAGTTAACCATGAAACATGTTGGTGTCTGGTATGTTCCACATTTTTATTAATTATTTGGATGGAGACATAGATGGTATGCTTATCAAATCTGAAGATTATACACATAGCATAGATAGCTTACCTATTGGATAGTGCAATCATTACACAAAAATATCTAAAAAAAAATCTAGAAAATTGCTGCTGAATATTCAGTTCATCCACAATTATATAGATGTGGATAATTTCTCAAATGATGTACCTTGTACACAACTACATTCACATTCTGTGTGATTCTTTTCTTTTTCTTTTTTGAATTTTTAAAATTCATTTAATTATTTTCTTGTTTACATCATTTATTTCCACAAGAGTTTGAGTTACAAAATTTCTCCCCATATTTCCCCCACCCACCACCCCAAAACAGCGATCCCACTGTGTAACCCCTCCCCCAATCTGCTTTCTCCTATGTCCTCCCCCATCACCCCTATGACTTTCCAGTAGGCCAGGATGGATCTCCCTACCAGAGTGCCTGTATATCTTAATTCCCAGTTGCATGTAGTTAATAGTAATAGTAATTATATATATATATATATATATATATATATATATATTTAACATTTGATTATAGAACTTTAAATTCCAGATTCTTTCCCTTCCTCCCTCATCACCCACCTCTACTGGAAAGACAAGCAATTCAATACAGGCTGTACATGTGTAGTTACACAGAACATCTCCACAATGGACATATTGTGAGACACTGATTGTATGTCCCTCCTTCCTATCCTGCCTCCCCTTGTTCTATTCTCTACCCTGTCCCTGTCCCTTTACAGAAGTGTGTGATTCCAGCAACCCTACCCCCCACCTTTCCCTCTCCTCCATTATCCCAACTCTCATCATCATCCCTCTTACTCTCCTGTGTAGCAAGATACCCAGTTTAGAGTTTATGTCATTCCTTCCCTAATCTAAATTCAATGAGAGTAAGGTTGACCCTTTCCCTTTTGCCTTCCTGTTCTTGCCCTCCCTTGTAACAATTAGCCCTTGCCTCTTCTATACCAGATGATTAATCCCATTCTGTCTCTCCATGTCTCCTCTCATTCTATTCCTCTCCCACCTCATAATTTCACCTTTTAAAGTACTGTCCCTTCCTATTCAATTAATCCTGTGCCCTCTATGTACACATATATACATATACTCAGATATGTATTCATATGCATATATATATATATATATATATACACACATATACCCGCCTATATAGACATATGTGTATGTATACATATATACATTTGTATTCCCTTCACCTATCCTCATACTGAGAAAAGTTTCAGAAGTTACAATTATGGTTTTCCCATGTTGGCATGAAAGTAGTTCAACTTTGATAAGTTCCTTATGATTTCTTTTCCATGTTTACCTTCTCATGATTCTTGTATTTGAATGTCAAATCTTCTTTTCAGTTCTGGTTTTTTCAGCAAGAATGCTTGAAAGTCCTCCACCTCACTGAATGACCATATTTTCCCCTGGAACACTATGCTCAATTTTTCTG